>CM034538.1:30330659-30840659 GCA_020002185.1 Paraescarpia echinospica | reverse complement strand
CGCCATCCCTCCTAGCTCGGGACAGTCCCCTCGTCCCCCGTGTCCCCCGTGCATGCCGGGGGCGCTCTGCATGGTCGGGTAGCCGCAGTACGGAAGAGGATCCGAGGCGCCGGGAAACAGCTGGGATTGGGAGGGGAGGCCCAGTCCCAGTAGGTCCTGGATGCCGAACGACGGGCGCTGTGTCATTCCGGCTGTTGGTGCGCTCGTCACGTACCCCCGTGGGTTGTACCCGCCCAGTGTCGTCGGGGCCGTACTGAAGGGATAGGACGGCATGTTGTTAACGACGCTGTTCATGTTGGTTTCGGGTCTTTGCTACACCGCTGTCTTCCGTCTGGTCCTGTATACCTTCCTTCAGTCCTCGTCACTCTGTAGTCGGCATGGCAACACCCCAACTCAGACTGTCGAATAAAGTCGAAACATATCTCAAATTACTTTAAATTCCTATCCGTCAAGATCTGCGTTCAGCGGCTTTGATAAACTATAGTGTGTTTGCGTCTTCTGGAGAATCCGTCTCCGCTTGAAATCTTCGTCACTCTTATACGGGAACAGAAAGTGTTCCGGCGTCTTCGTTCTACCGACAGACGAGACGCGTATCGACGATTGGCGATCTGGTGGAATATAAGTGCACGTTTTCGTTACCTAAGAAGTGCAAGTAAATCTTACATGTACAACCGCACTCCTTCCAATGCGCAGGTGCCACGGCTATACTCGGGGGAACAGCCACGCTGTCTTCGTCTGCGCAAACGACAGAATCGTCAAGTGACAGGTGGACAAACTAGACGAGACAGCAGCACCGCTCACGTGAAATCTACTGCTGTAATTAGCCATTGTCTACCCGTTGATTACCGCCCACTTAGCTCAGCATGAGACGGCCGCCTGTCAATCATATACATTTTGCGCCCGCGACGACAGCGCCATCGGTGGCAGCTGTCAATCAAAAACGACATGACAACCTAGACGGTCCCCGAGATAATCGCGCGGGTTTCTAAGGTTAAAGTTGGTGTCACACCACAGCGCTGAATATCACTATATAGTTTTCTTTATGAGGTTTTAAACAAAATCACTCTACTGTGCCGTTTAAACAGCGTACATATTGTGTATATCGTTGACATATCTAAGCCGGAAATCGACGTCGGATGTTCAAATGTCTTGCAGAGATGTTGTAGCTGCGACCAGCGGGAACGCTCACGGGAAAGAACGAATCGGTATATACCTGGCCATTACTGCGTCCAGACAGCGCGCAACGCTTGCCAGGTTCGATTAGTATCACGCCGCTCCAGTATGCCCCAACGACGTTCTCACGAAGTCGGGCATGCCGTAGCATAAATAACGAATCCTTCTTTCTAATCACCGATCTTCAAACCAGGGTCTACAGCTGTGTTATTTGCGATGCCACTGCTCGGGATATGATGCTATTCGTTCTGCGTAGGGCCTGCTATGTGTTTAGATGAACTTTGGCGTATAAAATGGAGAAGAAAAGTCTTGCTGCCCATGCTTGGTACGGAACATGATGTTCTTGTGAGGTAGAAAATTGTATTTCTCGAAAGTGTAGAAATAATACAGCTAGCAACTTTATTTTAGGGAGGCTGAGAACAATAACCGTTGCCCTACGTATTATTGGGTAACATTTAAGGTATTGACTAAAGTTCATCGCCATTCATCGATACATCGACGTATTGCGGTATTTCTCTCACAGTGCGATAGGCGGTATACTATACAAATATCGCGATACTGTGATAGGCCCTACTTACAAACATATTTTCAAAAGTGTTATCGTGTTGAAAGATGTCAAAAGTTACAAAAGCACCAAAATAAATTTATTTTATGTTTATGCTTTAAAAAAATCGGGTATTCACTTGGATGCAAATGTAGGAATTGTACAAAGTAACAATGACATATATATATATATATATATATATATAAATGTTGAGCAATTCATAAACTTGCATCCAAATGAATTATGGTATATTACGATGTGGTGTATGTGTGCGGACAAGAGAGCAAGCGAGCGTGCGTGCGTGCGTGCGTGCGTGCGTGCGTGCGTGCGTGCGTGCGTGCGTGCGTGCGTGCGTGCGTGCGTGCGTGCGTGCGTGCGTGCGTGCATGTGTACAGTATGCATAGCTTTTATTGCCGATTCCGTGATAGGCAACGTAATTAATTAACTTCATCAATTAATTTTACCTGTAGAAACTGTTGTTAGTAACCAAACCAAGTGTATTAGGCAAATTATCAGCTAACGGTGATTAACGTAGAGAACTGGAGCTCCAGGCTAATGTAAAGCCAACAAGTATATATATATATATATATATATATATATATATTCATAATTTATAGTTATATTCATATTGCGACAAAAAGACGTTACTTCAACAACATAGAACAAATACGTGTATAAAGTCGACATTAGTTGTTTGAGAACAGCTTAAATGTCTATTGAAAATACATTATCAAGGCAGCAAGTACAAATAAAAAGGAGACATAATTTGTAAAGCAATTAACGCAAGGATAATTGTTTTTTTTATACTTCTAACATAGGCATATGCATTTATTGAAGATACTCATATAATAGTCGTAGGTAGACATGTATTTATGAGATAATTTCCTAGATAATTAATGCGAATTAAATAAATAACAAATAAAATCCACACCATTACTAAGCTATATGATATATTACGAGAGTACAATTTTCAATAGTTATGTTCATAAATATACAATATTGAAATAGCAATAAAGTTATACAGTGTTACTTATATAGACATGATATTGAGAGGGAACTTATATAGATGGTAGATGAATGGACGTCAGGGTATTCCAAAAACACGGGAAGAAATGAAAAATACTTATTATTTGATATGTGGGTTAAATATTTATTTCGTCTTTGGTTCACGGAATCTTCTCTCTACTGGAGAGTAATTGGACTTGAATAGCGCAAAACTTCAGTCCAACGAGAGTGGAAACAAAATAATCACCAATCAGCGTCAATCAGCGATATAAACGCGCTCTAATTTGGCGTAATGACCACTCGCCGATACAGGTGAAGTCGAGTGAAGCGGACGGGGGAATGACCACGCGGGGGTGTTCACAGTTTCTCGCAGGTGAGGGGACTAACAAGGGTTGGAGGGCTGGGAAGGGAATGGAGGAAGACGGTGTTTATGGCGCCTCGACAGACGGTTGCGTCAAGCAGGCGCCACGCACGCACACGCACACGCACACACAAACGCACGCACAAAAGCACATTCATTTAGAAGCAGGGAGGACCATAGACGCACATAGGGAAGTAGATATTACAAGCGACACTCACCGTCAATGTAGGCCTCTAGTAAAACCACGCTAAAGTGACCAACAAAAATGGCCTGTAAAAGCGTGGTCTGATTAGAGAGGCTGGTCAGACGTGAAAATGTGCAGTTCTAAAAAAACTGTACGCATCATGTATGTGCATATAATATGCAAATATAATCGTTATTATTATAGTTATAATAGTTTTTATTAATTTAATAAATGGCACTCGATAATAATATATTTGTATGGAAAATTTGTATATAATATTTGACGATATTTTGTAATGAACAATGGTCAATGTTGAGGAAATTTGTAGGCCGTTTTATACTGTGATAACTAGCGGCAATACGGATTATAGGTGTGACCGCTAAACATAATTACTTTAGCAACGTTTTCAATTGAATAAACAAATACACTGTGGTAGAGTGACCGTTTCCGAGAGGTGTCCGCTTTTGAGGGTTCTGCTGCAGTTTTCACACTTTCCTATGTCATAAAACTAAACAAAATGGAACATATCTGTGCTTTCAAAACGCTACGCAAACAACGCGGTTTCCATAACTTCCACCTTGTTGGTCTGCGTGCTATCAAACCAGCGCGCAGTCCGAGGTCGCTGGACCGTTTACGCCATCTATTAGACACCCTTACCGTTTTCACGTTAATGAATTTAAAGTGCGGTCACACAAATGGGATAATAAGGCTAGTGGACTCGTTAAGTAACACACCGGCACCGTTGACTTACGATAACGTACTGCAATCGCCACATTTCACTTATGTTGGCCGGCAAAATTGCGGGGACGCAGGATGACGTCATAACGTCAACATCGCGGGCTTCGACCGTAGCGAGAACGGAGATAAAGAGATAACGTTCCATGTGATGCTGCAATCGTCTTAGAGATCTTCTTATTTGACTGCTGTGCCGATTCTGTGGGAATCTCGAGGTATCGCCATTGACTATACATATACATGAGCAATACGCAGTCGAGTGTAAACTCAGCAATACGACGAACAATTTACGATGTTTTAAAGCGAAAGGCATGGGAATATCACGTTATGAATGTGGATGTGGCGAAAAAGTGAATCGTATGTTTACTACGTATTCATTTAGTCCCCTCCCTATAGGTTCAACGAATGCATTGGAAAACTAAACGTACATTATTTATGTCTCAATTTATGATTTTTTTATTTTGTGCATCCATAAAGGGTCAGTGAAACGTTTTCAGTCGTTTTATAATCTCTCGTTGACACTTTGACGTGACTTTCATCTCAATACAGGAGTATTTAGAAAACATTATAATGATGTTTGCGACGTATAATATGTCTCTATACGATCGTCTTCATGATTCTGTCAGTCCTTAATTCGATGTTGTGTTCCAGAGGGCGCTACATACAAACAGATGCAACAGACGGTTTCGTGTAGACTCCTATACCTGAGTCAACCCTAAAACTAATTAATTTACGGGGAATTTCGAAAAATAAAAATCCTTACGGATCCTTCCTGGAGTTTTAGACGAACCCCTGAAAGTTTGGAGCCCGAAATGTGAAGAGTTTAAGAAGTGTGGTATGACAAACATTTACGGGATATTGTATACATACATAAACATGTATTCAAATATGTTCGTGAGTTGATTACGGTGATAGATGATAGTTAAAACGCTTTCGTAAATCTTGATGAATATGACGGTCATGATCATGGCGATTTTTATGATGATGATACTTATGTTGAGGGTGTGCGCAGCACTGCATGACAGATTAAAGTTCACGTGTAACGCTTTTTTATTATAACGAGCTTGTTCAGAAGCAACCTTGTCTTCTTGGATACAGCAGAACACCCTTACCTCTTAATCCGCCTCCCCTGCATTCACCGGGGGGCGTCGTGGTCACGCGCAATCCAGTCCCGTGGCGGTCACTAATGGACCGGACAATTAATGCGGTCTTTTGTTTAGATAACGCGATTACACGCTCATTAAGTCGGCGTGGCTCGGCTCCGCTTACCAATTGGGCACGCGCGGCCGTTCATTAGTTGCCCCGTGCAACCAGCGAGACGACGATCAGCGTCGCGCACGCGCCTCGCGGGCGATTGCACGCGCTCGCTTTCCCGACGTCTCTGTGTCGATTTCGTGTTATTCCGTCGTCGATTTCACGTCATCGCCATCTCGATTTCTCGCCCGTCGCGCGTCGATATCGCGGCGTTAATCGCACCTGCCGGGCATGCATGCATGCGTGCGTGCCAGGCATGCATTGCGCCGCTCCTATACTTGCCAGCATCTGACTTTCAAAATCCGGTAGATTCGAGATTTATTGTGAGTCTCAGCTTCACTGGATTTCGGAAGTCCTAACAGTTCAGTTCTGTCGGATTGGACATCGGAAGGCCGAGTGCTGTTGAGGGTCTGATGCGAAAATCAGGTAGATTTTCTTGAGAACCCGGGCGATTTTCGTCTTTTCCGAAAATAAGGGAGATCCGGGAGTCCGGAAGATCCACAGCAAATCCGGGAGACTACCGAAAAATCCGGGAAGATTGGCAGGTATACGCTCCCGGCCCTGTTACCGTGGGTGGTGCGAACTGCTTCAAGTCTCACACGCGGATGTTGCGTTTCTTACCTCCGCCCGACTTGCACCTGTGTTGCTCGCACTAGAGCAACTGATTTGCAAACTTTTTACAATTGCCAATGATCGTTGTACCCACACCATCTTATTAACTCTGCGTACACAGTTATCAAAGTTTATTAATTCTTTATCATCCCGTGTGGGCCAACTCGAACACACATGAGGTAGAAGTTATTATTAGCCATACCAACCAAAAATAACTAAGTAACTTATCTGTCGTCCGTTATCGCACCATTTCATATTTCCAGTTCTGTGAAGGCTTGCATCAAACACGACTTGTTGGCAGCAGTAAAATACCTGTCGTTGCATTGTTAGTAATTTGAAATACAATTAGGCACGTTATATTTTGAGAAAGCCATTATTTCTGTACAAAAATGTATCAGCATTGGATCCATACCATTTAAAACGGTAAAAACTGATGCCGCCCCCTAGCGAGCACCTACTTTGAAAACGCTTCAAATTTTGCAAGTCCAACATAGACAGGCAGACAGATAGACAGAGAAATGTTTTGTTTTATTTTGACCCATATGCATATCACTCAATAAGTGAGTATGTAAAAACATAAATATAATAATTACAGATCGTATATAAATTATCCCGTGTGGGTCAGGGAGACTCCCACTATGGCTAAAAAGCCGCTCTCGTGCGAGCCACCCAAGTCACGCTGGAATACATTCATACATCACATCCAATCGTCATTCACTTGGGGAATCGGTAATGGCTGACGGGTAATAAATGTAGTCTGATGCCTAAAGGGTGATCTCAAAGTCTAAAAAGTCACGCGTTTAGTGTTGGTTCTACCTCTTCCTCGTCGATATGTCGTTTAGGGTTGGTTCTACCTCTTCCTCGTCGATATAGCGTTTAGTGTTGGTTCTACCTCTTCCTCGTTGATAAGTCGTTTAGTGTTGGTTCTATCTCTTCCTCGTCGATATGTCGTTTAGTGTTGGTTCTACCTCTTCCTCGTCGATATGTCGTTTAGTGTTGGTTCTACCTCTTCCTCGTCGATATGTCGTTTAGTGTTGGTTCTACCTCTTCCTCGTCGATATGTCGTTTAGTGTTGGTTCTACCTCTTCCTCGTTGATAAGTCGTTTAGTGTTGGTTCTATCTCTTCCTCGTCGATATGTCGTTTAGTGTTGGTTCTACCTCTTCCTCGTCGATATGTCGTGTAGCATTCGTGATTTTAATGATCCAAAAATTGCTATTGGAGTCAATTTGCATTAACATATATTTCACTCGATGGGTAGCGCCACTGTAGCAATATATTTCACGCGATACATGGTGACGAACACACGCACCTTACCTATTGTTTTAAAACATAGTTGGAGAATTTGTGAACTCACGTGACCACTCCCATGAATTTTGGTATAGCTATGTAATATGGATTTGTCGAACGGGTTGGATGCTGATTGGTAAAATCCTTAGGGGTTAATTCACGTAGTAGCCGTGTGTTTGTTTATGTGCGGTCGTGTATCGTTATCCGCGGCCGTAGCCGTGTGTTTGTTTATGTGTGCGGTCGTATCGTTATCTCCGGCGTGAAAGTCAAGTCGACACGCGCCTGTACAGTTAATGTGTTGTGTCAAATAACAAATAAAACAACTGATATAATCACCAAACAGCAGAAACCATTACTGCGGTAAGCTGTTTACGACACTACATTTTCAATCAACTTAGTTTTATTTTCTAAAACCTGTGTCCAATTTTATACTTCGACCATTTCTGCGTTTGATAGATCATTACATAGCCCTACAGATAGGAAGAAGATCGTGTATGTTCATAACTCTATAAACAGCAAAACATAACTCTATAAACAGCACAACATAATTCTATAAATTGCAAAACATAACTCTGTAAACAGCACAACATAACTCTACAAACAGCACAACATAACTCTATAAACAGCACAATATAACTCTATAAACAGCACAACATAACTCTGTAAACAGCACAACATAACTCTATAAACAGCACAACATAACTCTGTAAACAGCACAACATAACTCTATAAACAGCACAACATAACTCTGTAAACAGCACAACATAACTCTATAAACAGCACAACATAACTCTATAAACAGCACAACATAACTCTGTAAACAGCACAACATAACTCTACAAACAGCACAACATAACTCTATAAACAGCACAATATAACTCTGTAAACAGCACAACATAACTCTATAAACAGCACAACATAACTCTGTAAACAGCATAACATAACTCTATGAACAGCACAACATAACTCTGTAAACAGCACAACATAACTCTGTAAACAGCACAACATAACTCTATAAACAGCACAACATAACTCTGTAAACAGCACAACATAACTCTACAAACAGCACAACATAACTCTATAAACAGCACAATATAACTCTGTAAACAGCACAACATAACTCTGTAAACAGCACAATATAACTCTGTAAACAGCACAACATACCTCTGTAAACAGCACAACATAACTCTATAAACAGCACAACATAACTCTGTAAACAGCACAACATAACTCTACAAACAGCACAACATAACTCTATAAACAGCACAATATAACTCTGTAAACAGCACAACATAACTCTGTAAACAGCACAACATAACTCTGTAAACAGCACAACATAACTCTATAAACAGCACAACATAACTCTGTAAACAGCACAACATAACTCTACAAACAGCACAACATAACTTTATAAACAGCACAATATAACTCTGTAAACAGCACAACATAACTCTATAAACAGCACAACATAACTCTGTAAACAGCACAACATAACTCTGTAAACAGCACAACATAACTCTGTAAACAGCACAACATAACTCTATAAACAGCACAACATAACTCTGTAAACAGCACAACATAACTCTACAAACAGCACAACATAACTCTGTAAACAGCACAACATAACTCTATAAACAGCACAACATAACTCTATAAACAGCACAACATAACTCTGTAAACAGCACAACATAACTCTATAAACAGCACAACATAACTCTATAAACAGCACAACATAACTCTGTAAACAGCACAACATAACTCTACAAACAGCACAACATAACTCTATAAACAGCACAATATAACTCTGTAAACAGCACAACATAACTCTGTAAAACATAACTCTGTAAACAGCACAACATAACATAAACAGCACAACATAACTCTGTAAACAGCACAACATAACTCTATAAACAGCACAACATAACTCTGTAAACAGCACAACATAACTCTACAAACAGCACAACATAACTCTATAAACAGCACAATATAACTCTGTAAACAGCACAACATAACTCTGTAAACAGCACAACATAACTCTGTAAACAGCACAACATAACTCTATAAACAGCACAACATAACTCTGTAAACAGCACAACATAACTCTATAAACAGCACAACATAACTCTATAAACAGCACAACATAACTCTGTAAACAGCACAACATAACTCTATAAACAGCACAACATAACTCTATAAACAGCACAACATAACTCTGTAAACAGCACAACATAACTCTACAAACAGCACAACATAACTCTATAAACAGCACAACATAACTCTGTAAACAGCACAACATAACTCTGTAAACAGCACAACATAACTCTGTAAACAGCACAACATAACTCTGTAAACAGCACAACATAACTCTGTAAACAGCACAACATAACTCTGTAAACAGCACAACATAACTCTGTAAACAGCACAACATAACTCTACAAACAGCACAACATAACTCTGTAAACAGCACAACATAACTCTATAAACAGCACAACATAACTCTATAAACAGCACAACATAACTCTGTAAACAGCACAACATAACTCTATAAACAGCACAACATAACTCTATAAACAGCACAACATAACTCTGTAAACAGCACAACATAACTCTATAAACAGCACAACATAACTCTATAAACAGCACAACATAACTCTGTAAACAGCACAACATAACTCTACAAACAGCACAACATAACTCTATAAACAGCACAATATAACTCTGTAAACAGCACAACATAACTCTGTAAACAGCACAACATAACTCTGTAAACAGCACAACATAACTCTGTAAACAGCACAACATAACTCTATAAACAGCACAACATAACTCTGTAAACAGCACAACATAACTCTATAAACAGCACAACATAACTCTGTAAACAGCACAACATAACTCTACAAACAGCACAACATAACTCTATAAACAGCACAACATAACTCTGTAAACAGCACAACATAACTCTGTAAACAGCACAACATAACTCTGTAAACAGCACAACATAACTCTGTAAACAGCACAACATAACTCTGTAAACAGCACAACATAACTCTGTAAACAGCACAACATAACTCTATAAACAGCACAACATAACTCTGTAAACAGCACAACATAACTCTATAAACAGCACAACAGCAGCAAGAACAGAAGTGTAGTAATTTTGCGGAAGTAAATTGCTAGACCAACAATTAGCCCCGCGGAGCACTACCCTTACATGTGGGTAGCGGTGTGCAGCCGAAGGTCACATACCCTACCTTTGATAAAGGCATCCAATATCAAAAGTATACCATTGATCTAGGGACAAATTTAAGAAAGACACAGTTTTTAAGTAAGTATTTAATTTACTTGACTTCTCGTGGCCGAATTTCCCGCGAAAATTGCCCCGAATAGTTGCCGGTATATACCGAAATATACGCTATATAGGTAACCGTGAGGGAGAGTTCCTCGAAATTATACCGTTGTCTAGGGAACTTCTGTATAATGTTGGCCATCGTTCTAGGGTGAACATGTGAAAAACAGACCCTTGATCTAGGGAGCCTCGGTAAAAAACGACCTTTGAAGTCAGCACATCCACAGTATTGCTAGTACAGGTTGTGCCCTCCCCCCGGGCAATTAACCTCCAAACCATTACACATGTCGGCTACGTTATTTTCGATACAGCAAGGAACGTCAATAACTTGAACAGAGATACGTGTGCACAACATTTTATATTGCGCATTCACATACAAATTCTGCATTGAATATGGTGTATGTTCCTCTACAACAGCGGGTTATAATCATTGCAAATCAGGTTCGTTGATATTAAAACACTTTTTGTAAGGCATATAAGACGTTTTCTTAGCATATATGCCGTACCCATCCTCTTCCGGCCTCGTAGCCCATACTGTTTCACTTTTCCTTTTCTGGTCTATCCCGTCTCTCTGGTCACTCGTTCGGATTCTGTGCATATATTTCATCCCTGTCTTTTGTACACTCCTGTAGCCTACTGTTCCATGCTAAGTTCTCTTTTGGCGACCCAGCCGTTTCCTTTTTGTAAGAGTTGTCAACCAGTGGCTGTATTTATGACATATCCAATCAAGTTCCGTCTTATTTTCTTGACTTTTATGCTGATGTTCTCTTCCGATTTTAATCCAGATCTACCGAGTCTATCCATACATTTATTTGGCACACCGTACCACAACATCAATTTAGGCACCTTCTTAGACACTTGATTTCATGACACCAAATAAGGAATTTATGTAAACGCGTCAGCAAGTCGTCGTCGATATTAGTTTAGTGTTTAGCGAAGTGGATCAGAAACGAAACGAACAGAACATCGAATCGGAGAGGCACATTTTAGATACACCGCTTGTGGCGATGCCAGCATCGTGAGAGAAATGCGTTTGAATCACCTGAAACGACATGGTCGTCGCTAATCACCACTATAACCACCGCCCCATTAATAACCTTAATAACACTTTTCATTCTTCTCAGGTGTATTAATCGTCGCTATAAAACAACGTCATTACATTAACAGATCTATTGCTGTTTTGTTATCATCCTTATTGAAGCGAATAACATGAGCGGTCTGTGCCACACCGTCAAAACAGCGAGCGCCGTTTCATTAGGAGCGGCGCTGAAATGGTCGTCGTATAAAGCGACGCGGGCGACGGCCCACGAAACCTTTCCAGCTGATCAACTTATTTCTAACATTCGGACGAAATCGAGCCGGGTTTGTCTGACAATTACAGAATGATGCAACGACGCGAACAGTACGCCGGTAACCTTTCGGCATCTTCGCCACTGTATAATCCGGTGAATAAATGAATGCTGCTGTTAATTATTGATGTTATCTCGTCGCGCGTAATTGGTGTCTGGATAAAAGAAGTATCCATCGATCAAAGGCTGTAATTGTTTTCTTGTCAGGCCATCGCTGTCCGCTTCGGTAATTTCAGCATCTCCGCTTTCATATGTCATTGTTAAATTAGTTCAGTAATGCTCATTGCAAATATCATTTGCATCGAATGTTAGCATCGGTTCGGAAATGTAAACGGATGACGTCTTCTTTGTGAGTTGATCGTGCAGTAACACCCAGCGACCTTTCGTGAGCAACCGTTAGGGCACTAGGTGGCCGGTATGATGTTGTAAATGGACCCGTGGAACACGGACCGGGAGCCCATATACGACGGTGGAATATGAACCGCTGTGAAAAAAATGTTTTGTATGTGTTGAGTAAGTTAACAGTAATACCTATCACAAAAGACAGACATGTGCAAAACATTTGTCCAAACCATATTGATATAAATCAGCAAACGGCATTTCAATAATTAAAAAAGTTATTCACACTGGCTTTCCATTTTTTTTTGGCACACTTGTTGTCTTTGGGGATTAAGACATTTGCAGATGTGGTAGGGTGTCAGAAAACACGTGTAGGGCATTTTAACCAAACCCGTTTAATATATATGACCAATACAGCTGGTGCATCGTTAACAAAAATGCAAATTCAGACGTCAATAATGTTTGCGATTTAATCAGTTTCGCACATTGTTTGGTGATCATTGTTATGCATACAAAATATTCTCGTAATTATACATTGTAACGATAGTTATGTGGCATTTGGGATCTCGGTGGCCGTAGCGGTTAGAGAATGGGATTATCATTCGAGAGATTCCAGATTCGAATCCTACTGCCGCCGTTTCGAACCTTTGGCAAGTTTGTTCACTTCACGTTGCTTCAGTTTACTCACCTGTATGAATGAACACCTGTATGAATGAACACCTGTATGAATGAACACCTGTCAGTAAACAGTGGATGATATTTGTATTTGTATCCTTCACGCAGTAGCTACAAGTAGTAGTAGTAGTAATAGTAGTAGTAGTAGTAGTAGTAGTAGTAGTAGTAGTAGTAGTAGTAGTAGTAGTAGCAGTAGTAGTAGTAGTAGTAGTAGTAGTAATAGTAGTAGTAGTAGTCATATTAAACTAATAACATCAACAAATGATAGTGTAATTTCTATAATTTCTTATGGGTTGTCTTATTATGTCTATGTTGCCGAAATGACAAGATGTTTCCCAGTTATAGTCGTAGGATAACATGTTGTATTGGAATATTGTCTTTACCTGAGTCTTCGAAGCAGTATCTAAATCTGTTACCTTTAAATCGACTACCTGATATATAATACCTACAACGCATGCGCAAGGGATAAATATCAAACACATACACACGCACGTACGTAACATATTGTTGGTAATAATACAAGTTCCACATTCCTTAAAACATCACAATTCCTGAAAGTGATCAGTTATTTCGCACGAGTTTCCACACAGACCCATCTAGAAGAAACAGGCGTGAAGTAATGACGAATGAAACCATCGACTATAACAAAAGCATCGAGCATCTGCTGGAGGGTCGCAATAAACGGTCAAGTAGTTTTCTGAAGCAAAATGAGAAATCAACAAGATTGCCATTCAGAACAGAATGGACAAGACGGCAAATGGAAGGACAATCACACTTTTGGTTTACCGAGAATCTAACATCTGTGTCGCGCTCTTCCGAGAAATGTTTTCCATTTTGTTTTAATTCCTGACGGATGTGATGGCCTACTAATGATGACAATTACAACGATTAAGGGTGACAATCGATAAGCGAATAAAAACACACGTGTGACCATGACCGGTGAAAGCAAATAAAAACGCACGTGTACCCATTGACCTGACCGTCGACACCGAGCGACCAGAACACTGAACCAGATCGGCCGTCGACACCGGCGGAGACGGCCACGCGTAACGGGATTACACTCCGTGACAGTTAATACACCTGATGTGGCTGTCGGCGAGGTGGAACACGCGACCTACAGGGTATAATTATGTCAGGCGTCGTGTGCATTAGTAAATTTGATGATTGAGTCGCTTTGGCCGATTCGCGACAAGTAATTCCGACTAGAGGTGATGTTTCAGGTGCGCCGGTGTTCGTCTGTAACTCACCTGGCGAGCTAACGTAACGACCCAGCTTGCGGACAGATAACCCCCGGAGCCTGATTATAAAGCGTTTTAGCTAAATGCTGTCATCCGTTTTATCTGAATCTGTGTTCCGCATGGCTACACCGAGCAGTGGACCGTGCCGTAGAAGTGAATCTTTGCTGAATGTTTCGTTGTATGCTATACCAAGTCACCCATGCTGACAGGAATTGCCGGTGTGAGATTTTAAATGGACCCCCATGGACCGGTGGTCCATTTACTATGGCATTATATGTGAAAAATTGAAGTGTTTATGTTGTTAATGATTACAAAATTATAAACATGGTTTACTGATATCTAGACATTAAAAATCTGCTATTCTGAAAAGCAAATTATTGCACCAACAAAATTGTCAAAACAATGTTGATAACCGTAAAAGATACTGAAATGACCATTGCTGATTTATACTGGTAATGGCTGGACAATTCTTTTGCATAGCTTAGTGTTTTGTTATAGCTCGTGCACCAATTAACCACTTCTTACTCATGCAACACATTGAACAGTAATTTCACCGGGGAGTCCAGTTTCCACGGCGTGCTAAATGGACCTCAGTGACGCGTATTTACGCTATCTCACCGGCTAAAACGCTCTTGGAATCTCGATGTCTAAGAATAAATTAACAACATGGGGTTCCATAACAAACAGGTGAACAATGAGGGGTTCGGTACAAAGAAAAGAACACTATAGAATGTGTAACAAATAAACGAACACTACGCTGTGGTTCCGTACAAGTGCACGAACAGCATGGCTCCGGTTCCGTAATAAAACAAACAAATAAGATATCGTTATGTAGGAAACATACAAACGGTACAGGGTTCCGTATATAAAAAACAACAACGTGGGAATCCGTACAAAAAATACAATATAAAAAAATTGAATTCTCAAACAAACAGACGAACAATATGGAGTTTCATTACAAACAAACGAACAGATAAACAATTTGGAATTACATAGCAAAGAAAACTTTTTGTGATTTCGTAATAAACAAAGAAATAAATTTAAATGTTCTAATGAAATATCCTATACATTTACGATTTCGCTTTCATTTTGGAAACAAAATAGACACTGTTTTGATTTGGGTTATAACATTCATCTAACGTATGGGTTTTCCTCGCATATTAACTATCTTTAGGGGAGCCCCATATATTTCTATCTGTAGTTATATGTATTTGTGTTTCGACTGCATCTTGTCGGTTGCAGTTGACTATAATTTAATTGTACCACATGAATGCTGTGTAATGATTTATGTATTTATTTATACCCAAGGGATATACATCGAGTGAAACCAGTGGTGATAATGTTATCAACTTTGTAGGACACACAGAAAAACCGCGAACTTTGTCCCACTTGCCCCGTGAATCAATCAGCTGCGCTGATAAGAATCGCTTTGTTTAAATCCCGGAATGCATTGCTCGGCAAATGGTTCGCTTAGATTTTCGAATCACAAATGCACAGAATAGCGTACGTGTTTTAATTAACTCAAAGTTAATATATTTAATATATACACATAAATACACATATGTGGAATAACAATTCACGTTTGTTGACGAAAGGTAGTTTACTCCACGAAAACCTAGCAATCATTTACGTCACTCTCGGTTGCTATATTTGACCTAATAAGGTTTGCCATAATGCACTGCGGCCAGATAAGTGTTACCTTTATTTACACAATGTACCTGGTTGTCAGATACAGGTCGTTGGGGGAACGGTTGTATGTTAGATCATAATGCAGAAACAACAAACGAATGACACTGGTTCAACACCATTCCGAGGCCAAAGTAGGTCGATACACGGGGTAGTAATATTGTGTAAGCTATACTCGGCCATCTCCGTTGGTGTTGTAAAGGCTCGTAATATGCGAATATATGCGTTACCCTGCGCAGTTCAAACAATAGACATGCTTCAACAATAAATGTGAATTAGATATCACTCCATACACTAAAAAAATTAGGGTTCAACTGGGGTGCAGCTGGGGTGCAAAAAGTATTTGCACCCTACAAAAATAGGGTGCATAGATTTTTGGGGTGCAGATTTGGACCCCATTTAATCACGTGACATGACAATTTAGGGTACAGCGTGGGTGCAATAAAGGTGCAATTATGGAGCTAAGAAGAAGGGTGCACATTTGCACCACAAAGGGTGCACAACAAAACCAATTTGAAGCACAAAATCAAGGGGTGCCGTTTTACATTTGGTAGTCCATTTTAACAAACAAAAATACAAATAACGTCCCAAATCGACCAATGAGCAACAGTAGAGACACAGCAGCAGATAGTATCTAAACTGGTCACATATATAGACATTGTTTGCATTCAAAACGAGGCCGACTGCTACTGTCTGTGTGTGATGGGTATCTTGGTTAAATACAATATTGCAAATATAATTGAAAGCTTTCTTAAAATACTTCAGGATACCCGGCATATAATGTTGTGTTCCGCAGTGAAGTTGAGGGTATATAAAAGAAAATGTCTGATAGGTTCGTTTGTCAGGCAATTAGTTGGTTACGTCAAGGCACAGGCATTGGCGGTAAGTAAACTGTTCACGTAATCGTTGTTGTATTTAGTATTGTTTTCTAGTATACTAAATTATAAGCACTTATTCACAACCGCTTTTTCGACTTTCGTATTGTAATTATTTGGCGTTAGGCGATGGTTTCATATAATGAGGTAAAACTACTTCATTACCCTACTTTAGTAGTTTTTTCTAGTAATTGACAAGTAACGAAGTACATTTTCTACAAGGTACTTTATTTGTAACGAAATACTTTTTATCTAAGATAATGCTACTTTTTACTTTGTTACTTTTACGTCGCGATATATATTGGTTAAATTTTTTTTTTGAAGTACGTCGCCAGGTAGCGCTCCGCCCGTCAACGATAGTTCATAAACATATTTAATCGCCAGGAACATCCCGTCGCAGGGCCAAAAGCAAGTAATCCAATTAAATTAATTAATTCCAATCGCGGGCCACTTCGCGATCGTGGTTGCATACAAACCTGTCTTCTGGAAGTAACCTCAATATGAGGTCACTTCCAGTTGAAAACACACAAAAAAACATTGCTAATAGACGATTTCTCTGACAATTATCTCGACTGCAGTGTCATGAAACAAACAAAATTATGGTGTTTTTTATTCTAAAAAACTGACTTTATAATAACGACATAATAGCAGTTGTTAATATGCAAAATGTAAAATGAAAATGAAAAAAAAGAAAATGTTGAATTTTTAATCAACTCAGAACTGGATAAAATTAACAAGTGGCTTAAAGTAAACACATTATCTCTAAATGTAAATAAATATAAATATATGATTTTCAAAACACGTAGAAGAAATAATAATGGAATGGTAAACCCACCTAATCTACACAAACATTGATAAAGTATATGAGTTCAATTTTTTTCTAGAACTAAGCTTTAATGAATAATTAAACTGGCAAAGCCACATTGACAAAATCTCAAATAGGTGCTCTGGGACTATAGGTAATGTAAGTAAACTCAAACGATTGTTACCTCTGAATATAAAGATTACGTTGTACAACTCTGTCATATTGTCACATCTAAACTATGGTGTAATTGTCTGGGGCTACAGATGTGACAGAATAAAAAAACTTCAAAAGAATGCCGTCCGTATCACAAGTTTAAGTAAATATAATGTTCATACTGATCCACTGTAAAAGTCTTAAATTACTAAAAGTAGAACATATTCTAAAATTTCACGAACTAAAATTACACCATAAATTTTCTCATTGGTCATGTTATGGATGATTACAGAGTGGTAAATGTTCTGCATTGTTAACACGCAATTTAGCATTTGGCCCTAATTCCTCTGCTGACAGCTGTTGCACCACAAGAATGGAGTTAGGAGCCACACTGTGCGTCGTGTAAGCTGGTCGACCGGCCATCGTACTTGTAGGTTCACGATTAACAACCGAAATATACATATGTTGTGTCGCATATGACATTATATACATTTTTGGTATGTGCTTGTGATGACGTGTCCGTGGCTAGCCTCACGGACGAAAGAGTAGTGCACTTTACAACATATCGAACTTAGCACGCACATGTGACAATAGTGTCACTCTCAAATATTACTAAATTAAAACGCACTGGATAATGTACACTACCTCTTTATTTTGTCACATCAATCAATATCTCACTGCGATAACAACACAATAGCTTCATTGTTCTTGGCAAGTGAACAAACATTGGCAATACAATTATTGAACGACAAACATTAATACGCCATCATTTAATAAAAAATAAAATACATGAGCAATTAGGGGAGGGGCTTTATTTCGATAATCGATATATCCAATTGTTCCTCGCCGCAGCAGCACCAAATGGAACAAGCTGCATCAAGACACTGTGTCTGCAACCACCCTGGATTTTGTCAAGGCCTGCCTTCAAAACACCTCTGAACTCAACAACTCGGTCAACTCCTTTCCACATCTCCCAGGTATTGAATCTGCAGTTGTGCAATCCCATCCCCAAAACACCTCTTCAGCAAATTAAACTATCTGATACTAGGAGAAAATCCTTGCTATCAATTATATTGATATAATAGTGATTCAATATCATTACAAAAATGTACAGTAATAAAGCAATCATACAATAATCAATCAATATTTATTTTATTTAAGAAAACAACTTTGTTTAAAAAAATATATTCATATTTGTATTCCATTAAGTGACCAATTGTTATGCAAGAATAATGTTTAAGCAGTGTACCGCTCGTACTAGCGTCTACTAAAACATCGTTTGTTATAATAATAATAATTCATAATAAGTTTATTCAGCTAATATTTTTATAATCATACAAGACTAATCAAATAAGAAAGCAGAAGTGCATGGATTAATTTTGTTGCACCATATATATATATATATATATATATATATATATTTAATAATCTAGCTCACATGGTCTTATGTCGTTAAAGTCGCGACATCATCATTTTCAAGCGCAGCGACATACTTCTCTACTGTTACTTTGACGATCTGATTAAATACATTGAATTTTTTTTTTCTTAAGAAATTACATGTTTTTCCGTATTGTTTTAGAATAAAAACAAAACACCATAATTTTGTTTGTTTCATGACACTGCAGTCGAGATAATTGTCAGAGAAATAGTCTTTTAGTTATGTTTTTGTGTTTTTCAACATTAAAATACCGATTTATATACTTTTTTAATCTTTAAATTCAACATTTCCTTGACATTTCAGTATACGTGTGTAAAACAGAACTAGAGATTTGTTAGTGGCATCGCCTCTCCGGTTGTGATGGCACCGCGACACGTTCGGGGTACATTTCCGACTATCGCCATATTAACAAAACAAGCACCTGTCAAAACGGTGTTGTTTTGTTGTATAAAAGTTCCCAAAACACAATCAATTTAACAAATACAGTTCCGTGTTGTGTCTGCACTGGTGGGGAATGGTGGAAAGAACACACCAGCTTCGAAACAATTAAATAAAAAGATAGTTAAATAGCGTAAATTATAAAGGCCAAAAATATTCACGTTTACCCACATGATCGGGCACATGTGAATGTGATGTAGCAATATCAACGTCTGTGGGACAATGCATTGGCTACAAAACGTGTTGTATGTTAAATACTAGTGTAATGTGTTGTGTTTATTCATATGGCCTGACCTAGCCCTGGCCTAGGCTAGTTCCTAACATTTAACGATTAATTTAATACAACATATTATATGAACTTATGCTCTTGACAGTCTTGCTCTTGTCTTGGCCAGCTCTTGGGTCTTGGGCCTTGCATCTAGTTTTGCTTTTAAAGTTATGTTTAACTGACTGGTTCATCAAGTGTTCATCAAATCGGGGCGATTGTTTTCTTTCTACCCTAACATGATAAACATAGAGGCTAGAACCACCAAACGTCTTCGCATATTTGTCACAAATGTCAGTGTCACATTAAACATAACTATTCTTAATATCTCTCTCAAAACCTCGCCATTACACAAACTGGATTTTTCATGCAATGTAGCTATATTTAAAAAAAATATTAATTTAAATTTAAAATACAGCTTGTTAAAGAACTACACACATGGGGTTAAATACATTGAAAAGTATGCAAATACATTTTGTTTAAGTCAAATGCAAATACTTTTCAAAAGTATTTCAAATACTTTTCAGATACTTTTCTAATTCTTTTGATGTCCTCGTGCCCGTGCACAATAAATAACGACAAAAAAGAGCTATACTTGACCATTGTTTATCCAGAATTAAGATAGTCCATTGAATCAATAGTACCATGCTCTTATTGGTCACACATTGTTAATTTTTTCCCCTGTGACACGTTAATCCTGTTTTCCATTTCCTGTGTCCACTGATGTACTGTCTTTCAATAAAATTAGATTAAGCCACACACTGTCAATTAAATGCTTGCTAACCTGACCCTGTGGCAGGCCAGCTGATGCACTGATCATCCATCTGACAATGACCCAAGTTAAAGCTGAGTTAATGATCAAAGCATGCAACTGGCTGCAGTTGGTCAGCTAATAAAAGATCTATAGGGAGGCCAGTTTTCTCTCAGTGAATGCCATGCCTCTGTGATCACATACGTAACATGAGTGACCTGCCTATACCAAGCAACAATTTCATTAAGCACAGCTGTGATAACAGTTTTCATTGACAGAATTAAATGCTATAAGTATTTGAAAAGTATTTGAAAAGGATGTGAAAAGTAGTTGATTTTTCAAATACTTTTAAAATGTATTTAAATGCAAATGCAAATATGTTTTGCTCCAAATTTTCAAATGCAAATACTGGATCAGTCGCATTTAAATGCATTTGCGTTTGACCCCATGTCTGTTCATGGCCAACATTCAACATGTGACCTTCAAGTCTACACTACAGCAGAGAAAATCATCCACCTAGCACTGCAGAAAGCGTCATTTCCGGCAAAACTGTTTTCTCGAATTACAAGGCATCGCAGAGGATTCTTCTGATCAGAACAAGTATAGTAAAACTTCATTTGATTATATTTTGTATCCTTCATTTTCAAAACTGCATGGCTATGGATCACGTTGCCAGCAGTTATTATGTATGTTTTCTCAGTTATGTGACACAATCGGTTAACTTTGGAAAATGGCCCCAATTTCATTCAGTTAGTTTTAATAAAAACATATCTTGAATTTTATAGCAGACTCCCAAAATTGAAATACAATGATTTTAAAGAAATCGTACCATTTACTTTGTATTTTGTTAAATTGGTGAAAGAAGATGAATTTGTACACTGTTTTCTTGGTTATCCTCTTTCACTTGGGTGCTCCCTCCTCCCGTTGCCGTAATTGTGCGTCAGTATCATTCAAAAAATCGACAGGATCGGTTGAACATGAATATGACTGGAATGACACTACCAAAATTCCTTGATTATACTGTCCTTATAATATATAACTTGTTTTCTTACTTCCCTTAACAACCTATTTCATAATTTATTTTACATCAATTGTCATGTGGTCTAAATATAATATTTGTGTTTACAAGGTCAAAAAAAAGTGTGTAATGTATCCTGACCGGAAACGTTACATACGTTATGCGTTTCTCAGAGCTGGTTGTTAAAATCAAAGTGATCTAAAATGCAGCGGAATGATGCTATTAAGCTATCTTGTCCGATGCATATTCTTTCTGCGCTTACAAATAGCCACACATTGAAACAATTTCAAGTGTTTTAGTTGTTCAACAATGGATAGAATAGCATACTTGTTCAAAATTTCACAAATTTAGTGATATCAAACGATGAACATTTTTCTTTACATTGAGATTTTGAAAGGTACTGTGGTCAATAAATTTTAAAAAACTGGTTTTATACACACACACACACATATATATATATATATATCCCCATGTATATATATATATATATATATATATATATATATATGCTCAGTGTCAGGCATCCTTGTGCACCAGGGGGCGTTGCTGATTACATCAGTATCTTGCGAAACTCTGAAGATACGCTCAGTCAATAATATCGCTCTATATATATATATAAATCCTTCACAATGTACAGAAGTTTGCTCATTCGTTTGTACTTTAAATCACATTTGCTGTCTTCATTCAGTCTAGCTTGTGTGACCCAGGTGTGCATGCCCAATATCAAAGCGCAATTTCACGAAATTTACATATTTACCTGCCTGATCATCTTTGCCCTCTTTGTTTATACATTGAGGTGTTAAACCAATCATTATGACCTTTCACATTTTCGGTGGGGTTACATACACGTTTCCATTGTTCGATGTGCCAGGGTACTGATGTATTCACCAGACCCCTGGCTCATGAGGATTTTAAAGTGATGAATTCCATTGCTCAGATGGTGCACGTATGCAATGAATCAGGACTTAGGTTCCACAAACTTTATCATGCCCATGGAAGTACAACTGAAAGAAATGTGTTATATCTAACTTACATCTAAGCCAGCAAAAATCCAAATACCCATCAATAATCTCTATGACAAACGGTTTTCAATGCCTTTTCCATACTCCTTTTTACCACCCAAAAACAGATAACTTACTTGAGGATTTTTACAAGTCGATTAAAACTTATGGTGATCAAATCCGGAAAAGACTTTTTTTCTTTTCTTAAATTTAATCACCCCTGGTAAAACAATGACATGTTTTATAATTGTTCTGTTTAGAACTGTTTTATGTGATCAATGTACTTCAACGTATACAGTACGCAATTCTAAGTGGTATTATATAACCATGTGATTATGTTAATTTCAGAAGCCCACAATAAATAAATAGTCATACCTGTTGTCTATGACAAACTTTTAGAATGCTAATTTGCATAATTTATGCAGTAAGGTGGTAAATTACACAATTATTGTATGGTCATTCTAATGACGTTACAATATAATTCTGTTAATGGCTTATAAACTCAGTCAAAGTGTTTGTTGTTGGTAATTATGTGATTGTCATTTACATTAGGACTTTCCATATGAAATCAACCAAGTGCCTAACAGTTGGTGGCTCAGAATTTACTTAAATTTTAACCAATGACCAAGTGGCCATATTTAAATACTTCTGCAAAAACCTAGGCGTTTACATGTAAATTATGTATGTAATGCCTTATTATATGAATGGGGTTAGTGCTCAAAACCACACGTTATTTTTACCTTTTTTCAGTTGCCTCTATAATGAGAAGCTTACAACAGTGATACCTGAAATTTGCATAATATAAAGTCATATTGATACAGATTATATACACAACATTTAAGAATGATAGGTAGAAGGACAATGTTTTTAATGGATGCAAGCAATTTTTTACATACCCTAAATTGTTTGGAGCAGCCAGTATTTCATTGTTGCATTACAGTGCAATGTCTAAATTGCAACCCTCTAGACCTAGTGTCATAATGCTTTTCAATACCAAAAAATTCTGGGATGGTGTTCACTCTCAATTTATATATATTCCAAACACGACTGAACAACATCTTGAAATATTGTTTAGTTAGCCACTTTAGTAGGATTATTTACGGTGAAAAAATTGGTGATCTTTGGATGTGACCACATTCTCATTTTGGGTGTTGAAATTTTTAAATAGGTGAAATTTAATGATGAATTATTCTGAAAGCCTTGCAACTGTCTGCTGAACTAAAGTAGTATTGTCAGTGTCCATGACAATAGTTGATAGCAACATAGATTTTGCCATGAAACAGACTGCCAAAATAATTTTTGTAAATAACAAAATGTTTTTCCCCATTTTTGTGCACCTGGTATAGAACTTTTTGTCTTTTTCCCTATCACACTGGAATTTAAATGTTTGCGTATTCAGCAAATGTCATATATAACTTGTAAAATTCTGAAATTACTTGTGCGAATTTGGGGTGCTTACCTCTAGGCCACATCATAGGATGTTAAGGACATTACATACACATGTTGCAAGGAAATGCATAGCTTTTTTTGCAGAAGTACTCAACAATAGCCACTTACTTATTACAGTCCGAGATAAACTATTACAATTTGCTGGGAATGTTATGATTTGACTTAGAATGGCCTAATAGAAACTGTTTATCATGGAACATTCTCCTATTCTACTGTGTGTATGGGATGAGGATGGTTGTTACTGTTACGCCACCATTCACTCAATAATAATAACTCTTATAGAACATGCACATATATATGTATGAATTCATTGTTATATTTGAGATGAACACGATTGTTGCTGAATTATACTGATAATGATGTTACTGTCATTTACATTATGTTATAAAGCATTTCTTTGTATCTATGTTTGGATGCAATACAATGCTGCATGTCGGCAATTAAAATGAAATGTTATGTTTTACATTTTAATGCAATTTTTCGTTCCCCTTTAAGTTAGGTTGCTCCCGAAAATGTTCAGATCGACATTATGGATTGGGCTTGCTGTATCCTGTATTCCGCATTGTATATATATATGTAAATGTACACCCTTAAAGGTACATGTTTCAGGTTGCAAATTTGTCCTAAATAACAGTAGTGCAAGTTGCAACATAATCCAATTTTGCAGATTTGAACTCAAAATGGTGCACAATTTTACTTTTCAGCGTGCTAACTTTCACCAGAAAAGATTATATTCTGCACCCTAAGGGTGCAATGCTGTGTTCAGGTGTGCATCATATAGGGTGTAGAGAGTTGTCGGAACCAGGAGCACCCCTAAGGGATTCAAATCTGCACCCCACATGTGGGGTGAAAATTTGCACCCTAACATAGGGGTACATATATGTACACCAGGGTGCATATCAGGTGTTAGAGATTGCTCCTGGTGCGACAACTCTCTACACCCTATAGCGTGCAGATTTGAACCATAATTTCTTTGAGAGCATGGACCATCGTTGAAAGAAATTTTGTCCTTTCTAAGTTTCGAACCTGGAAGGGCGAATAAGCGGGCTATAGTCACAAATAGAAATATTGTCAGGATCACCAGCCAGGGGTTGCAGACAGATATACAAGGATAGTGCAAATGAAAACCAAGCTTAAACATTCACGTTGTTTTATTTAGTCTCAAGCACCGTACACATATGAAAAGCAAGAGAACAGGCCAGGGTAACTCGCCATACACACAAAATTAAATAACGCGTCGTTGTTTATCGTAAATCAGACAGCGAATGTTCTGTTCATCATTCGTCTCCCCCTCCCGAGGCGAACAGCGCAGGTTGTAAAAACCGTCACAGAAATAAGCCTATGCGTGGCTATGTCTATGTTTCCGCTAAATGCCCAAGGCGCATCTGTGTTCTCAAGTGGAACGTAACAATAAATATAACCATAAATATATATATACTATATATAATACATGCACAAACTATTGGGTCGCACATAGTATTCGACGAATGAAGGCCGTATGTTAGGTCGTGCTGCACCTGAAACAAAGTCGTGTTTTCTCTTATTCCAGGAGATCGCAGCTCTTTTCATGAGCAAACAAAACAATGCTGTGTTATTGCGCACACGTGTTCTTGTCATTTGTTAATTTGCCGGATCTAGTGTGTAACTATTACACGTCGTTACACCATCGTTGCTGACGCCATCGCCGCCATTTTTTGGCGCCTCAAAGCCGCTACTGTTGCTGTCGTTGTTGCAGCGGGCGTCTAGGTGGCGCTGCTGCAGGGGCGACTGCGTCGTTGGCGCGTCGTCACGCGTGATCGCATCCTCGATCTCGTCACGCGTGATCGCGCCGCGTATCTGGGCGCTGTACGTCTGTGCCTTGGCGCGTAGGGCGGCGATGCTCTCGGAGCGTCTTTCCTCCCGGTCCTTGGCGTTCTCCTCCCCACACTCCGCGCCTTCGTCGCAACACATGTCGTCGTCTCCGCTTTCCTCCAACTTACGAGCCGCTTCCATCGACTTCTTGTGCATGCCTACAACACAACGACGTATTCAGTGGCTGACATAGTACAACGAGAGGTGATGCAGACAGCTATCATTGCGAGGCTAACAACGCAGTACTACAAGGAGTTATATATAGACTGGTACCCCTGAATCGAAGTACCGCAGCGAATCGCTTCTCTAACAAAAAGGGGAACAATAAACTGTATACTGTCACAATGTATTTCCCGATTATATCCTAGAACGGCCTCTGTGCATGGCCGCAAAACGGGGTCCATTTACCACTGCATTGTCTAGGGACTCCCTATGAAAAATGGAAATGTTTATGTTTTTAGTGATTTAAAAATGGTAGACATGGCTTACTGATGTTTAGACATTAAAATGTACTAGTCTGAAAGGGAAAATCGGTCTAACAAACTTGTCAAAACAATGTTAATAACCGTAAAAGATACTGTCAGATACATTGTTGACGTTTACCAGTATAGGTTTGGACATATTTGTGCATAGTTTTGTATTTTTATAGCACATACCAAATAACCACTTGTAATTCACTCAACACATCGACATGTCATTGCTAACAGGGGTCCATTTTCCACGCCATTGTAAAAGGACCCCCGGTCCATACACGACGAGGGTCCATTCACAACTTCACACCGACGGAAAGCTCTCTTCCTGCTGCCGATTCATCTACAGGCAGTATTTGCCACAAACAACGCTATCGATTTAAGTACATTGGATTTCTGTCGCAAATCATCAACTCAATATTGACCGGACAACGCGAACAAATAGCCACATTTGTCAGGAACAGCGCCGGGCAAACACGCGTGTCGACCGCAGGGACACTTCGGTCAATACAGCTGTCTGGCGGTCTGCGGCGGCCCCAAGAGAAGACAACCACACCGACTGGTGCTCGCTTGACTAGACCGCACAGTCGACAACACCGTCCTGCGCAACGAACGAGTTCTTTTTATTATGGTTTGCTATCGGCCATCTAGTTGACCAAAGGACGTGTCCCTGGAAAGCTGTTCACGATGCATGGCTCCATCGTTTGTCCTGTATCGTTTTTTTAAAGTTCATGAGCCGTTATTCTGATTTCAGATGCGAGTAAATGTTGGTAAGTGTGGCATGGTTTTCTTTGACTATCCTTGGATTGCCAAATAGCCTGTTCTCTTACACCGTGTTTGGAACATTGACCTCAAATACTGTTTGAATAGTATCTGAGATCGTTTGTGTTGTTTCTGTTAGTTGTTATTACGTTATACATTCGCACGTCACCAACTAGCCATGTCCTTATTTATATAGTAACAAGAGCACTATATGGTTCGGAAAAGTATGTATAGCTGTGATATTCCTAATAACATCCTTGTTTCAACTGGACTATATAAAAGTACAGTCTGTGACAGCTTCAGTGATTCAATCAGTGAAGCGATTAACACACATACTGATATCGAATACAATCATTACGTTGCGGTCAAAACTAGTCTATAGAACAGTCGCACTTTCATGATCGTGGAAATAGCGGACTAAAAAAAGTTATCGATATATCGATTAGCTGTTTCCCAGTAGCTTGACACCCGAGATACAACTAACAGTTTTCAGTAAACAAATCTAGTATAATAAGTTTGAACCTTCGCCTTCAGCGTGACAACAAGACGTGTGATATGTGTCGACTGGGGACCGAATTATACTATCACTTTACCGTTGCGCACGCATTGCATTGTTCGCTGGTGCTTCCGCCGAGTGATTAGGCGAAGCGGAAGGTATCGGTAACAGAAAGCGTGGGCCGAAAATACTAGCGTACTCGCATTGTTGGCGTGGCTATGTCGGGTGTATTTTTTGGGGTCTACACATTACCTCTACAAGCGAGCGTCAGCTAAGCAGACCGCCGGGGTTTGGATTACGCGGAAGTATTCATCCGTGCCCAATAGGAGTCATATTGAAATTCGTCCAGCTTTACGAGTAAAATGAATTACGCCTGAGAATACTGGTTTTACATAACGACACAAGTGTATGATGAGGGCGATGCTGATGTTGAGGATGATGTTGATGATAATGATGGTAATGGTAGTGGTAATGATGATAATGGTAATAATGTGTGCACACCTTCGTGTAATGTTATAACAATTATAACATTACTGACATCAAGACAAATGGGTTTAAGCAGTCCATGTACACGTAACTTTAGCCCGAACGAAAGCAATGATAGCTGTGGCCGTGAGCACGTTTCGTCAATCTGATTACACTGTAAGTCTGGACATAAACCCACCAATGACAATTAATTAAGGCCAGGATACATATATATTTTCTCGCCCGACACGACCAGACCAGACCAGTCGGTTTTGATTTAGTCTGGTCGGATCGGTGTCGCGCAGCTAGTGCATCCACACGTCCGATTCAAATCGGGGCTACTCAGTGTCAGTCTGAAGTGGTCGAATTTTTTCAAGTTTACTTGATTGTGGCGTCACGTTGAGAATGACATTGTCGGTGTCAGTCGATGTAGTGAATACACCGCAGTCGTGGTAAGTTGGTCTGGTTTGGTCTGGTCGGTTCGGACGAAAAGTGCCAGTTTATTCCCGGCTTTAATGGCGCAACGGAGACTTACTGAGAAGCCACGGAGCTGCCGAGTCCACGGCGGTGTCCTTGGAGCTAACGAGGATGGACTCGGGCAGCGGCAGGGAGTGGCGGACCATGGCCCCGTACAGCCCGTACTCCGCCATGATGCTGCCCCGGCCCCAGCGGCGCTCCGTCTTGCGCCAGTTGGCTCGCCGGTTCTGGAACCAGACCTGTAGCAGAGGAGAACAGAAGCAACGTCACAAGTGTTTGTTTTCAAGATGTATCAGTCTTATGACCGTTCGTTGATCGAGGAATAGAGAGAGGAGGGAGGGAGTGAGGGAGTGAGGGGGAGGGAGTGAGGGAGTGAGGGAGAGAGCGAGAGCGAGTGCGTGTTTTTTGTTATAGAGACAGAAATGCGGCTCCAACCAATGAATTTGAAGAAAACGATGCGTGCGTTCATGTGTGTGCGTGTGTGAATTAGTGTGAACGTGTGAGTGTTTCTGTATGCACGCAATGCTTGCGAGTATATGCGTGTGGACACTACGTACAAATGTACATACATTCACTCATGCCTCAAGAATTATTGCAATATGCAAACCTATCATGAATATAAGAATCAACATTTACATGTGTAATATATTTGCGCTAAGCGCTGCCATTAGCCGAAATAAACAATACAGAAACGTTAATTCCTTATTATGAAGTCAGGTTGTCCAATAACATATCGTGCTAAAGGTGCATTATTCGCAGTTTCCCTGCAATTTCTCGGCACACGTGCCGCGGTGTCACTTGATGCGCCTTCAATGGGAGGGACCGCATCTAAAACGTGCAATTTGCGCTCGACGGCTGCCATAATGTGATTCGTCGCGAACAGATAAGAGCACGTGCACGCGCCGAGATGGAAGCGCCCCACCGCGGCCTGGGCCATTGTTGTCAGCGCTCAGATCGACGTCTTTAATTCACCGCACACGTTTGTATGAGCACCGAATTTAAACTTCTTAATTAGACGACTAATTAGCAAATAATGATCACGACGAACGTCGAGTAAATCGTGATCAGATAATGTAGCTTAATACGCCGCTGTCACGTGGGCGAATCGGTGTATGCAGGCCTACCTACATTGCATTACGCGCGAGTCCAGCACACGATATAACGTGCATTATGAAAAGACGTAATGCATGCGAACAGATATATATATTATTATTATTTCCATAAGGTAATTCAATTTAGGTTCAATACCGACGTTTTAATTGTTCTCTTTTAAAGTCAAACAAAACATGTTCAACGTATTAGAATGCGATCCGTACATAAGACATGTTTAAAAAAAGCCAAGATTCGTGCGTGCAAATCGAATACCACGAATTATACGAACAAACATGCAGCCAACCACTTTTTCGCGTTCACAGCACCAACTGTGATGACTGCGCGAGGCGGGTTTTAATAGGCATAAACCGGCTCGTTAAGTTGTCTCGCTGAGCGAAGCAAATAATAACTAATCAGTTCTCGCAGCCTCATCATTTCACGTTTCAATAATTCATGAAATCGGCGATAAAATTGGTGCTATTGATTGATAGGCGGTTGTGGTCTGTTCGCAAGCATTACGTCTGCCGCCGAGGGCGCCACCGATACTCTTGGCGAGTAACAGGTCAGCAAAGCAGATTTTAGTAATTAGATTCTAGTAATTTGGTCAAGAAAGTAATCTATTTCACGCAATATGACATTCACCGTGCGGTGTTTAGTACATATAGTACCTACCAATTTGCTAGCTTCATATATGTACAAAAGAATCTATATCAAGAAAAATCCAACGAAACCCAGTAGCGATAAATGTAGACGGTCTATGGCTAAGAAGATGGAGGTTGTGCAACGTGTTTTTATGCATCGCTTAATATATATATATATATATATAGAGAGATATATATATATATATATGCATATAGTCCCTTCTGTCTACATGTTAGTTAGTCTGATCATATCTTTAATTGGTTTATATATAAAGAAATAACTTTGTTAGCACCACCAACACATTACACTGAAAATATTAAATATATTCATAAATAACAAATAAGGTTTTGATGTGTCACACATTCATAACAATTCAATATTGGTTATCATAATCACCACATGTTTGCACGCGTACAAATGCCTTGTGTGAAGTTTCATTTGATGTGATTGATAGCAGAACATTATTATCTTAAGGAATTAATAAAAGATTATTTATATAATTGATCATAGGAAGCTCTACATTTATATAACATCTTTAAAGGGGGTGTAAACATTTACATTGCTATACGTTATAAACACGATGTGTCGTTTACAAAATTGGAGAAATTGATTCCTGTACTTTGATTAAACATAGACGTTCATTGTAAGCATAAGCATTTCTTCTGGAAACTATAAAAGTTTTAAATATGAAGTGTACACTGTATATTTATTAAAGACACATTAGAATAATTTAACTGTGTAGTCCATGCGCAATCTAACTTGAACAAAGAGTGAATCTATAAAATGTCGATTTAATTAACACAATAAACCTGGAGACAGTACAGTGTCCGGAAGACGAGCACGTGCTGTTGTTAATAATTGGAAGTGCACAGACGGGGGTTTAAAACATTCAACACAGATATTTGTCATAGTTTTTAAACGGTATTATATATATATATATAATAAAAATTTTGATTTAGGGCTAAAGCAATAAGCCGTTAACTGAAGCGGAACACAGAATGTTTTTGCATTTATTGTGTACCTATGACATTAGTTATGTACCGACATACCTGACACCCTGTATATGCGTACTATTGCGGTTGTATGATATATTGTCCCTGCTGTTTATCTAACATCATTAGTCCGCACAGAAATCATTACGGCTACTGCTAATTAGAGATAATGCAGGCTAGGTTCGAGCGCCGGACGAAATTAGGAGTTTGCGTACAAAGTGTTAATCAGAGAACTTGGCGACCGCTCAACCTCTTACTTGGCCCGATCTCTGGCGAATACAACCGTTTGTAGCGCCGAGTCGACAGTTAGTTAGACCTAATCTGGCCAGTCGACTGGAAGGCCATCTTTTCAGGCGAGCGTCGCCGCAGCGTCTAATGGCGAATTTGCCTCAACGCCATCGACCGTCGCCGTGTCGTTAGCGCGGCAATTAATCGAAATCAGATTTGTGACGAGGCTGGTGGATGCGTCTGTCAGGGAGGCGACGTCTTCGAGCTCACGGCGGCAAATTAGGGAAATATCAAGGAGGCACGTTATTTCATTAGCGCGACCTTAGGAAATGAAAACTGCCCCTTGCTCACGTTCCCGCGTCCCGCGTCGCCGCGGTAATAAGCAGGTAATTGAAGGGCACGCGGCCAAACATCGTCCGCTTATGCTTCCGCATATACGGAGGTCGGCGCATCTACTCGCCTTTCGCACGAACACCGACGGACCGACTCATCGAGAAACGCAGCCAGTGCCAGAATTAAACTCCTTCAAATTGATTGTCAAAACTGTTGACAGGAAGCATTACACCGGAAGTTGCCTAGCGATAGTCAGACGCAAAGTGCCATTTATTTAGTTTTGTTAATATGTCCGCATGCAATTTATCCAGAAGCGTGTTAAGTAATTATGTAACTGTACATATTTGATACGTTTGATATAATTCATATCAATAAATAGTAGTTATATATATAGTTAACATTTTGTAATATGATATTTAAGAACATTACATTTTCTCCAGAGCTGTAATATAATTATTTGACTAGGTTCATCTTTCACAACTGTTGCTTCTCTAGGACGGAATGTTTCATTTAACAGCAAATTATATCATATATTATCGTTATTGTATGTCTAAAATGTGTGTATAAGTTAATACGTTCGTGTTGGTCGTGTAATTTACCATTATTGGATATGAACCTTATATAAATAAAATCACACTGCACCCGTTTCAAGATCACTCCTGTAATTGTATGTTATATGTTAACGGTGCAATCATGGAATCAAATGATATACAATTTATTTTGTCACCACACTCAAGGAAACATAAATCCATGGGTTGTTCTGCTAGTTGAGTAAAACACAATTTCAGTATTCATTCTTCAAACGACCATATACCAAATGCCAATATATTGTAAGCTCGTGCTTAGGAGAGCGACAGGGACGAGACGTGTAATTCCTGCTTGCATGTACAGCGTGTGTACATTTAAGCTAATCTCTATTTGTTGAAATTAATAGATAACGGATTAACATTATATTTCATCAAATACCAGTCTCTCTCTCTCTCTCTCTCTCTCTCTCTATATATATATATATATATATATATATATATATACATGTATATATATATACACACACACACACACACACACACATATATATATATATATATATATATATATATAGAGAGAGAGAGAGAGAGAGACCGGTATTTCATAAAATATAATGTTAATCCGTTATCTATTAATTTCAACAAATACAGATTAGCTTATGTACACATGCAGTAAATGCAAGCAGGAATTATACACATCTCTCGTTCATATACATATATATATACATATATATGTATATATATATACATATATATATTCTGAGTATGCTTGAAGGTGTATCATTAAAATCAAAAAGAGGACATTTACTTATGCATTTCCTCAGTTTCCTATATTGCATCTCAACGATGACTCCAACAAAGCTATGGTCTAGGGTGTAACCGGTGGGAAATAAAGAGAATGCTACCGGTATTGTGTGTATACGTATGTATGCGTGTATGGTGTACGTGTGTGAATGTATGTATGTATGTATATATATACATAATATTTATATACATATATATATATATATATATGTATATATATGTATATAAATATTATATGTATATAAATATTATATGTATATAAATATTATGTATATATATACATACATTCACACACGTACACCATACACGCATACATACGTATAGAATGATTATATAAAATTATATGCGTGAGTGCATGCGTAAGTGTGCATTCAATGTATATGTACAGTGTACACTGTGGCACAGAGGTGACATATTAGTGCCCTCACCTGTATTCTGTCCTCGGGTAGGTCTGTCTTGAGAGACAGCGCCTCCCTCGCGTACACATCCGGGTAGTGCGCATCCTTAAACGCCTTCTCCAGCTCGTCGAGCTGGTAGCTTGTAAAGATCGTTCTACGTAACAGAAAAAGCTCAAATAAATTTAGGCAGCGGTAGATATTTGTGTACGAATATTCTTCGCGCATTAATAGCAGCGTGGCTTAATGCTTCCCAGAGAAGTCGAGATGGTGTTCGATTGAACAAGTCTGCCAGTGACTAAATTGCACAGCGCTTTGAGCAGTCCTAACGACTGGATACTGTGCTATATAAGAACTTATCTTTATCTTTTTTACAAACACTCATTCATTCGCTGATATATAATATACGAACCCATGTATGCGCAGTCTATATACTACCGTTATTGGTAATCAAGATTATTTTTGGCGATGACCATTATGAAGATAAATTTAGGAAAACAGCATCAGTAAATTCTTCGCGCATTAATTGCAACGTGGCTGAAAGCTTCACAGAGAAGTCGAGATGTTGTTTGGTTGAACAGGCATGCCAGTGAGTAAACTGTAAAGCGTTTTGAACAGCCCTTAGGACTGGATACAACGATATGTAACAAATTATCCTTTTAAAAATATATTGGCAACCATAGTCGACCTTTTCGATCTATAACAACGTTCACCGGGAATAAACAGGATATGAATTCGGAAACAAATACCTGTGTCGCCTTTTCTTTTTTTGTTTACGGCCGTGCAGCGCGTCTTTGGGATCGAAACAACGCAAGTCGTCATTTTCTGCACAGAGAAATACCCAGGTGTTCATAAAGGTTACAGAAACGCACAACAACCAGACTGTTGATTGGATAACGGTTAACGTCACATTCTCACCCAGTATGTACGCGGTTGTTATTAATGTCTTCACTCATGCAGTTGCCATGACAACCATGATATTCCCACGACATCATCCCGCTAATATCACCCTAAGGTTGTATCGCTTCTTTGTTTTCATTATGCCGCGATAACGGTCGCCGTCTCCCCAGAGAAAACGCCCGGCTGTACAGCCGCACTGCACGGCGTGTTGCATATACAGTTATACACCATTCTCGTGCCAGACGGGGTGGATGCGACTACCCCGCTGCGAGTATGGTAGGGACAACAGCGCCGCCACACGGCGAATGTCAACCCTCAGCGGGAGAGGTAATTACCTTGACAAGATTGACACGTCCAACATTGTGCGCTAAATTCGAGTTGGCATCGGCATTGAAGGGACACAAAGACAGCGAGGAACCCGCGTCGTCGGCGGATTGTCACAGTGGCAATGAACGTTTGATTGCACTTGAGCGCTCCTTGAGTATCGCCAGGCCCGTGGGACGGGACCACAGTCCGGAATACAGTCGACGACAAACACCAGTGCATCACTGGTGCCGGTCAACATGATAACCCCAGCTCCAGTGAAAACATAGTATATTATGTATATACAGGGCCTAGTTGTCAACGCGGAATTTGCAGCTATGCATGCAGCACAAGAACACCGCATCTAGAGCCAATCATATTATTTAAGTTTTATACTTATAAAAAATTGTCGAGGATGATGAAATTGTTGGCACTCGATATATCGAAGTATCGCGATACTTGTGAAAGTTCGATACCGATATTTTGTGTTATTGCGATACTTCGATATATCGGGTATCGAACTGCAAGTAGTGCTGGTTCGATACCGTCGATACCTTCGATACCTTCGATATATCGACCCCATTCGATATCTACAAAGTCGAAGTTACGGATATAATACGGGACCTATGCCGACGCCACTATGTCTACCGTGTCGCGCTTCCATTTATCCGTGCTTAAAATTTTATCCGGGTGATGTATATGTGCATATGTAAGGCATAATATTTGGCACCAGTAGATCACGTAGTGATAAATAATATCAAGTAGTTAAACATGTTTCATCTGTTTTCGTAATACAAGCGTTATAGTTAGAGTACATAATTCTAATTTGATGTTTCAGATTTGTGACCAAGTATAAGAGCAAGTCACGTGACGTGTGCGTGGAGAGGAAACTGTTTTACGACAGAAATTGTTTGTCTTTGGGAAACAAACATTTTATAATTTATGTATATATATATATATATACATATGTAAATATATACACGTGTGTGTGTATATATATATATATATATATATATATATACATATACATATACATATAAACATGCATAACGCCCGGTTAAATGAAAACGCGGCAGTCGTAGCTGGTGCTAAATGCATTCCCCTAGATACGCGCACGCACAGAAACGTCACCCGGATATTATTTAACGCCCGGATAAATGTAAGTGCGACAACGGGCTTCACTTGCCGCGGAAACTCCGGACTGTGGCGTCTCGGATGTCTATTGGCTGATTGACATTAATGACGTCAGTATATTTGGGGAAATCACAAAATCGGCGCCGTTGATTGGTTATAACGACGTAGAAAAAACACCTTGCCAATTGAAAAAAAAGATCGTCGAATTTCGACAATTTTTGAAGGATAACTCTGCAAATTTACTCCATCCTGATAATAATAAGGAGGCAGACTAGCGGACAGACGCTATGATGTGCCCTGACATGCTAACTGATGCGATATATGACCGTGAAAATGTATTCTGAAGCCGACAGCTTCGAAATGGAGTGAACGACACTTATTTTTGCCCAGCCGCAGGTCGTGCATGATGCAATTTTGGCGGCCACAAACTTAATGTTACTTTCAACGACGGTACCTAATTCAAAAATAAATTTATATTGCGATGTTGACCAAGTTCATCAGTTTAGTTTACTGGTTGGTTAGTTTAAGAAACGAGCCACAAAAATGGAAGGCTGACATAATATATTTCACAAATTTGCATAATTCTGCTCCGTGGCGCAACAAGTTGCATTTTAATAGATTCGCGCGGTGGTATTACAACACAATTATATATAACAATAGTATTATCCAAGATACGTATACAATTGTTATACCTTTGTTTTCTAGAAAGAATGGTGTACAAAAAATAAAATCAACTAGCTCATGGAGAAACTTTCTCGTGAATAGTAAAGTCACAAGTCAACTCACATGTATGATTTGAATTTGTTGGAAAATGTTTTGCCATATGACGGCCCACATTGTTACCAAAAGTCAAATTTGCCAATGTAACTAGATAGTTTGTTTTGATCTATTTTTTTAATGAAATCACATTTAAAAGTGCAATGGGAAATAATAAAGTGACGTCCATTTTAAATAAAGACCTGTCATTTTTTATGCTGACAATTTTTTGTATTGTTTATGGTCAGGAACTGACTGTATCTCCTCCGTAGTTTAGTGTTTTATTAATTTACTTTCGAAAAATTAATATTATATGTAATTATTCAAACGCAACATAAATAGCTTCGTTCTGCAGCGCTATATGTTATTGTTTGGTGGCGCCACTGTTTGGTGTTTTTTATTTTTCAATTGCTGTCATAATACATATATTTTCCCTTTGAATTAGAAACAAGCAATAATAAGTTTATTTGTACAAACATGTGTTTAATATATATATTTTAATTTGTCTGTTTAATGTAATAAATAATTCGTTGTGATTATTGGAACAGCTTGGCTAATGTATATAATAACATTCAAATCTGCATTTTATAATATTTTCTAACAGTCACGTAAACTGCTATTTGTAAACAGTGTTAGGGTGTAATACAATTATTAATTTAATTTTAATTATTACTAAGTATTTTATTACAATTGCCTAGACGTTGCTATAACAACATTTACTACAGTAATTAATTAAAATTAAACAATTACACATATAATTTGTTTATTGAACTAAGTGATAACTGCATAATAATCGTTTTGCATGAATAATGATCAGTCAGTATGTCAATGTCGATGGTCAAGTTGAAAAATGAATAGATGTACCGTATCGTTCCCCATAGATGCTCGGTGCTTGGTAGCGAAGGCTTGGGTGCACGTATTTTATTATTATTATCTCAAAATTGGCGTCAGGCAACACATGCCAAGAACGCAACACCTTGCAGCTAGATACACACGCATTATGAATGACCTAACAAATTTCTGCAAGCAGCTGTATTGCCAAAATGTGCATCTATGACATTAACAAACATTCATTCATGAATTTCAAGCATGTTTCCCTAATGGAAAAGGGTGTGTGCTTCTATTGGATAATATGCTTCTATTGGGAATTATACCCTATATGAATTAGACTTACAACGTAAGTATCGAGTATCGAGTGTAATTCTGGTATCGATCGATATCGAAGAAATCAGGTATCGAACCAGCTCTGAGGACTACATATGTACGCGATACCAGAACACCTGGCGGACCAGCCCCGCCGAACCTCGCAGTGAAGCCCCGTGGAGAACGCGTCTTTGATGGAAGCGACGATTTAGCGTTACACGGCGAGCAGCCGGATTATGGGAATTATTTTCAGCATCGTCACGAAAGCCTTCCGCGGAATTAGTGCAGTCAACTATTTAAGACGATTGATCAAGAGAAGGGATTCACGCTTAATCTAAATTCATGCAATTAAGAGATTGTGTCATCGTAAATAGCCACGAGTGCATTTCGTCACTAATAATTAGATATTAAATGAGTCTGACATATTTAGTGAATTACGAATGTGCAACATTAAAAAGGGTTGGATGCTTGAAAATCTTTACGTATATTCCAATTGTGCATCATCCTGTTATCAGGAAACTACCAGACATTCGAGAGGATTAATGCGCGCACGTTGTCTTTGCATCATTTTCAGTAGCACGTCGATTCAGAACCAATGGTGAGATTCCCACATACATTTTTCATTAATATTTCATACATTTTACTACCTGTTAATTAAACGGAAACAAAATGCATATATTGGGCATCTAAGACAGTTAATAAAAACCAAACATTAGCAACTACATTCAAGAATATTATAATTATATATATATTATATATATATGTATATATTCCCACAATATTTCCTTTTGTTTCCCTAAATTAACAACTTATTAATCACGCAACCTACCTGTATAATACAAACATTATTCCTCATATGTGGCAGAAAAACAACATATGTTGAATAACATGAGTTCAATAATTTCTCACGCACAGTTTTTGTTAGAATTACAGCATACGTGATTACCATATCAATAGTCACGTCTTATTATATATGTGTTTCAATTATTACGTATCACGAGAGATAAATTTCGCATATTTCAGATTAGATAATGTACTTTTTTCGTTAGATTAAAGCCCCATCGAGCAGGCATGCGCTTGCAGGACCTAGCCCCATGCGCCGTCACGTACCTTGACCGAATATAGCGTTCACTCCGAAAGCGGTGTCGTTCAATATAAGAAACTAAGCCTTTCACGGATCAAAGAGGAGTAATTAATTAGCGCGTGAACCTTGTCAACTGGGACTACGTTGCCGAGTCGTAAATAGTCAACACAAGACGCAATTATCAATATGGCCGCTTCCTAATTTGACCGATTGGCAATTGCCGAAATGCGTGGCAACTGAACCATAATATATATTTTATTAGTCACAGTCCGCTCCAGCCGGTGTTATAATTTTTTTGTAAATGGACTTCGCCTAAACTGTGAAATAAACAAATGAACGTATCGTGTGTGTGTGTGCGTATATGTATATATACACACACACACACACACACTATATATATATATATATATATATATATATAATGTAAGTTCTTATATAGCGCAGTGTCCAGTTCTCAGGACTGCTCAAAGCCCTTTACACTTTACTCCCTGACAGACCTGTCCAATCGAACAACATCTCGACTTCGCTGGGAAGCATCCAGCCACGCTGCAATTAGTCCGCGAAGACTATTCATACACACATATCCACCACTGTCTATAGTCAGGTACTAAATCATACAGCTGAGTGAACTGGAGCAACGTAGAGTGAACGAACTTGCCCAAGGTTTGACACCGCAGCACAGGATTCGAACCCGGGTTCTCTAGGTCGAGAGGCCGAAGCTCTAGACAATGCACTACTGCGCTCCACAATATGTGTGTGTGTGTGTGTGTGTGTGTGTGCGTGCGCGTGCGTGCGTGTGAGAGAGAGAGCGTGCGTGCGTGCGTGCGTGTGTATAAATACTATAATACAGTATGTGTTTAACAAAATGAATGTTTTATACACATGTTTAATATAATCAATATGAAGTTTTATAGCCAGGATATGAAAGCATTGACAATAGGGATATACACTGTATTTGTTTAATTCTTCAATGAACAGTATATGAATTAATTTAATAATAAAGCACGTATTAAACATTTCATTGCATACGCTGTCATTTTTCTATTTTACGCGTTACGTTACAACATCACAAAGACACAAAGCACTGACGTGTTGATCTTTGACGAACTTGAGTTATAATTGGTCCATAATATAGAAAGTGTGATACGATGAAAACCTGGGCAATTTATCGGGGGCATTTTTCACATCGGTTCTACTTATCACACCGACCGTTTCGGCACTCAGACCATGACCGTCTCGTGAAAATGCTAGGACAACGCATCACAACTGATTTATTGCCTCCATCTTGAGAAATTAGCTGCACGCGACAAAGGCGACGCTACGCGGCCGTCATAGTAGATTAGTACATTTGTCGCAGATTAATTCCACGTGATGTCGCTTCAGAAAAGCCGTGGGGATATCGCGCGTCGCACAGCGATAACGCGAGTATAATGATAAATTATTGCCTCACGCACTATTGCCTAATTGCTTTGTGCGCTTAATAAATGTAAATATACTTGACGCGGTACCAGTAAGATTCGGTTAAATCTGCATTGAGGACTCGGCATAACAAGAAATATATACGTTCGCTTATTAATTATACAACAGGCAGAATATTGTGGTTGCTTACGATTATACAAGTTCATAATAAATTGTCGACGACATTATTTCCATGCATAATAAATACTAGCAAAATAATTGTAAAATAAAAACATTATTTCATGCATAATCACACGAATACAGTTTGTGACTTTTCATTGTCTCAGATAAAACACCTGAATGATACGGCGTCAAATGACTGCTTGGACGCAGTCGAGAGGCAACTTGCACAGCATGCACTTTAGTGTATATAGATGTCCAAAACCAAAATGTTATGCCATGAGAAGGTAAAATGTTTATTTATACGTTTACATGCGATATGCGTATACGGTGAATCACGCACACGCACACGCACACGCACTCGCACACGCACACGCACACGCACACGCACACGCACACGCACACGCACACGCACACGCACGCACACACACACACACACACACAGGTAGTATTTTCTCAAACTCGTAGAGTTTTGTATTGGCGAGCAAGGAGAGAGGGAGAGGTGGAGCGATGAGAGGATAGGCGAAACCCGGCGAGATAAAGATAGTAGAGACGAGGATACGATAGGTGAGGAGAGTATAGGATAGGCACGGTGAGGTAAGGGGGGAGAAGAGAGACAATGCGCGGTCACAGCGCCGGATTTAGGACTGCTTGGGGCAGACTTGCCGAGTAATTAGGAGGATCACGACATGCGGGTCGTTGACGCGGCTCTCGACGGCCGACGGAGAGAGACAGCCTTACCCGTCACGCACCACTCGACTCGGAATTAAGAAAATACTTGGACAACAAGATTACCAGATTCAACTCAATTGCCCAGATTCGTACATTAAACATACGTGGCGCACGCAAGCTGCTGCTCGGCATCTGCCGCTGCTCGGCATGGTGTATAGACTGTGAGATGTACAAGTGCATATTTGGTGTCATCTAACACATTATATACGGGCATACCATTAAATCCTCTTTGCTGAAACGGAAGCGCGAGCAAAATGTTGTTGTTGTTGTTGTTATTATTATTACAAAATTCTTACTTTTTACGCATATATACAAGACATGCATAAAATAAAATAAATAGAATAACATAAAGAACATCATCAATCAGCCTATACAAGATTGTGGAAGATTGCTGGCAAACCAACTGATACAACGCTGACATTGTGTCTCATTCACTGTATTCCCTGATATTCAATATATCGCTCATATATTTTGGCTATTGAACATATGCGTATCTCTCATAAATAAACGTTATTGACATTTCCCCATCCACTACAATATTCCAATGCGCATGCCTTAATAAAGAAGGGATATGCGTGCATAACAGCTAGTTCACCACGAACGATTATATATATACCGGTATATATATATATTATAATATATATTTATATATATATATATATATATTATATATAATATATATATATAATAATAATATAATATATGTATGTATGTATATATATATACACACGACACACATAGTATCGTACAGTACAATGCACATACAAGCTTTGTGCATTGTCTTGACTAGTGCTAGTGCAAATAGAGGGTACAGCATAATTATAAACGTAATCGAGATCTACTATCACAGCCAGTCTCACCTATATAATAATGACATATAGGGGACTACATAGGAAAATAGGAGAGCAACAAAACTGGACATTTAAATATTTAACTGGGCGGTATGCTTACATTTAAATCATTATTTATATAACCTAATTGTGTAGTCTTCCTTTGCAATTCAGCCATTCGCGACCATGGCCATTCTGGACCACATTGCCCCCCACGGACTGATCATTGATTACGGACTTACGGTCGTCATAACACGTCTCGCCTCATTAGACAAAGGCCCATAGAGGTTGGCTGACCTTTATATAGCGGTCCACAAAGCCTTAATAAAATCGTATCCCCGGCGAGGCTTGTTGAAAGAAAAACACGCCAGCCAAGGCTTGCATGTATTTATAGGCGTTCTCCCCTGCCAAGTCCCAATTCAGCGCTTCAGCTGCGTTGTGGCTACTCTCGAAGTATATGAGCCAGTATTGTGCTATGTTATATTCTAGGCGTATTTTGTACGCGCTGCTTCATAAAGAAAAAACTGCTATATCCTTCAAACAATAATTGATTATTGGTCATTTCGTTGTTTCTTGTTTCGGTTCACGAGGCTGTTATAACCCTAAATGCAAGTTTACGCTCCGCAATGTGCAGCCGTTCCGTTGGTTCGTTTTGTCTACAACTGACTAAAAAACTAATGTATTCAACTATTACTGAGTATGTGTACATGCGTTTATGATTTGTGGAATATATATATATATATATATGTATATATATATATATATATATATATGTATATATATATATATATGCAGACCAAATACGCATCTGCGGCGCCTTATGCAAATTTGGTCTGCGTATGCTGCTGTTAGGAATAATATAATTATATATATATATATATATATATACATATATATATGTATATATATATATATATATATGGTTGATATTCTAGAAATGTGTATATTACACATCGCCACATAAATAACTACAATCCGCGATAATGACAATTATGACATACACCACGTTGCAACATAAATTATGCGACTTCAGCGGCCCATTAAACACATTAGCCACGCTGTCTTAAACAAACACAGTCGCCCACACCCCGAAAACTAACCAAACAGACGCGTGTCAAACGTCGATGCACCATTACAGGAATCAACATACACCGCATCGTCCGCCCTCCGTCGTGTCCAGCAGATGTTTACAGGGTAACGACCCTTTGCCCTACCCCGCCACCTCTGCTAACCGCCCCCACGGTAGCGACACGAATGCGAGTTGCCACGCCAACGCGGTCGACCCCCGAAACCCGCTCGTTGGATCAGACGATCAGACAGCAACGAGTTACTTAGAGATTCATGCCGAGAAACGGGCGAGGTGATGATGGTAGAATGATCGGGAGATGTCCACCTTGTCAGATGTCGCTGACTAATTATCACATTTGTTAGATTTTAATGAGACGACGATGATCACGCTCGCCGCCGGCGTGGGAAGGGACGGAGAAGGGACGTCGTTAGTCGGCGGCCACGCTACGCCAGCAGACACCCGATAGTGGTCAGATACGTGAGTGACGCGTGGTCACGGATGTGCACGCACGCAGGCACGCACACCACAGCAAGAAAAATTCCGTTGGAAAAGGCTAAGAAAAACTCTCACGAAACGCGGGTTTCTGCGGAAATGCGCTATCCAAAATAGAAGCCGATGTAATTTTTTTTCTCCAAATAAAATAGTGTCATCAGTTTATTTTTATAATGCCAACGCGATGTTAGTACATCACTTGAACACCTTAACATTGCTGTTGTGTTGCAGCCTGTTTTATTGCACGAGTTTAGTCTGTGAGCGTCTGTCAACTATTCGAAATACGTGATATCCCCTGTATATTTATATACAGTAAGAAGTATATCGTTTTCCCAAGACAATGCTAACAACATTGTATGCCTATAGGCCCCTATAAGCATCAACGCAATATAATATTTCGTACATTTCTTAGATCCAATTGTATTTTAACATGTATTTTGACGTGAAGTAAAACGATTAAAAGTTCATTATCCAAAGTGACATTATTTTATTCAATACGATAATGCGTCACACTATATCACGGCAATCCTCAAACACAACTCAAACGACACATAATATGTTCCAAGATAAGAGCAAGAGACAGCGAGTTTGTCAGCTTCAACAGCCGCACAAATCAGTGCCGTCGGTACGGCGCACAAGCCCTGTGGACCAGCGTCGAAAAACGATCCGGGAAGAGAGACTGGGGTTGATCAAATTAATTGGAATTCGTTAACATATAGGTGCAGTATGTAAAACGTAAAACATGCTATTCGGAGAAAACGGAATTCCTTCGATAATATTGGAATATGCGCGCTGATAATTGCACTGGAAGCAGACACAATATTAACATAATTGTATTTGTATTATAAGATCAATAAATAGGCAAACAAATACATTTCTACTTACTTACTCGTACTTATGTTCATGCTCCAACACAAATATAGTATCGCAATTGTCTGGATCATATAATTATGTGGTATTAAAATAACATGTATAAGATATTATTTATATGTTGGATTCATAATGATCCGATGTATATATATTTGTTTATTTTGAAGTTATTTGTATTATATATATAATTGATATATAATTGTATTATATATTATATAGAAATATATATATCATTTTATTTTATTATATATATATATATATGTGATATATATATATATATATATCACAAAACACAAAACATTTCCTACAGCATTATCCAACTGTTATGCCAAAGAATTCTCAGCATAATTCTCAGCTAGTATAGTTTGGTTTGGCGACTGTGTTGTTGCACAGTTTACTGGATGCAGTAAAACGTAATATATGCGTGTTAATAACTGAGTAAACCTCAATGGTATTTAGCGGCAACAGCATTCATGTCAACGCCGGTAACCTGGGGAAAGGGCTACCAGTATACAATTAAATGTTGCAACATATATCAGTATTGCGTTTCTACGATTTATTTGTACGAGGATTGCATTCAGCCGATATGCAATTTATTTGCTGTAGATGGTGGAATTTAACAAATGGACATGCAGTTATATACAGTGCATAATGCATGTATGCGTCTGTTTTGCTACACCTTCAACGACTAATAAATCCCGCTTATGCGTCTGTTTTGCTACACCTTCAACGACTAATAAATCCCGCTTCTCCACTGTTGCAGTAACAACGTCTATGATTGCAGCGGTAATAATATTATCAGTAGGCAGCGTCGACGTAACACGGCCTCAGCGAATACAGGGGAATCGTTTAATAAAAGCATCGCTTACCTGAGCCTGGGTCCGTGGGAGGTCTCGGGACACGGTACGGGGACACGCCCATGCTGAGCACGTTCTGGGGATGCGTCCCTCCGAAGGCCATGAAGTTGGGCCTCCACGTCGGGAAGCCTACCGGGTTGCCGGCGAAGCAAGCCTCCTGAGCGACGACGGGCGAGGCGAGGGAGCGGGACAAACACCCCGACCCCGGGATCATGCCGTCAGCCGCATGCGGCAGCGCCGACATGTGCTGGGCACGGGATATGTCCTGTTGTCCCAGTCCCAGCAGCTCCTGGATGGCAAAGGGAGTGCGCGAGTGCAGCGCGGCGGCGCTGTGGTACGGGGACATCCCGATGGAGGACGTCATCCCAAGCGGCCCGGGAGCCATACCCAGTCCTCGGTGTGCTGCCGCTGCCGCCACCGCCGTGTGAGTCAGGTTCATACCGGTGGGCCAAGCGTCGATCCTATCCTCCCTCCTTGCCCCGTCTTCCCGATGACTACCAACGATCCTTACGGTGATCGCGAATTCAGTCCCGGTTATTCGCCCGTGCAAAACGTCATCAAAGTTAAACGTTTGTAGACCTATACACGGGTGTAAATCCTCTTTCGCCGGACAATCGCCGCGACGAAGTTCACGCGGAAGTCGTCTTCTACGACAAGTTATTAGCTTCGTACAACTCAATACTGATTATGGCAGTCGCGGTAAACACCGATAGTCGAACGGAAACGCAGTCTCGTCAACCGGGGAAGCGCCGTTGCGGACACTCTTAACTTGCGTGACGCGACTCGGCAGCAAACGGGAAGCGCGTCCTTCGAACGCGCACGCCTGTTTTCCCTCTCCGTCTCCCTCTGACTTCCGCTCGTTTCTCGCTGCTTGCTGCCGCTATATACTAATCAGACTGCCACCGGGCGTCACCACCGCCGCCGTCGCCGCAGCATCTTTTAATAATAATTGCCTGTTGTCTAACAAGCAAATTACCGCCTTCCTAATTGAAATATCAATAGTCGCACTTGTCAATCAACAAGCCGCGCTCGCCGACTCCCGCTGTCTCGGCGTGACGCCCAGCGCACGTGATTAGCGGATCGGGAAGAGGACGGGTGTGAAGCGGGGGACGCAACACGGGCTTGATTGAGGGAGGAACTCGCCACCACGGGGATGGAATACGCAAAATCAGACGCAAATTTTTTGAAAATGCGCTAATATTTATCAGAATAAAAAATAAAATAAAAAACGGGCGATGAGATGTTAAACAGTCGACATGCGCGTATATCGACGAAAACGTTTAGGCTTTATATATATATATATATATATATATACTCATCATTATTATTATATATTCTCCAACATGTTCCGAAACATAACAAATATGTCATAAATTAGGCTACAAGCGAAACAGTTTATCTACATGTTCTTTATTTTGTAAATAAATACATACTCCGTACACCGATTTAAGTACAAGTGGCGTTCAGCGTAATAACATAGGGTGCATGCCACCCAAACATATGCAATAATGGAATTCCATCAACGTATGCATTCTCATTACATAGTGACACTTAAAGTTATACAATATAAAATTATGATGATCTTAACGTGCATTTTTCACAAACCTGTGAAAGGATTTTCTCGACAGGCGAGATATGGGCCTACAGTCGTGGCATCACCGGCCCGACTTGCCACGTTTATCGACAACCGCCCGACCCGCTGCGACGGCCTTATTGGCAGGGTCACGTGACTCGCTGTTGCCGTAATAGCCAATGAACGCGCCGCCGATTGGCTCAACATGATAATTATTCATTAAACAATTATTTATGCTGCGGCGCGCGACTCGGCTCTTAGCACGCGCTCGACTCCGCCGTAAATATTGCCAATGCCGACAGGAGCATTAGTGAGCGAACAAGTCCGATCGCTGTGGGTAGGAGACATTTTCAATGATGGTTTCGACGGACGGGCAGCGCACTGCTAACGAGAACTCTACAGCAGGACTAAGACCACATTTAGTGTCCGCCTGCCATTACCCACTGAACGAGTCCCTTTGAAAATAGCGTTTTGGTTTGATATGTGAATTTTGTCGAGCACCTTAACATGGAACACATTGGTCCAGTGAATGCTGCATTAGATCTTTCACGAGGTAAGAATAACTATACGCCAGTCGCCCGTGTAGTCGAACAGTGGCTATTTTGCAGAACGCAGAAATTTTTCTAAATCCGTGTGGTGGAAGCAGAACGCGGGGCGAAGAGTCGATTAAATACATCCTACATTATTAAACAGTATCTTGTACAACGTAAAATATACTGTATACTACACATTTGTAAAGCCTATAATTCCGCGCACACGGCCAGAATGAGAACATTTGATCGGGTTAGCACTTTTACAAGTACACAAACAGAACACATGCATACAGGCCCAATACGCCTGTAAGTATATATAATTATACATAAATGGATATATATATACATATAAAAAGTATAATATATATATATATATATACATACATATAATACATATATATACATACATATATATATATATTTTTTTGTGTGTGGAGAATTTCGCTCAATGTTTCACATAATATAATATAGGATAGGCTAGTCCTCACGTGCATGTTTCATATAATATAATATAGGATAGGCTAGTCCTTACGTGCATGTTTCACATAATATAATATAGGATAGGCTAGTCCTTACGTGCATGTTTCATATAATATAATATAGGATAGGCTAGTCCTTACGTGCATGTTTCACATAATATAATATAGGATAGGCTAGTCCTTACGTGTATGTTTCACATAATATAATATAGGATAGGCTAGTCCTTACGTGTATGTTTCATATAATATAATATAGGATAGGCTAGTCCTTACGTGTATGTTTCATATAATATAATATAGGATAGGCTAGTCCTTACGTGTATGTTTCATATAATATAATATAGGATAGGCTAGTCCTTACGTGTATGTTTCATATAATATAATATAGGATAGGCTAGTCCTTACGTGTATGTTTCATATAATATAATATAGGATAGGCTAGTCCTTACGTGTATGTTTCATATAATATAATATAGGATAGGCTAGTCCTTACGTGTATGTTTCATATAATATAATATAGGATAGGCTAGTCCTTACGTGTATGTTTCATATAATATAATATAGGATAGGCTAGTCCTTACGTGTATGTTTCATATAATATAATATAGGATAGGCTAGTCCTTACGTGTATGTTTCATATAATATAATATAGGATAGGCTAGTCCTTACGTGTATGTTTCATATAATATAATATAGGATAGGCTATTCATTACGTGCATGTTTCATATCATATAATGTGGCCCTTATTTTTCAAGTTTCTGAATGTCAATTTGGACACCCTCTCATTTTGTTACAACCTTAGAATAAAGTACCCTGGCCAAATTTCAATGCAATAAAAAGAAATTGAGAAGTCGCTACCAAAGGTTGAAGTTCGTTTAATATAGCCGCCAATTACAACAATAACATGCTTACATATTCCTACAATACCACATATATACGATTGAGTAAACAACTGCCACGCCTTGTAGTAAACTGAATACGAGGATAGACCAGCAATGAGCTATTGAGTATCTTTCAGCCTGACGATCTGTCACAACCTCGCAGTCGGCAACTGTATTCCCGGAAGAGCTCTGTGACATTGTGTGGTTCCGCTATGCATTCTACGTGTTCTCGTTAATTGTTTGAAGTTGTCAGCCAAATACCAGTCCCATGAAGTGATTATCAAAACAACAAAGACACTCTCTCAATTTCCGGGAACCGGCGCTCCCCAAAGAAATCTTTGTCGTTGCCAACAGTTCTGATAGTTGCCAACTGGGAGGTCTACCGGGAACAGACTACCAGAACGCAGGGTAAACTAAATATACACAATTCAGTTCAAGAAACCTCTGTCTACCAGACTATGAATCTGCGACCAAGACCGATAGACACTTGTAGGTATTCTGGAAGCTTTGTATTCCTTTATTGCACCACACCATGCTTTCCTGTAGCGTTTCACCAACATGATGCACTACACCATATATTATTGGGTACAGGAAAAACGTCGTGTTACGTATACTGTTTATTAATATATATATAATTTTTAATGTATACATACACACACACACACACACGTGTGTGTGTGTGTGTGTGTGTGTGTGTGTGTGTGTGTGTGTGTGTGTGTGTGTGTGTGTGTGTGTGTGTGTATATACATACATATATATATATATATATGCACGCATACACGGTTAATATGATGTTGATAACCGATAACTGAACATGATCTGATTCACTCTAGATTGGTAATGATAGTTCGGTCCAGTCCCATTTGGTACACGCCGCCTAGACGAGATGGTGATAGACGGTCCAGCTAATTTTGTCATCATTAATTAGGATCATTACGTCGTCGAAACATCGCTTCTTATTGAATTATTTCGGGAACATTATGCGCGACAAAGCTGATTATATTCGGTGTATATCGGGAGACAAACGAATAGGCCTAATAAAACTCGACGACAAAACGCCGACAAACACTTCAAAGCGCCGAGCGTCGCGCACAAGAGCGGAACCAGATCCATTAGGCGGATCCTACGACTGAATCAAGATCTCAGTTTGGACGTGCAATCGTGGCCGTGCTCAAGGCGGCTTTGTGTGCGAGTTTCGTGCGCTGGCTTGACGGGAACAAAGCGCTGAATGGAGGAGACGCGTCCCATAGTGTCGGGCGTTGTCCATGAAGATACGCAAGGGTGGCTGCTTTAGCGTCGCCGCCGGCCAAAGATTCCTCGCCAAGGGAGAATCGTCCAGGACGGTATACGAAACATAGACACTACATATGAACAACCGGGTGAAACGCTGATTAAGAAGATGCGAGAGGCATCGATAGTCCGACATTACGGGTTGTACAGCTTGATATGCCAACATGCCTACCGACTTGAATTGTTCACACTAAAACACGTATTCAGGCCTGTTGCGTTATTTATTTGGGCGGTGCGTTTTTCGACCTGCGATCGCAGGCTCAAACTGCACCCCTCTGAAATCTCCAACCAAACACCCGTTGAAACCTCAAACTGCATCCGCATAGAGGCACAACAAACCTCAATATATACCCAATTGAGACCTCAAAATTGAGGCTCCAAAAAACCTCCAACTACATCCCCCACATAAATAACTACTTTACTAATGAATGGAGAACGCCTTCGAGAAGTAAAATCATTCAAGTACCCCGGGTCGATCATCTCCTCTGAGAGTGACTCCACTTAGGATATACGCACACAGTTACACGTAGAAACTTCAGCGGCAGAAAGACTCAAGAAGAAGCAACAACAATATTTTTACAACGGCAACAAATCTATAAATCTACAAAAACATGGTTGTTTTAGTGCTGACATATGGATGCAAAATCTGGACCCTGAAAGCCGAGGCAGAAAGAAAGATATCCGCATTTGAAATATTTTTTCAGAAAGTCTGTGAAAATATTTCTAACATAGACCAAAAAAATAACAAATATGTCAGTAATGCAAGCAATCGCCGAAACCGCAGGACCTCAAGAACCGCTTATGACAACATTTAAACGCCGAAAACTCCTACGGTCATCGCCATTTGTATGAGACCATTTATTTTCGTTGCGCAGCTGCGATGCTTTTTTTCGTGAGGCTCAGCCCCACCGTCCAATATTTAACATCTTCCCTCGCCGGCGGTCATGCCTTTTCTGTCTAGCATGACAACGGCTTGCGAGGTGGGTTTTTTACAGCCTTCCCCGTCTTAACAATCGACCCCCAATGACCACGATCATTGGATGCTGTCTCCCACATGCTCATGTTCAAGCCCGCCATCTTCATATCACGTAGCTGAGCCATCGCAAACGTTGCTGGCTTAATTGTTTTGGTAAAACGCCAATAGGCGTGGGGGAAGATTGAATTTGTTGAATAAGATATTAGAGTGATGACAATCTCTTTATGGTTACTGGGAAATCAACCACACGTGCTAGTCAATGCTCTCGTCGACGGACAGCAGTCCGAGAGGAGTGAATATAATTTGATGACACGGACTTTATGTAAGGCTAGCTATGCGGAACGTTCCACGTGACTGAACTGAATATATGTATATATATGTGTGTGTGTGTGCGTGCGTGCGTGTGTGTATGTCAAGTTGCTTGGCCAAGTTTCGTTAACAACTACCACTTGTGCTCGCCGTAGGGTGGCTCACTTGCATCAGCAGACGTGACTAGGAGGTCAAAAGAGGATAGGGGACTGCACGTGTTACGACAATGTTTCTCTGGTTTCCAATCCACGTAGTCGGTTCCAGTAACCGCGTCCACTCAAAATGTGCGAAATATTGTATACGTGGCACTACAATATTTCCACATTTAATATGACAATTCGGTCAATACCATTATGCGCAGGTCTAGATAAATATTAAACAGGTATATATACGCCGCTTAGCTCCAAGTAACAATAATGACCGGCTGAACGTAGGTATATCAGTGTAAATACAAAATGTGTGGTCAGATGAAATACAGTCAATGTCACTATAGTCTACGCCTATGTCAGCCATTGGAAATTCCAGTAATTCGGGTAATCTACACCGTCGGTTAAATAGTAGGCTCTACCGACGTGATTGCCAAAAACTGACTGACACTTCGAAGTAGAATAGTGGACAAATTAACACCACAGGTGACCATTCCATTAAGCAAAATACAAGGTGCTGAAAACGCCGACAGAAACACAGTATGCCCAGGCCTACCGGGGTACACACATTTACAATCCGATTATACAAAAGTATTAACATAGATCTATAAGAGCGCTAGTATGGAATAATTTCAAGTATTCTTAATGAACATGATGAAAAATATTTATGTTGTAAATGTGAAACTATTTTAACTAGAAATTAATTTCTTTGCCGATATAAGCACTGGGGAGCTATATGTACGCAAACATGAATTACGTTAGCATCAAACATGGTGTTTCATTCGCTTACGACTACATGTACATTTGATGAGTTTGCTTATCCAGCTTCGACGGAATGTCTATAGACAGCGCATTCTTTTGCTAATCTCCCCACTCGCCAAACGCCCGCTCCTCTCCCTTTCTTCAAGTCCTTCTCGCATTGTTTCCTAGGTCTTCCTCGGCTTCTGTTGCCTTCAATTGTTAGTTCCATTATTAGTATCTCTAGAGATTGGTGCCATTTCACCTGGCCGAAATAACTTAGTTTTTGTTTCTTTACACATTTTACATATACATTTACACTGCGTAAAGAGGTGATACCTTTTGCAGCCATAAAGGCTTATACCTGGTACCTTTATCTGTCACGTCAATAAAATTACCGATTGATTTTTTGTCACATAATTAAAACTCTCTCCCCCCGTCTCTCTCCCTCTCTCTCTATCTATCTCTGTGAGCGTGTGCATGCGTGCGTGCTTGCGTGCCTGCGTGTTACCTTGAGTCTCCTACATACTTCCAGGGAGTCAGCAGGTTTCACTCTGCCTAACTCTGGAATGTGCCTCAAAACCGACTCGGTATGCACAAGGGGGACCCGTGGAGCCACCGCAACCTCGTCCTGCTGACAACACCCGCTGTTGTCGGACAAGACTCAAGTGGCGTGCTTACGTCAATATCATGTCACAACATCGCCGCTGTTCCAGCCGTCCGGATCGAGTGAGCCCACTACTAACTTGGTGCGGTCGTCGGCGAGGTGGCCAAATAAACGCCAACACAAGTGCCACTTGCTGGGGTACAACATCTGCCGGGCACCACGGGGGTAAGACGACAGCAATCTTCCCATGAACGGGCACGGTAATTCTCTTAGTGAACGGCGCAGACATGCGAGTCAGATGTCAACATTATCACATGTGGTGTTATCTGGTGTTATCTGGCAGTAGAGAGATCTGGCATTTCAGAGAAGTCTGGTCTTGCCATTCGATTCTCAATATTAGGTACGTATAAGTTACACCAAAACGATGTATAATCACACGGTGACACCACGTGATACTTGCATTGCCGGTTAAAAGTACAATATCATGTTGTTCTTCAAGTAAAATGACTAGCTTTCTTCCAGTTGCTTTGATACGTACAGCAAAAACATCAACCCACTCAACGGGTGGACACAAATAAAGCACTATAACATAATATAAAAATAAAGCAAATAACCAACACTATTCACACGTTGTCGCACATCCAGGGCGATTATATACTATTCACACGTCGTCGCACATCCATGGCGATTATATACTATTCACACGTCGTCGCACATCCAGGGCGATTATATACTATTCACACGTCGTCGCACATCCAGGGCGATTATACACTATTCACACGTCGTCGCACATCCAGGGCGATTATATACTATTCACATGTCGTCGCACACCCAGGGCGATTATAAACTATTCACACGTCGTCGCACACCCAGGGCGATTATATACTATTCACACGTCGTCGCACACCCAGGGCGATTATATACTATTCACACGTCGTCGCACATCCAGGGCGATTATATACTATTCACACGTCGTCGCACACCCAGGGCGATTATATACTATTCACACGTCGTCGCACACCCAGGGCGATTATATACTATTCACATGTCGTCGCACACCCAGGGCGATTATATACTATTCACACGTCGTCGCACACCCAGGGCGATTATATACTATTCACACGTCGTCGCACACCCAGGGCGATTATATACTATTCACACGTCGTCGCACACCCAGGGCGATTATATACTATTCACATGTCGTCGCACACCCAGGGCGATTATATACTATTCACACGTCGTCGCACACCCAGGGCGATTATACACTATTCACACGTCGTCGCACACCCAGGGCGATTATATACTATTCACACGTCGTCGCACACCCAGGGCGATTATATACTATTCACATGTCGTCGCACACCCAGGGCGATTATATACTCTTCGGAGTATTATTTTAGTTACTCAAGTTTTAAGACAATTTACTAGGTATAATATTATTTGAGAAAGCTAGTTGTCAATTTTGTATCCTGATTGTCGTCTATATTGTTCACACAATTCTGCGGCAATGTTTAAATAACATAAGTTAATAATAATAACCTGCTAAGTGAATTACAAACACATCACCACGAGCAATCATGATAATTCACAATTAACACACGATCTCTATCAGCAAAACATCATCAAAACCAAAGTAGAATGATATCAGCACATACAATAACGCGCAAATAGTTTTCGTAACCAACACAAATAATCGCTTCATAAAAGGCTATAGCACGATTCTATCAACACTTCAATTAAAACAAATGCACACTCAAAACCTCACAACAAACACATTATCTCAACCATAATAATAATTTCCAAATGCAACATTATATTACCACAAACATCGCGAGAAACGCATCGTCACGACCATATATAAGACCATGACGAATGCCCCATCATGACCAACACAAGACCACGATCACCGCATAATTACGACAAAAGTCCGCAACGAACGTATCATCACGACCGATATAAGACCACAATGAACGTATCATCACAACCAAGATAAGACCACAACGAACGTATCATCACGACCAACATAAGACCACAACGAACGTATCATCACGACCAATATAAGACCACAATGAACGTATCATCACAACCAAGATAAGACCACAATTAACGTATCATCACGACCAATATAAGGCCACCATGAACGTATCATCACAACCAATCTAAGACCACAATGAACGTATCATCACGACCAATACAAGACCACAATTAACGTATCATCACGACCAATATAAGACCACAACGAACGTATCATCAAGACCAATATAAGACCACAATGAACGTATCATCACGACCAACATAAAACCACAACGAACGTATCATCACGACCAATACAAGACCACAATGAACGTATCATCACAACCAAGATAAGACCACAACGAACGTATCATCACGACCAATATAAGACCACAATGAACGTATCATCACGACCAACATAAGACCACAACGAACGTATCATCACGACCAATACAAGACCACAATGAACGTATCATCACAACCAAGATAAGACCACAATTAACGTATCATCACGACCAATATAAGGCCACCATGAACGTATCATCACAACCAATCTAAGACCACAGTGAACGTATCATCACGACCAACATAAGACCACAATGAACGTATCATCAAGACCAATACAAGACCACAATTAACGTATCATCACGACCAATATAAGGCCACCATGAACGTATCATCACAACCAATCTAAGACCACAGTGAACGTATCATCACGACCAATATAAGACCACAACGAACGTATCATCACGACCAATATAAGACCACAATGAACGTATCATCACAACCAAGATAAGACCACAACGAACGTATCATCACGACCAATATAAGACCACAATGAACGTATCATCACGACCAACATAAGACCACAACGAACGTATCATCACGACCAATACAAGACCACAATGAACGTATCATCACAACCAAGATAAGACCACAACGAACGTATCAACACGACCAATATAAGACCACAATGAACGTATCATCACGACCAACATAAGACCACAACGAACGTATCATCACGACCAATATAAGACCACAACGAACGTATCATCACGACCAATATAAGACCACAATGAACGTATCACCACAACCAAGATAAGACCACAATTAACGTATCATCACGACCAATATAAGGCCACCATGAACGTATCATCACAACCAATCTAAGACCACAGTGAACGTATCATCACGACCAACATAAGACCACAATGAACGTATCATCACGACCAATACAAGACCACAATTAACGTATCATCACGACCAATATAAGGCCACCATGAACGTATCATCACAACCAATCTAAGACCACAGTGAACGTATCATCACGACCAATATAAGACCACAATGAACGTATCATCACGACCAAAACAAGACCATGACGAATGCACCATCACGATCAATATAATACCACGACGAACAAATCATCACGACAAGCATAAGACCACGATGAACGTGTAATCACGACCAAGATAACACCATGATGAACGCATCATCATGCTCAACATTATATAACGACGAACGCATTATCACAACCAACGTAATACTACGACGAACGCATCATCACGTCCAACCCGAAACCACAACAAAAGCATCGTCACGATCAGCACTAAACCTTAACGAACGCACCATCATCATCAACACGACACCAGGTCGAATGCACCATCATCACCAACATAGCACCATGACGAAAGTATCACCACGATCAACAAGACTAAAACAAACGCATCATAACAACCAATACATCATAACATAACAATGATGGCCAGCACAGTTTCACTCATGGGTCAGCTTAGCAATATATAATCACAACAAACTTCAACTAACGCATTAGCGCATTGTCACAGCAAAACATCTTTGGAAATGAATTATGATATAATTTACAATAAACGTGTATGGACCCAAAATCGTCTAAGCAGGGCACGTACACATTGAACGCGCTCGTGTCACAGTGTGTGTGTGCGTGCGTGCGTGCGTGTGTACATGCACCCGTGGCTTAACAGCGAAATACATAAATTAGCCAGGAACATATGCATTGTCCCCCCCCCCTTGCCCTCACAACGAACACAAAGCGCAGACCGGCGAGTTCCGGATATGACGACTTAGTCGCAACGGAAGTATGCATTCCGGCCGTCTTTGAAACACTGTTTCGCTTTCGCGCCAGCGTGCGCGTATTTCCGGTGTCTCCCGCCGATAACTGCCACGCCAACCACAACGTTCCCACGTTCGATGTCCCAGTCAAGGTGGTATACCGTTGGGAGAGTCGGGCGGGCCTTGCGTAACCGTGGCGGTGGGAAACGCCTCGACCGAGCGGGTCCCGTGCGTAGGTTATTGTTGTGCGCGGGTATGTCTCATTAACTAGGTGGCGCGTTGTCTCGTCGGGCGTACGTGCACCTGAACACGTTCACGGGTCGACGGGTTGTGCTCAAGGCGTCACAGCCTGCAGCGTGCCATTGTGGAAGGCGAGGACGCGGAAAGTGAGGGAAAACGCGCTTGGCAGTGTTTGTGTTGACGGTGATAGAATGTACACTTCTCTTTAGGGTTTAATTAACAGAGATGCAGGTTAGGCTTAGAGTCCCCTAGATACTAATCTGATGAGTTTCAAGAACGCTCAACGAAATAGTGAAAGGGAACTCTGAAAAGGATGACGTCAACGATAGCAATGACGTTGACGAAAGTCATTAAGCCAACCATATTATGTTTTGAGTTGAGTAAATAAAGTATCACTATTGTCCATCTCATTTCATCCCACCTTCAGAAACCTTTGTAATTAAACATGTTAATGTGCGTTTGGTTGCCTTTGTCAATTGGCAGTCGCCTGGTTCTCTTGGCTGCATATCGTAAGCTACAAATATATATATATATATTGTAGAACTATATATATATACTACATATATATATATATATTGCAGAACTATATATATATATATATACATATGTGTATATATTATATACATAGTTCTGCAAAAAATGTAACGAGTCATTTCGAAGGACGAGCTTATATCTATGAAAATTAAAGCAGGAAAAACAAAACGCATAATCAAATCGCACAATGTCCATCAATGGGAAACATGAGAGACTATCCTCTACTCAATTAATTCGATCATTTAACACATGTTCGCATTTTCTATCAAATCGACAGCGGAATGCGGACATTATTTAGATTAATTCACATTACATATCTATACATCAAAGTATCTTATTTTACATGGACTAAACCAGTTAAGGAAACTGCTTTAAAAGAAAAATACGACAGAGAAGGTAGCTTACCGTAACTTCTTGCACAACAATACGCGGACCACACAATGAACGTGGAAGTCCGCATGCAATATATTTCTATGCCATGTAGCCAGCAATTTATATTTCGAGCGACACGAAGATTACCTGTCTCCAGTAAGCAGGCATAAACTGACAATGTCACGCGATTCACTGGCCTACCAAACATAATTCTGCAATGCACTGTTAGAGGCCACCGAGAACGAGAGGCATGTTCAGGCTGAGGAAGAACTGGACAGAGTGGACATGACCCAATTTTTACGAGACGCAAGTGGCATCAATTGAAGGGATGGTCTAATAACGTTGTAAAATAAAAAGAAAACGATGTGTTGAGCACTGTCTCACCCCCCCCCCTCCCGCCACCACCGTCTCAACCCCCCCTCCCGCCACCACCGTCTCAACCCCCCCTCCCGCCACCACCGTCTCAACCCCCCCTCCTGCCACCACTGTCTCAACCCCCCTCCTGCCACCACTGTCTCCCCTCCCGCCACCACTGTCTCAACCCCCCCCCTCCCGCCACCACTGTCTCAACCCCCCTCCCGCCACCCCTGTCTCACCCCCCCTCCCGCCACCACTAAGCAATATGTGGTGTGAGAATTGCTATTAGAGTAATTTTACATTAACATGTTTCACTCGCAAAGTGGCGCCACAGTAACCAGTTATTTTTCCGGTGACACATGGTGATGATCAAAGCACCCTGCCCCCTTCATAATGTTTAAAGGGAAACAAAAGGCATGTTTACGGTACTATGCACCTAAAGCAGTTAATACAAACTAATCATTTGTAACTGTAATCTACCTTTTAACATGTGTGGTTAACTCGGAAAGTTACACTTTTATATGTATTTAAACGTCTATTAAAATGACACACCGTGCACCACTCGGACGTAATACTTTTACAAATTATAAGCAACAAAACAAACTCACCGATTATTTTACGTCTTAAACAGCTGTACTGGCTATGGGAGTATGGATATCAACATCTTACAATATACACAAAACAACGTATTGCCATACTGTCATATCACCAGAAGAGTTGCGGGATACACGAACACAAACATTATACACGTATATATACGGACCGTTTCGGTAGTTCAACGTCGAAGAATCAGAAGATGAAACAAGACGACGCCAACAGGGTCGTGTTTATAACGATTTATGATGGTAACAAAGAATGTCGTCAGACGCATGCGTAAAGTCCGAACTGACGATAAATATCGGCACTGGGATAAGAAATATTTGTGACGACTCAAATGCAAGCAGTGGCACCGTGCTTGTCCAACACAGGAAGACGCGTAACCGGAGGTATCCGTTCTCAGTCAACATCGGTCGTTATTCCATCGGCGTACCGGAATCGCGGATAACGAGAGAACTAATTAGACAGTGACAGGGATACGTTATGCGCAGGGAACGAGCGTTAGATGGCCTAATGAGACGTCGCCTCATGACTTGCCATCCGATACGATGTTCGCTTGATAAAACGACAAAGACACGCCAGCGTGCGTCTCTTTAATCACCAATGGATATATATCGACTTCACACACACGACAAAGCCGTGACATACACCAACAAAGGCAGTGTCGGCTAATGACCACAGCTACGACTGTAACTGCATATGAAGTCAGCAGATGACCGTTACTGTTACATTAACATCTGTTAGGTATTAATGCATTGCTTTTCTACCTCAACTGATTTCTAACATCCTCTGTTTTTCTATGTGTGGGTCCTACTTGCTTCCCAAACGCATTTAACTACTTTCTTACACGTCATTGGTCGAGGGGTGCAATTGTTTACACCGCGCAAGAACGAGTGTAGTTAAAGTTTGTTGCGGATGTGGCGCGACAATTCTAACAAATGGGATACTGCAGCCTGCATAGACCTACATGCAAATGGAACATTGGGTTTGTCACTATCATTCATACTATAGCTGGAAGCAACTGATTGCAACAATGTTGAAAACATCACAAATGAACAACGAGTAGGTGATCGAATACGGAAATACGCAAAAATAAGTAGCATCGCGGATTTATTCGAGAACACACGCAAGGCAGGCACAGTAGCATCAATTATTAAAAATCAACACTTAAGAAGTTATTGTTAAATACCGTGCATAGATAATAAAGTGTCGGCAATGTAGCACTGCTTAAATAATAACCATTGTTCGTTTACTATTAACTATTTTTTCTGAAAGTAAATTACCACTTTAGTCTCAATAGCGAGAATGTCCACAACACACACGACACAGCTAATAATTAAACACAAGACAAAAGTACGCATCATATAAATTATGATGTTTTTTTCTGATTTCCCAGTGAGCTTCTTATGGATAAGATACCTGTTCATATATAAGCTAAAAAAGGGAATTGTATTGAGATGAACGTGTAATTGTTTACGAAGTACAACACACACGACGACAAGTCGAATAATTAAGTAATAACCGTTCCTCTACGACAATGAACCTGTTACTTGACGACTGTCGCAAGACTCGCAGCGCACTTGACGCGACTACGTGGTCAAGTACCCATACCGCGAACACAGCGGCATCTTAACAACGAACCCCGGCAATTAATTACAGGTTCATTGTCTTGCGGACTCTCACAAATCCCACCTAACGGTTTTTGAGCAGGTTCTCCTCTTGCAGAACAGTTATTCAATGACGCGCTGCATTGTGTGCGACCTAACGAGGCACGAACCGGTATTGTTGCTGACAGCGGAGAGGCTTCTGGAGCGCGTAACCGGCCCGTTCGACCTGTTGTTGGCCACACGTTAGAGACACCCCCACGGGACTACTTACGCCCTCGTGAGTGGCGGAGTGGCTGCCCTGACACGTGCGGCCGGACCCCGTCGACAGGACACCCCTGGGGTACGACACAGTACCTGTTGTCACAGATTTATTGTGACACAGGTGTACAGGTATCGCAACCGAGATTTAACTAGATTGCCACCCAGAGCAGAAACCACAGATGGCAAGTGGACATTGAGGAATTTATTGGATTATCGAGAGGCAAACGTTTTTGTTATCAATGTGAAACCCGTCCTTCTAGGATAGGGTAAATTTGTAAGTTTTTATTTTAGACACCATTTATTCACGTTGCTCCATTGATTTATAGTCCAATGTGAGTAATAAAAGTGCTTCCTCAATTTTCGCTCATGTATCATTTCAAATTAATTTTGTTAAAAATGCAAACCTACCAAGAATCCACTACAATAAACTAGTTCATTTGTGCAAAATGTTTACGTAGTTTCGGTGAAAACCACCAGAGAAATTATTAACTTATTAAATGTTTGCTCAAGTATTAATTCAAGTGGTTCTGCATGCTGGAATATTCTCGCGAATGCGCGATACGTTTATGCACGTGTTTCTATGTTGATGTTGTTGATGTGCGTTGCTCTCTCGAAAACCACGTCGCCGACAAGTTCAGTGGTTTTAAAGCCAACTGTTGGCCCGGCAATTGACATTTGTAGCAAATTATCAGACGTAATTACCAAATAAAATTCTTTTGACCAATTAAACACAAGAACGGACTTATTATTAAACCGATTGCGAGTAATACTTAAACTATTCACACCTTACGTATCTGAACACCAAAGTACCGGATCCGGATTCACGATAGCGTAGGTCTACTACCTACTGAGGAAGCAGCTTTAAAACTTTCTCTATACATTCTGCATTGATCCTTCACCAGCGTTTCTTCGTGAGTTCTCTATTTCTTCTGTGTCTAATAGGAGATGATAATTTCTTTTTCATAACCTTTCAATTGCTTTTAAAAGGATATCCGACAGCCTCTTAATCTCCTTGTCTGTATAATTATTAAACTACATTCTTTTAGGTGTTATTCATAACTATATTCATATCCCAGATTCTGAACTATGTTAGTTGTTCTCCTTCCTATCATAATAGCACGCAAGTCATCTTCCATGTGCCTTTGCCAGACAAAGGTGGGGTGCGGTCGTCGAGCGGTAAGAGTCTCGAACTGTCAATTGAAGGAACCGTGGTTCGAATGCTGGTACCGACCACCGTTGTGAAACTTTCGTTCACCTCACGTTTCCAGTCTTTCGGAAGGTCCGTTGGTCCCTTCTATCTGGTGTCTATGACAGGGGAAGTAAACGACCCAACTTAGGGGGTAAATGTGTAACCTGCAATGGACTCACTAACTTTAGATAAGGATACTTTGAAATAAACCCTCAGCGCAATATCCTGACAGGACTTTGCCGAGTAATTATCTAGATCCAGATATACAAACCATCGTTCGCAGAGCTCAAACGAGAGGCAACAATCTGAACGGTAAGGCGTGGGTACACAGGTGACACCTGGCGATTAGTAGTGTAACAATTTCCCGCTTCGTTTTATAAGTATAACTACCGGTAGTAGACAATGCCAGGCACAGGCAATGGAATGATTTAAACATAATTAAACCTAAAGGCGTTGTATCCGAGTCGCTCATGCTGTGTGAATACGGATGTGTAAACACAAACAACTTATGTCAAAGATGGTTAACGTGCTTCAAATTAGAATCAACAGACATGTGATAATCCTGAAATAACAGTCCATATTCAAAAAGTATAATATAGGTTGTATCCATCACATCATTCTTGAAATATTCATAGCCAATAACATCTGCAGCTTTGCCTACGGCTAATTACATATATCTAATTTTGGATACACAATGTTTAATCTGGTCGTTATTTTTTACTTATTTCTCAGTCAATTTACCTTTATCTCACAATGCTTCATTCTTCAGAAATAAGATTACTAGAACAAATTGACTGAGAAATACGTAGAAAGAATACAGGCGTGAACCATCCAGTCTGTTGAATGTCACATAACATTTTACAATCTGGTTGAACTGAAGTAGATAATGAGCGCCTTGGTAAACAGCACATTTACAAGTTAATAGTCAATTGTTTATTAGAACAGCTCATGACAAGTGTCCAGTACTCATGTGATAAGTAATTCCTCTACTCATTGCATGTACACCGAGTGACCATTACTTTAACTTCAGACGACCCAGGCACACTGCACAAGATTTGTTCAAACAATGCTGTGCCAATATAAGCCTCAATGAACTCATATGAATTATTGAGGCTAAATATAATAAATATGCTGTAGGTTACAAATATTACAACCTTACGTTGATCACATTCTCCGTCTGTAGTTCTGTGCCAGGTGGAATATTCACAAATATCTTACACTATCTAAATGCAAAAAAACACATACAAGTATGACAAACAAATATTGTCAATCGATTTGTAGTCTAATGTTACCACAAATATTTACGAGTGCTATTCAATACTTCATAATTTTCTTTGATATACCATAATTATATATAATAAATACCATAAATAAGACACATTTTTCTAACTTCATTGCCCCATCCAGAATATGGTCATTTTTGCTTCTGAACCCATCATTAATTTAGGGGCATGTTATCATGTGACACACTGTCCCCTGACAAACAGGGAAAAAAATGTGGTCATGTAAACTAGCCTTAAGCAGCAACATTGAATTTAAGTGGCGATGGTAGTAATCTGTCACATCAAATTCACTATGTATGAAGTTAAATGTATTAATACACTTGCAATTCTATCTCCACTGCACAATACTGAGTTGTCATCGAATCCCGTGTGCCAACTTTACAATACCCATGGCAAAGCTGTCAACTGATAATCCATAAGTTGCAGTTACAGTGGTGAATACCCAATCTGTTTCTCAGACATGCCGACTTGTTTCTGCTTCTGAAAGTTAGAGAGAGAAGCACTTAACTAACATGTTCACAGAGAATATCCTTATATAGTTATTTTATGACAGGACAATGATGCTACCCTTCCATGAAGATTCACTACCTACATACACACTGCAATCAAACCAATCGTTTTGCAATTCAAACATGTAGTTATACAGATGATCTGTTTTTTTAATATTTACTGCAATTTTCTTTGCATTCCTAAAAGATAATGACTCTGACAAGTATTTCATGCATGATATATTGATATTAAGTTTTCAGAGTATTACATTACAACTAAAATGTGCTAATACAATTTGTTACATACATGCATTCACTTATAAGTATATAAGTAGGGTGGGTTTACTTTTACAAACTAAACTAGCACTAGATACAAACACATATGTGACAAATCGCACTGGTTCAGACCAGAAGATGCATTTTGGTGGCATGGAGTTATAAGAATCATGTTAAAAGGAAACATTTCAGTTGTACAATGAGACCATACAAGTTAATGTTTTGGTGGCATGGAGTTATAAGAAATCACGTTAAAGGGAAACATTTCAGTTTAACAAAGACACCATACAAATTAATGTTCTGTGAAGTTACAGGTGGTTGAACTGATCCACCAAAAGAATTTCAAGTTTTGAGACAAACGACATCAACATTCATATAACATACCATTCAATACAAAACATGCAAATGCACTTTTTCAAGACAATAATTCCAAATTGCATTATAAAAACCTGTAGTAAATTGTTTATTGTTTCCAGTAATGAGAAACATGACATTTTATGTTTTCACTCCTGCAAATGTATTTTGGTTCATCTCAATTTTTTGAAATGTACCTTACAGTTGAAACCACTGCGACCTGTCACATGTCTCATGACATCTCGAGTTGTCGACTCACCTTGTTAGATAGTGTTTTTGCCTTGACAGTGACACGTAGTATGATCAGTAGAGGAAGGTAGAAAAAGAAGACCACATTCAGTATGTGTTGTTTCAATCTGCTCATCCGTTGAACAGCCTTTCCTCTGGTGATAAAATCATAGTGTAACAATAAATATATGCAGTGTAACAAATGCTATGGCGTGTGTGAATTTATTTATCAGCTGCAAATGGAAAAGGCTATACAAGGGTTCATATTAGGAATTAACTTCTCTGAACAAAACATAATTTACAGTGAGCAATATGTCAACCAATGTGGTGATATGGATACGGGTGTAGCTGGTATAAATAAAGTGCATTGTAATTACAGTGCTAGTCTATAGAAACACCAGACAAGATTATTCTGACAATCAAGTGGCAAGCATTTTATTGTAATCACATTATCACTGAGAATATGTAACAAATCTGTAATCCTATATTCAGTTACATCAGTGTATTAAATGCACAAATTGTTAGTGAATCAAATTTGTATTGTAAAATTACAGCAGGATGGGGATCCTCAGCATACATACGTCTGAGGGTGAATGGGTATGCCTGAGCCATCATACAAGACAGGCTCATTGTGAAGCTCTGGCTCGTAATACTTCTTCAGAGGTGTATCGTAGAAGATTGATATACCTGCATAGCCCACTTTCTGGGGAACAAAGACGCCCACCAGAGCCTTTATAGTGCCTGAAATAGACATGAATCAACACCTGGAAGACAACTTCAAAGATTCTTGTAATGATCATTTATGGTCAATAAAACATATGCATATATAGACATGGCAGAACACCTCTATTATAACAATACATTTTTTTATTCACTATCAATTTGAAAAAAAAAATTCTTCTTAATAGAGTTAAACCGGACACACAGATTATTGCTTAAAGGTTAAATAATAAGAAAGTATACCATGTAATGCAGTAAAGATGTATTAGTTTATAATAAGTAAAACTGTGCAGCTGGACAAATTAAAAGGGTATAAATGTAATACATTGCATCAATAAATTAACTAAAATAGTCCAGTCATGTATAGTTTAGATGGTAAGAATACCAGTATCTAATTTTGTCAAGTTTTAGTGACTGGTCCTGATGCAACTAAATCTAATATCAAACACTGATCTCATTGACATCAATGCCAATTTTTTTAATAGGTTTGGGATTTAGAATATGACTTTTGATGACACTAAGTACTCTTAATGTCAGCACATATTATTGTAAAACAAAACTATTTCTGTAGCAAACATAGCTGAGTACTGGAGTGAATGGAGTGAATGGAGTGAATGGAGTGAATGGAGTGAATGGAGGGAATGGAGTGAATGGAGGGAATGGAGTGAATGGAGTGAATGGAGGGAATGGGGTGAATGGAGGGAATGGAGTGAATGGAGGGAATGGAGTGAATGGAGTGAATGGAGGGAATGGAGTGAATGGAGGGAATGGAGTGAATGGAGGGAATGGAGTGAATGGAGGGAATGGAGTGAATGGAGGGAATGGAGTGAATGGTGGGAATGGAGTGAATGGAGTGAATGGAGTGAATGGAGGGAATGGAGGGAATGGAGTGAATGGAGTGAATGGAGGGAATGGAGTGAATGGAGGGAATGGAGTGAATGGAGTGAATGGAGGGAATGGAGTGAATGGAGTGAATGGAGGGAATGGAGTGAATGGAGGGAATGGAGTGAATGGAGTGAATGGAGGGAATGGAGGGAATGGAGTGAATGGAGTGAATGGGGGGAATGGAGTGAATGGAGGGGATGGAGTGAATGGAGTGAATGGACAGAATGGAGTGGTTGGAATGAATGGAGTGAATGGAGTGAATGGAGTGAATGGAGGGAATGGAGTGAATGGAGTGAATGGAGGGAATGGAGTGAATGGAGTGAATGGTCACACGAGTAAGAAGGTGTACCAAGGAGTAGAAGCACTGCGAACGTGAAGTAGAGTAGTATCTGTCCAGTCCATGAGTACTTGTGCAGGACACTTGCAGTTGCCCCTGGTTTCTGTGCCGAGGCTAGAGGATGCTCCCTCCTACACTTCAGGCTCTCATCTGATGCACACTGCACACACACAGTCAACCACTTCAACAAGGATACTCTTATTTGTCCCAATAGCCGTGACATTGGAAATTATACAGACACACATTGATACATACAAATATTAAAATGTAAAACATACAATACAAATTAATATACACTAGCAGAACAAAATAATGCATACAGTGATTTTTGTGGTGGCATTTAACGGATTTGCAATTTTGCAACAAAAAGAAAGAACAAAATTGCTGTGACAGGAAACTCCTACTAAGACCAAAAGGGGTTGCTATCATAGGAGCCATTCAACTAGGCAATGGCAGCTACGAAAATGTGGAAAAATTTCTATTACAGAAAAGGCTTAGTTGTTTTAATTTTTTTAATGTGAGGTTCTTCTGAGATTACCATTAATTAAAACTCCCTTCTTCATCATGAGTCAGGTTCGTTGATGTTCCAGTTACTTAACATATTATGCACAGTAAATGTAATAATGACTATGTTTGTTAAAATAATTGAAAGAATTTACTTTGAGCATTGCTGTAATCTAAGGCTGCACCACTTTTGAAATGTTTTCAACATATATGGACAAGAACCAATATAAAAGTAATGTAATAGTTTGTCTGATGAAATCGCCAAAACAGAAACTTCTACAAACAAGCTGGCATGTTGTAGTGTGTACTAGATTCAATAGTTATGAAACGACTACTACTTTGCAAAAAACTGAATTGAGGAGGGATTTTTAATATAATTTGTGTTTCTTGGAGTGGTGTTACTAACCCTATATTTGTTATTACTACTATTTCTACAACACTTTTGTTGAACTGTTGCACATAGATTATCATTGAGATTGATAAGAAAAGCAATGTTAATATTCTGGAAATAATTTGGACACATGCTACCTGGAATGCATAGGTGAAGATTAACCTGTTATATTATAGTATATAATGCAAACACACATTTATCTGCAGTTATATAATATGTAGTAAACTACTTTTCTCACAATGCATTGGCATGTTCCAAGACAGAAGCAACGATCATTCATCTTGAAATGAACAACCCTCTGTGATACTGTCTCCTGTTCAGCATTCTGTAAGACAACTGCAAAGAAAGCAACTTGGAGGTCTGAATGCAGTATCCAATATTCGGTCAGATACATTTGGGAGGAACTGAGGCAGGAGATGGGTGTGAAGATTTTTTTCAAGAAGAAGCTGGTGAGGAGTCAGCTACAGTAGACTTGGTGTGTGGACTCTGTGGAGCAAATGGGGAATGCCTAGCAAAGTGAGTGGATGTCCTCAAAGTGGAAAGTAAAAGGCGATGACCACGGCTCAGGTGGGTGTGTATAAAAAGAGATTTGGAGGGGTTGGGAGATGGGAGGAGAACACAACTGAAAGATGAGGGGAGTGGAGATGGGTGGTGTAAGATCTTGATGGGGAAAAGAACAGGAAAAAAAAATCGAGGATCTGTATCGAGGCCAGCATCACGCCAGATGTCCAGGCAGAAAGAGGAGAGAAACATCAACAAAGTAACCAGTCAACCACTTGTAATGTGACCAACAGTAAGGTCATCAATAAACCATAGAGTGACCAGGCAACCAGAAAACTAAGAGGTACTAATGATACACTGATAAAAAAAACATACACAAATTATATCACCCAGAAGTCTATAGGCCTGTCAGTGTCAATCACAGTACATGCAGAGGCAACAAGTCTCCTGCTGTGGGAAGGAGATCGCCTTCCTTTTCGTCAATCTCGACATACACATACTGTAAACAACAAAATGTTGTCTTACCTGTGCAGGTAATAAACTCCTTGTCACTGTGATGAGTAACAAGTGTGAGGACAAAGTAGGCTGACCATTGCGGACTGATGAGAACAGTATAACCTGGAGTTTTTATTGCAACACTGTGGCTGCACTTATGAACACCAATTCCAAAACGAGAAGACACCAGGCCAGTGTTGATGATGTGGACCACGAGCTCTGTGTATCTTCTGTCACTGGACATTGTCACTTCCATGATATGGCCACTGAGTCTGAAAGATGAAGACACACGACGCAGAAACACAATATCACTGTGGTGAATGTTTTGTATTCAATGTCCGACTGGTGCCCTAGCTTCAGTGTCAAACAAGAGGAAACATAAGTTTATACTTCAACTCTCACTGTTTCCAATTCACAAATTAATACCTACTGTATGTTTGGAAAGATGTTGGAAAAAACCGTTTTGATTTGATTGAAATGTACCATTCAATCTCAAGGGTAGTCCAGTCCATTAGCCAACTAACGTTTTTGCTCTGGATGAAAATCTTGTTAAATTACAAGGATAACAGTCAGGCAAATAGGTATCAGTATACTTTAACGGTACAAGATAAGGGTACGTTCAACCAGAAAAGTACCTGTGAAATCCTAGGGTGCTATTCATACATTGGTATATGTTAACAACAGGGAAAACTCTGAACAATAAGGTAACCAATGAATTATAGAGTGACCCGTCAGATGTAACAATATCAGTAAAAATACAAAATGTTAATGGACCCTTCCAAATTACAGATCTAGGATTTGACCAACCGTGGGGGGCACATGCATTCATTTAAGGAATGTTTAGAAAGTGTAGCTAATCAGACACGTCGATTTGTTAATTATTGGAGGGCTGCATTTCTAGACCTCCAGTTGCCCCCTTGAGACTCACCATATACCTACAACTGCGTCCATCCCATGACCCTCACCATAATTCTCCAACTGCACTCCCCGGTAGCAAAAGGGGGCATGTGCCCCCCCTATACATCTGCACCTGTAGATGTTGGCATTAACATAACAACATTCATCCACCAATTATTAAATCATGCAACCATAGCTAATTTTTAAAAACCGTCAATTACCCTTTGTGTAGAAGAGTGACGTAAGATGCATCGATCATGAGTAAGACAGTACTTGAGAGAGGCTGCTCTACTGCAAACTGTAGAAACAGTTCCTTCGTCTGTCGGTTTCTCACCAATGACTTGTTGGTAAGGGCGCCAACATTCTTTACAAAATAGCTGCCTTGTTTCCCTTCCATCTCACATTTCTGAAAGTGAATCCACATATACAACTAGAAAAGTAAAGCAAAGGTAAGTTCTTAGTGAGGTACCCAGTCCTTAGGACTGCTCAGAGCATCTTACACTCACTCCATGGCAGATATGTCCAATCAAACACCATCTCAACAAAATAATTTCTCTGGGAATGAGGTCTCCAGTACTGTGGAGATCATGCCAAATTATGTACACACTGGTTGCACTGCAAATGTTTGACCGTGAAATTATTGATTTACTAATGTGTGGGATCTAACATTCAGGAAAGACCTTACAATTAAAACCACAGCATGGCTCTACAATTCATAGGAGTCTTGTTTTTAACAGCTATTTTTGTAGAAGAACAATGAATGGTTTTATTAATGCATCATAGATACACAAGAACGTTCATGCAGGATTTGTTACGTGTAAAACGTGTTTTATTTAGTGAACAGCTATACCTTATCGTGATGCCAAAAGTGCACAAGTTGATTATCAAGGCATCTGAAACATGACAAGCAACATCTGTAAAAGGTCTAAGTTTTACTTATAAACATAGAGAGAGAGTGTGTGTGTATGTGCATGTGTGTGTGCATGTGTGCATGCGTGGGTGTGTGTGTGTGTGCATGTGTGTATGTGTGCATGTGTGGCAGTGTCGGCTGCCACACTATGGGCAGAGATAACAATATGCTAATGAAATGTAAACATACACAATTGTTGTGGAAAAGTAAAATCTAACTATAATCGAGCTAGTGTACGTGTGTGTGATGGGGGTATGTTAACGTTTTCCTCACAGATGGTTTGCATCTCAGGTGCCAAACTTTCAGGGATGAATCTATGACCCTTTGGAAGAAACGTAGTGCCTTTATTTTTTTAATTCGCCATTGGATATTGGTTCTTAGTTCTTATTAGGTTTATGATTCATACCATATGTTAGATGGATGTAAATCAATTCTTTGTAACATCACGCATATTTCCTACGATTGTTCCACGAGAAGTGCTCAGCAGGTGGGGACATTTCACGTAACTTGCGTTAATAAAAAAATGTTCAAACTCACGTCATAACAAAAGTGATTTATGAACACTCCGACAAACCATCTTCTGTGTCTGTGTGAATGTTGCGCCAACTAGATAGGTGTTTTTGCTAGTATTTAAAATTCACTTGAATACTCACGGCCGTGATGTCTGGCCACACTTATTGCGCACTGTTTGAAATGCTGAGATGGAAGCTCCTATCTTGTTGCACTCAGTGCCTGCCATGTTAATGTGCTGTTTGTCCACCAGCAGAAACTCTCCAACACTTCCCTGTAAGCGAAGTGAAATCTGTCTCACTCTATATATGTTTCAAGTAATTTCTGTATTACTGTGCAGCAACATACATTACATAAATTATTTATAATCTGAATCAAACAAATTTTCCGCTCATCTCATCATCAAATTCATTTTTCAAAAAAAACCTATGTACATGTAGTATCATCCACCTAGACACGCTAGCTCGATTACATAACTTTTAAAATGTAGTTTTAGTAAAATCATCAAACGAGCTAGTAACTTGTTCAATGTTGCATGTAGAATCAATTCATGTAATTCTCTAAACTGGACCTTCACTTGAATGCAGGATACATGCAGGGGGGGCGCGATAGTGTAGTGGTTAGCACATCCGCCTGACATGCCGGCGCCCCGAGTTCGATACCCGGACCGGGCAGGTATGGTATATTTGGTGTAAAAACCTGGCTCTCAACATTGGGGACTGTGTATCCCTCGTGACTTGGAGATCACGTTAATGTCGGTCCCGTCTCAATTTGGGACGTAAAAGAACGACTGAGGACGACAAGCACCCTGGCAGTGACCACCCTCAGTGCCAGCATAGAAAGGTCGGCTTGGCGATAATGTTCTGAATAGGCTGACTAGTTGAATGAGACCTCATAAGATCATAATATTGTAACCACAAAATATACAGACCAGTCAGTTAATACAACGTTGCCGAGTGCTGGAAACAACTAGAACTAGAACTAGAATGAATACGTTTTTGTTGCTCTATGTTGTCGACTTTCGTTGCTCTCTCCAAAACATGTGACAAATTCAGTGGATTGAAAGTTAGATGTTGGCCTGTGTGCCAATTATAGCTTTGGCAAAATTACCACATACAACAACTAAAGTCAATTCTTTCTACACTTTAAACAAATACATACAAACTTAATTTCTTTATTAAACCAAATGATAATAATTATAAAAACTATCCACACACACCATATATGGACATCAATCAACCAGATTCGTGATGAGCTAAAACAGTTGAGCAATAAAATTTAAGTGAATCATAGAGACATTCTGATATCACGTACTGACCTTAGCTTGTCCTGGTAGGGTCTGGTTGGCAAGAGAGGTGAACAGTGCTGGAATAAACAATCTTTTTCTCACTGTGTCCAGTCTCACAAAAGTCCTCTCATTTACTTGCGGTCCAGTATACTTGGCTTCTATCTGCAAACAATCAAAGTTGCATATGTTTCAATGTCTCTTCTTATACTGGTATTTACAGTATCGGTTTGTAGTTGTAATTTATTTTACATTATTATATAATGTCCACCATAAGTGAAGTGAAAAATACAGTCGTGTTAATCCAGACATTTTGGTGCCCAGTGTATGCGTCCAGATTAATGAGTTTTCCAGATAAAGAAATCGAACATATAATCGGGCAGATTAGCGTTTCAAACTTCTGCTCCCGTGAAATGATGTCCGGATGCCGAGGTTTCTGTATTAACGAGGTATGTAACAGTAACAAGGTTCCCCTGTATTGCGTCTTAAAAGAATGCTCACCATCTGACTGGTGCTAATATCTGATTCCTGGTGGGTTCCAACACTCACACTGCCAAGTTGTGTGGTAGACTTGTGGTGCGGCCTGTGTAGCTGGTATACATGTACATGGATGGTGTGGTCGTAATGGGGAACATGTAGTCTGTTCACTGAATACCTGAAGTAAAAAGGGACAGTAAGCAGTAAGGATATGTTCTTACATAGCACAGTATCCAATCATTAGGACTGCTCAAAGCGCTTCACACCTTCAGGGATTCCCCTAGCGTGTGGCTTTGCGTCAATGACGCATCATACGCTGAAATGCTGCGTACTTTTCTGCCACCTGTGCCCGAATGCTGCATACAAAAATAGCATGTTTATCTGAGGAAAATTAGGTCCTATCTTGCTTGACTGCAAATGCGCAGCGGAGAATTGTATTACTGCGATTTTATCATTTTGCCGCTAGGGTGTGCAGGGTTTACAGTGTGTAGTACACCTGTTGTCCGCTAGCCCTATAGATTTCCTAAATTATCATTCTTTGATCGAATCTCGCGGATATGCTGCTGAAGAAAAGACCCATTCCATTGCCCAAACAAACAACATTACTTGGGTGGGCAAAAAAGGCTAACTATTGCACCCGAGGGCCCACCCGAGATCGCAGTTGACGAAAACGAGCCAAACACAGGCGAATGCAGTGCTGTTGTCACTGACGCCACCGGGACCATGAGCGAGAAACTGACAACCAACTTTTTTCCAAAATTTTTTCAAAAGGCACATAGTTCTACCTCTACCACCATCCCGATTTTTCTGGGAAGCATTCAGCCATGCTGCAATTCATGCACAAAGACTATTCATAAACATATATCCATCACTGTCTATAGCCAGATACTCATTCATACAGCCGGGTGAACTGGAGCAATGTAGAGTAAACGAACTTGCCCAAGGTTCGAAACAGTAGCACAGGATTCAAATCTGGGTTCTCTCAATTGAGACTCCGATGTTCCATCCACTGCACCAACACAGTACAGATTGGAAACCTTCATAACCCAACTGCCTGCTAATGGCTCATGTATAGTGGTCCCCAACTGCCAACAAATGCTCACAAATAACTCAATAATAAGCTGAACTTTCTTCAATGCCTCATATATATACATATGGGATGCCATCTACTGGATAATTATATGGTATGTCATTAAAGCTTAGTCACTTTGCTATACATGGGGATATTTATTGTACGGCTTTATAATGAGTTTTTGAGTTACCGCTGTTTGAAATCATCTCGGTGAATGCACTGTGGGAATCGGAATGCATTTCATTAAAATGTCAAAGCCAGGTCTATTGGGTTAATGGGAATGTCTCCTATGCCTATGAGAGTTATGGATGAGCCAAAACAGTGGGCATGTGTGTTCCCTACCAGAGTGGATCATATGTGAGACAGTGGATGGAGCTGACAAGGGGTGCAGTAGATTGTGGGTACACACATCGCTCCCCTAAGAGGACTGAGTTGGCGTCACATGGACAACAGAAACCCTGCAAACACAAACAGCAACTTCACTGTGTTGATACAAGTAGTTACTGCTATACGAATATGCAGATCTATACTCTTAAAGAAGCCTGTTTGTGTGTCTGTCTGTGTGCATGCGTGCGTGCATGTGTGTGTGTGGTTGATTTGCCAATTTACTTCATGATGGTGGCAGATAAAAATATTAAACTTCACATACATACTAAGTTGGTCCTATAGATCATGGATGAGCACCTGAGTTAACCTTTTAAAAGCTTGCCCATGACAAGTTTGCTGATTATTTTACGAAAGTAGAAAAATGCTGGCCCTGGTGGCAACATTATTTTGCTCTATGGTTAATTTGGATATGTAGAAAAAATTACAATTGGGCTTAGGTTTTTCATCCCACAGTGAATTCGTTTAAGCTGACAAAAATGCCGAATGGATTGTGGGGTTTGGTAACAATAGGGTCTTAGCAGAAATATCAAAGGCAACGGTAATAACATTTTTGTTTATGCATATGTTTAATGTCATTGATCTGTGGTTATTGTGGATGGTATTATTTCCTGTGACTGTACGCAAACGATCAAAGTGTGTAATGTGCAACAATGTTATTCTGATCAATGAAAGCCTAAAACACAATATTTTAGAGATATGTTATCCTTTTTGTTGCCTGGAAAGATATGGAGTGGTGGATGGAATGCAATGACTTTGAAAAATTAGGTAACTTTGTTGTTTAGAGGTGTAATAATGTAGGTAAATACTACAACGGACTGTGGCTTTGCAGTTTACTGCTTTGCGATGTATCAAAATTGTCGAAAGACATCTCTAACGCAAGATTTGGCACTATTTCAAATACATAGTGTGGAGCAGAATTGATTGATGAGACTAAACTATCTACAGTGGAACCTCCCTATTAAGGTCACCCTTGGGACTGAGCAAAAGTGACCTGAATAGCGAGGTGACCCTATTAGCAGGACTCATTTCCTATACTTTATTGTTACAAAAATAATGTTACGACTCTCCCAGGGTGACGTTAATTATTACCGAGGTGACCATAAAGTGAGGTTCTGTATGTGTATAGAAGCAGAAACCTGCATGACGGACTCGTCCTGGCTGTTGTAGCCGCAGGTGGCTCTCACAGAACTGTTGAATTTACACACACGTGACGAGTGAATGTTCTTCTTCCTCACAACCGTCTCATGGGGATTATTGTTTGCGTACTGGAAGTCAAAAACATTCAAATACATAAACGATATTGTATGACCTAGCTTCAGACTGCTGTGCATATATTATAATTAATACCAGTCACATTTCTGCTAGAATGCTGTCAAAGCATTTGAGAGGTAGCATAAACTTGCACCTGTGTTGTTGTTACTGTGAAGTTATCCTAATATTTACCATTCTACCACATACCTTATATAGTTTATATAGGTTATATATACTTTTCATTATAAAAACGTAGTTTATATTTTGTACATTGCGTGTGCATTAGGGCGGTCCTTATTTCTGAAGTTCTGATATATCATCTTCTTACCCTCTGATTTTGTTCCAATATATAAAATAAAATTTCTCACAAAATATGAGCACATTTGGACAGTATTTAGAGGTAGTTCAATGATGTTGAAATTTAGGATATTTCATAAGCGGCAGCCAACATATAATTAGGGCAGGTTGCATTGATAATAATATGAAACTGAGATTCAGAACATAATTGTGCATGCTCTTATCCTAAACAATGTATACATCATGTATACATGTATCAGTTCATGATCATGACATGCTCAATACACAATACACCCCCCCCCCCCCCCCCGACAGACTGCACTGCAGACATGATGACATCAGACTTGCATACATGGAAGGTGCTGACAATACATTGTTTGCAAAGGAGAAGCAGGTGGCAGATAGACGGGATCACATGCTTGGTAGACGTTGTTGTGTGGAAGATACCCTAAAGAGAAAGAGTGCCACAGTAGAACTGGTTTCATCTGGCAGCAGCTCATCAGCTGACAATAATGACGACGATCACAATGTAGCTGAGCAGGAGGTTGAAGGGCCCGTTGGCAGCTCTGTGACGTCCATGAAGAGAAAGAGAGTTCGGAAAACTGTCATTACACCACAATTGGCAGCTGCACTGGACAGGACAAAGGTATCAGACTGCAAAGCAACATTTGTCATTGCTGAAACAGCCAAGAGTATGGGTCAAAATTTTGACAGCCTTGCCCTTGACAAATCATCGATTCACCGAATGAGAATAAAAAATCATGTTCAGCGAGCAGCAAGTCTCAAGGCAGAGTTTCGAGGTCAGGTGCCCCTGGTTAAGCACTAGAATGGCAAACTTCTGCCTGATTTGACAGGCAAAGAAAAGGTTGATCGGCTCCCGATACTCGTCTCTGGTAAAGGAGTTTCTCAGTTGCTCAATGTCACCAAACTTCCATCTGGAATAGGCTGCAGCAGTCTTCAAAGCCGTGGAGGACTGGGACTTGGCTAACAGAGTTCGAGCTATGTGCTTCGACACTACCAGCTCAAATACTGGTCGGCTGGCTGGTGCTTGTGTAAGCTTGGTAAGGAGCTTGTCACTGGCCTGCAGACATCACATCATGGAACTCATCATTGGCGCAGTATTTCAAGTGTGTATGGGATCCACATCTTCTCTAGAGGTGCCACTGTTCAAGCGGTTTCAGGAATACTGGGAGTTCATCGACCGAGGCAAATATGAAATGGGAATTGAACGTGAAGATGTGTTAAACTTGGTCAAAGACATCAAGGAAAGCACCATCGAGTTTACTAACAATCATCTGGACGAGAGTCAACCAAGAGATGACTATAGGGAGTTCTTAGAATTAGTGTTGATCTTCCTGAGAACAGTTCCTCACCGAGGAGTACGATTTATGTTACCTGGAGCCATGCATCAACCCCGCTGGATGTCCATGGTCATCTATGCTCTCAAGATCTGGATGTTTCGTGCCCAGTTCAAACTCACCTCAAGAGAGGAAAAAGGGCTGCATGATGTGTGCATATTTGCTGTACATGAGTATTTGAAGGAGTGGAATACTGCTCCACAAGCAGCAAGTGCACTATACAGTGACTTTCTGCTGCTGAAGTCCCTGCTTGACTACTCAACCATCTACGCAGCTATCTCGAGAGCTACATCAGATAAGCTCGCCAAGCACTTGTGGTCTCTATCAGAATCACTTGTTGGGTTGGCTTTTTTTGACAGCCAGGTCAGTTCATCATCAAAGAGACTGATGGTTAAGCGCTATGAGAGAGCAGGATCCTACTCCATCTCATACAAAAAAGGTTACTGTCACCCTCAAATCTTTCTGTGAGATGAAGCTGGAAGATTTTGTCACGCTGAAGTCTGCTGCATTGTTTGAACTGATGGCACTTCCAGATGGATTTCTCCAAGTCGATCCAGATATGTGGAAGGAATGAGAGGACTTCAAGCAGGCTAGAGAGACATTTTGTACAATGAAAGTCGTGAATGATCATGCTGAACGTGGAGTTGCTCTGATTCAAGAATTCAGTGGCCTCCTGGCCAAAAGCGAGCCCCAGCTTCAGTTCTTCTGCAAGTTGTTGAGGAGCACCGCCATGCCTACCCAAACAGCAGGAAACAAACCTTAACAGGACAAAGAGGACAGTGAGAAACAAGACAGCAACAGAATGCTGGAATATATTAAAGAGTGAAATTAAGTGCATAGTCGACAAATTTGTACCCTTCAAAAAACAAGGGAAACGGTCCAAAAAGAAACACTTATCGAAAGAAGCTATTAGAAAAATTAAGTATAAACAAATGATGTGGAAGTTATATAGATGTACTGGAAATGATGAAGACTACAACAGTTATAAAGAAGCACTTAACCAAGCTACAGCTGAAATTAGAAGTTCAAAGAGAAGCTATGAACAACAATTAGCTAGGAATATCAAACATGACAGCAAGAGTTTTTATGCATATGTTCGAAGCAAACAGAAAGTTCAAGATAAGGTCGGTCCTCTAGAAGATAGTGCTGGAAATATAATATCAGAGGGATTCTTAATGGCAGAAGACCTGAATGAGTACTTTAGTTCAGTGTTTACCAGAGAAGATATTAGTTCACTGCCAGTACCAGAGGCTAAGTTCAAGGGGGCAGATTCAGACTATTTAGGACAATTAATTGTAACCCCGGAAATGGTAGCTAAGAAAATAAGGGCTATGAAGGATAATAAATCACCTGGAGTGGATGGGATTCCGCCCAAACTACTATTGGAAATTGTAGAACAAATTAGCGTACCGCTTGCAACAGTTTTCAATTTGTCATTAGAAGAGGGAGTGGTTCCTTTAGAATGGAAAGAGGCAAACATTATACCGTTATTTAAAAAAGGTTCGAGAAACAAGTCAGAGAACTATAGACCAGTGAGTTTAACATCAGTGATTTGCAAATTATTAGAAAGACTAATTAAAGATCACATGGTGGATTTTCTTGTTAAACAAAACTTGATAAACCCATCTCAACATGGGTTTTTTAAAGCGAGGTCATGCTTAACAAATATGTTATGTTTTTTGGAAGACATCACTAAGTGGGTAGATGAGGGATCACCAGTAGATATCGTCTACTTAGATTTTCAAAAAGCTTTCGACAAAGTACCACATCAAAGATTACTGCTGAAACTAAAGGCCCATGGCATAGGAAATGGTATAATAAACTGGATAGAACAATGGCTGATTGACAGAAGACAACGTGTAGTAGTTGATGGGGAGGCTTCAAACTGGAAATCGGTATTGAGTGGGGTACCACAGGGATCAGTATTAGGACCTATATTATTCTTAATATATATCAACGATTTGGATGATGAAATAACAAGCAAGGTGTTGAAATTTGCGGATGATACAAAAGTGTTTAGAAGGATTAAAAGTGATGGAGATAGACAGCATTTACAAGATGATCTTGACAGGTTGATCAAATGGTCTGAAAAGTGGCAAATGCTGTTTAATTTTGGGAAATGTAAATGCCTCCACACAGGACATGGGAACGAAGAGGTAGAATATACAATGGGGGGTACTGTACTAAGTACTACTGTAAAAGAAAAGGACTTAGGGTTAACCATTAGTGCTGATATGAAGGTTTCAGAGCAGTGCGGAATTGCAGCTTCAAAGGGAAATCAAATCCTTGGATTAATTAGACGAAACATAACGTATAAGGAAAAAGAGCTAATAATACCGCTGTACAAAACAATAGTTAGGCCTCATTTAGAATATTGTATTCAAGCATGGAGGCCATATCGCAGGAAGGACATAGATATGCTAGAAAGAGTGCAGAGGAGAGCAACTAAAATGATACCAAAACTGAGGGATCTTAGTTACGAAATACGCCTAAAAAAATGCGGTTTAACAACACTAGAGACCAGGAGATTGAGAGATCAGTTAGAAGTGTTTAAAATATTGAAAGGTTATGAAAATATTGATAGAAATATATTTTTTTCAATTAAGAAAGATAGAAGGACTAGAGGACATGAAGTTACATTAGCAAAGGAGCAGAGTAGATTAGATATAAGAAAGTTTTCATTTTCATTAAGGACTGTAAATGAATGGAACAGATTATCTGATGATTGTGTGGGTGCTAGTAGCGTGAATATGTTTAAAAATAAAATCGACACATACCTCAGACGGGCGGGATACACATAGATAAAAGGGTCGGACTCTCGATAAGCCAAAGGGCTTCCTTGTCCACCTGCCATCTAGAGTTAATTCTCTGGGTGGCAATCTTGTTAAAATCTTGTTAAATCTTGTTAAAGTGTCATGCACATAGAATCTGCTGCTTGAACTTGGCCCACATTGAGGCGATAACAGGATGAATCTGAACACAAACTGTGGTATTATTATGTGAACCATGTATGCCACTAAGACATTACTTATTCATGACAATATTTCATGACAGTATCATTAATGTAATTAAGTTTATTGGTTGAATTTTCTAATATGTCATTATTTGGAAATTAGCAAACTGCTCATAACTGAATACATTTTCTCAAACTCTGAATATTGTGAACTTTGAGGCATTTGAGCTACCCCTAGATATAAATATTTTGTCTTCTCTCTTTGTCTCTTGAGTCTTTTTTATCATAAGGAACAATTCTGGGGGGTAAGAGCATGAGAAATATAATTTCTATTTTTTTCTGATTTCTAAGAACCACCCTAGTGTGCATGCATAGGTGTGCATGTGCATGCATATATATATATATATTATGTATATATACATGTGTTTGTGCAAGTACGTCATATATATGTGCGTGTATGTGTTTGTGCACTGTAAGTATGTGAGGGATTGAGCGAACGAGCATGCATGCTCACTGCCATTCATGCGTGTGCACATTTGTATATGTGTAAAATGAGTTACGCATGATAATATATAACAAAATAGTGGGCAAATATTTATAATTAATATATCCGAAATCTTCACGTCATCACCTATGTATCCAAATTATAAGTCTCTGAAAGATACATTGTTTCAGCGAAAGCCATGTACGAGTGCATCTACAATCACAATGCACTATTAAATCAACAAACTACACATACAATAATGTCATGTTTTTTCGGGAAAGTTTTTCTTGTGCACCTAGTCTAGTCTTGCGTACTCACATACAACCGACTCAGGCGGTAGGCAATCGTCATTTCATCCACCTGTAGTTTCAATACAATAGGATCTAGCAATCTCACTTCAGCTTTCAGGAGGTTATCATAGATTCTGGTAACCATAATAAACTGCGACTTTGCATAAATCTGAAAGCAGTCATTATGAGATTAAGTGAAACTGGCTGTGCTTTGTCAAAATCATTAACAAGATTGAACATATCACATATACTGTTTCCTAATATATATTTTGCTAAATGTTTACATGTAATAAACAGCTCTGTTCCTCTCATGATTATCTACAATTGCACAACACAACACACAGCTAATTGTATTTGTAATCTAAATAATTAATAAACACATTTGTCATAACTGGGTGGGGACTGGGGAGGCTTTTGCACCCCCCCACAACATGGTCACAACCATAAACTTTGATCCCACAATTTTTAACAGTTGCTGATGCCTGTACTCAGTAGTCGGTAAGTTGTATATTTTTTACAGAAAACATTTAATACTGGCTATTAAGTGCACTTTTAAGAGTCTAACCTCAGGACTTGTTTATGGAACATTCTGTCAAGTGAATACTTCTTCTTGGAACTTTTTATTACCAGGGCAAGGCTATGTCCTGGTATGGCCTATGCCTGATTTAATTAAGACACGTTATTATATACGCTTGTGATTGCATGTCTCAAATCCGTGCATCATCCAATTCTTTGTCCCCTTGGCATTGTGTCAGGACTGTTTTCTCTATTGTTTAAATGTTTCAATGAAACTATATATTTTTTATGTTGAACTGGTAGCTACAATTTGTAATGAATCTGGCTGGCATGTCATCATTCTGTATAAACATTCATTTCTATGTTTGAAAAAAAAACAATAAAATACCACACACTGCCATGGAATTATGCAATGCATGAACTTGGGACACTAGTATACTAATCATAATCTGACATAAGTTTAACAAAACTGGATGAAGTGTTTTCAAACCAGTTAGTGTTATTATTGATAGGATCCAGTTTTTGCACAAAATGTGCAGTTAATCACTTAATGTTTACTGGCTTTAGCAATTTAAATTACAAACAAATTTGCACTTACCTTCACATTGTTTTGAATATACAAAGACAAATACAATTTTGATCTGCAACTGGTATTTGTTTTTGTACTGTTCGCAATACCAATAAGTACTTCATTTTGATTCTGTTTATGTGTGCAATATTTCACTTCCTTTGAAATCTCAATGTAGGAAGAAAAAGATCCTACTAAAACCAAGTTCAAAACCGTCCCAAGGCCAAACGCGATACGGACGAAAGAAGAATGTGTCGTCGACATTGTGTGTATCAATTAAACAGTGTGTGTCAGTGATTGTGAATTTGTGTTGTTTCAAAACAAACACACACCCTAGGCCTAGAAGCTAGACAGCTTTCTTCCATGAACGCATCCTCCCAGAAGAAATTAACTTATGACTCACGAAGGCAGGAGTTGTGATTCTGAATACACGAACTCATCATGATTTATAATTATGATATTGATACTAAAAACTGATAAGATCTTGACTCGATACGTTTCACTAACACTGTGTCTGTGAGTGTGACTGGCACTGCCACTGCCCTGGCAGACTGACTTTGGCAATTTTCAGCGATATTTTCGCGACAACAAAAAATCGGGTACCGCACGAAACATGGCTTGTTATAGCATAATCGTAAAATAGCATCCCCATTTTTAGTTTTCGTTAAGTCGTATCCCAATGCTTATTCATAGCTGTAGTCTGAAGAGAGATGACCACAACCAAAATTGAGCAGACGATAAACGACGGCGATCGTTTCGCTAACACTGCTAGAGTGTCGCCATCTATTGGAAGTTCGTCTTGTAAAGTGTTTATTCATAATCATAGTTTATAAATTTGTCATTATATTGGGTTTTACATGGGGTGTGCAAGGCATCTAAATATATTTGTTGCATTCATACTAATACTGCAACGTGGTATTCCATACAAAGAAAATGTTTGGTGTAGTGCATTGGTTAGCCACGAACCCCATAGACGTCGCTGTAATTCGAGTTCCTTTACAGTAAAAAAACACTTGGCGTACTTCCTATGTAAACACTGTGGCATGCGAAGTAGGCGTGACGTCTATTTTCACTACACTTTCCACTATGTCTATGACTGTGCAGTATATACAACGAAAACAATCAGTTGAACAAGAAGTCGACTTCGTGTATGACCGATCTGTAGGGAGACACATCTGTAGTCTGGTAGTGTGAAATACTGAAGTAAGTTTACTCACTTTTATCATATACTGATACACACGATCTGAAAATTCGGTGCAGGTCATCCTCGCGCGCCAGGGGTCGCTGCCTCTGATTACGTCAGTGCCAGCCAGCAGTACCCCCTGGCTGATCGCTTTGCGAAACGCTGAATTTAAACTCAGCCTATGAAATCGCTCACTACATCAGTGGTTGTCGGTAGGTCAGGTGGTCATGACATAATAAAACTAATTTCAACCAACTCGGCAACTGTGGTTCGTGTTACATGCAATGTTTAGGAAGTAGAAGCAATTATTCGAATACACAATGCCACTGAGCTGCTCGTGCTAAAAGTAATGGGCGAACGGGTCATTATATATTGGGATTCCCAGAAGTTGTTTATCCGTCTTCAAATTGGGACGGGTATTTGCTCTGTTCACATGGGTGATGCAGTCGCTACTGGCGAAGTCAATTACTAGATTGACAGGCTAACTTCCGCACTTTGCGTAGATCTGCCAGAGCTAGTTTTGCATGGCAAATAGCCCTGGTTTGCGAGGATGGTGCAGGTCAAAATTTGTGGAACCGAAATCTCGTGTTCTAACGCTCTTGGCCTATTTTAATACACTGCGTGGTCTCGCACTGATTCACGTGACACGCAAACAATGTACACAGCGTAGATAGGAACCACGATTTTTGACGCAGGCGTCTTCGACGAGATTTGGATTTTGCCGATATATATTTAAGTTCTTCACTCAACACAACTTTTGTAACAGTTTGTTTGCAAACATTGGAAGCAGAGCCGGTAGAAGTCGTTTTATTTTGTACTTCAGTAAAAGTACAATTAGCTAAGAAAACAGCTACTCTAGTAAAAGTAGAAATACTTTTTAAAAGTGTACTTGAAGTAAAGGTAAAAAGTAAACAAATGTACTTGAAGTACTTTTCTCAAATAACTTATACAAACTTACAAAGGCCGACGCAGCCACTCATTGCAAGTAAAACAAAACATTCACAGGGTCATTTACCATGTAAACCAAACAAGAGCTTTATTTAACTAAAGTGTTACAACAAAATAACACATGTATATTAACTGGTGAACATTTTAGTTAGTTGAGAGTTCATACTGAAGCAAAATCAAACTACAAATCATAGGTGAACCATTATTTTTCATGACCAATTAAGGCAATTAACAAACCGGCTAGTAGCCGAAGTACAAATCAAAAACATAAATATCTTCAACTTTCTTCTAAATTTAATCACATCTATTCAGCTAGTTAACTTCTTGCTCCGGTTTGCATCAGTTTGTGCTGTTGTCAATGTTGAGCTTTTGGGTTAGTAAGGACTGCGGTTGAAATGAGTGATATAACAGCATATTTTGATGCGAACCGGAACCGTATTTGGCCCTTAGCATTGCCCTAAAATGCAATACTGTATAACACTGGATGTGGAATGGATAATACTGATGACGATGCATCAAATGTAGGCAAACATGTAGTTATATAGGAATAATATCGCGTTACCAGTGCATGCTTGCAGTCACTCAGTGGTGATGTCTTGTCAATGTCTTGTACATTGAACATATCTGATACATTGGTGCACACAACAAGCATAATTAGTTTAATGTTGTTCCTCTTTATAATCTACATCTTGAACATTGATAACAAAAACGGTGTTGGATGTTGTAACTCGGTGTATAAATGGCTCGAAAAAGTATTTGGAACATGCAAGCCACCTGGTGATCATTCCGGTTAATGGTAGTGATTGACCAATCAGAAAATGTTACCGTATGTTGTTCCCAGTGATATCTATAAATAAATCTGTGCCGGCGGCAAACAGTTTCAGCTTCCGGTATGGATAGTGCATTGAAAATATTTTAGGAGCTTCAAAAAATTAATACAAAAATTACTAATACTTCGATACACTCTGAAAAAGTACATGTTATTTGTACTTCGTTAAAAGTGAAAGTACTTCCCAAAAATTGTACTTTGTTACTCAAGAAAAGTAAACTTTTCTACTTAAGCGAAGTAACAAAGTAAATGTTCTTCGTTACATACCGGCTCTGATTGGAAGGAATATGTGTTAGAGATTTAGCACATGAATATCTTACTGAAGAATTTGATCAGGTTTTAGTAAAAATGGCAAAACACAATTGGATCCACGATTAGTACCCACGGCCACACCAGTATACCATTATTCATGGTCCCAAAACAATAAAAAGTAGCAAGATTGTCATTTAATTTTAAAATTGGTCTCAGTTTCAAAGACAAAGTGAAAGTCAAAGACAAACAAACAAGCCTTGGCCTGGGCTTGGCTTCCACCTCCAGTTTAACACTTTGCTTTGCCTTTGCCTGGCTTTCGCTTTGAAACTGTGCCCCTATAGTTGGGGAAAATACATCCTCATGGATTGGAAATGCCCCAATAATAATGTCTAACGCAGGGTGTCGGACTATGCCAATCTAATGCAAATAAATTTTCATGAAAGTCGGTTTTAGTGAAATACAGTTTCCGTACGAAATGTATGGTAACAGCGTTTACCATGCTAGCGGTTATAACCAATGAAAAGATATGTTGATGCACATGACGTAATTGCCTAGGGAAGTCACGCTCAATTATCATTAGTCATAAACAGAGATCAGCGGCTAGAACTTGCGAGATTCATATAATCCAAAAAAATTAATAAGTCACAACACAGACAGATCGAGAGACACATGACACAGTCACAAGATTGCCATTGATTCATTGACAATGACAGTGATGATTGATTGAATGAACAAATCAAACTTCAAAGTCTGGCTGTGTCTGTGCCATGGCCATTGGCATTGCCTTTGAGTCTCTTCTTCCTCTGTTCTGCCTCAACAGCCCCAGGATACTAATTTATAAATTAACTAGACAGGAGAAAGTTCAAGAGAATGTATAAAGTGAAACTCACCAGACCAATCTTTTACTTAGTCTTTGAAGTTAGATGGCCTAAATTAGTTATTATCCTACTGACCCTAACCACACCTATAGTTAATAGGCGGACATGGAACTATTTTAGGTCAGTTAAATAAAAGATTGTCAGATATCCTAGTTGTCCTGAATCAATGAATCCCTATGGCAGTAATGTGTTTCTATTTGTATAACCATGATCACATGACACCGGAGAATGGTTCAGTTTGATGCTGAAAAAGTGAGAGTAACAACCTCCGTTGAGCACATACATAGAGACTCCAAAATCCATCTTTCTAATAGCTGTCTTCAATATTAATGTCACTGCAAGTCTGGTATCAATTGCAATTTGTATATTAACATTTTACCACCTTGAATTGTTATATGATTTTATGAATTTATAAATTAACCTATGATCTCTTCTGTTTCTCTTCTGTTTCCTAGATAACATAGAAGGAAGATCAACACAGTCTTCACAGACGTCATGACAAGTGAACATGCCACAAACACAGATGAACATGCTCACCACTTCAACGCTGATGTTGATAGAACAGCAACATGCAGAGATTCTGATCAGGACCTTTCAGACACTGAATCTGAAGAGATGGGGCCACAACGGAAGCCAGTTTCTTCCCGATTTGTGATGCTTCTCGAGCCAATTATGTTCATATATGCATTGTATTTGGGTGCGATATTTCCTCTCATGGATCAATATGTCCATGCAAGAATATCCAGAGAATACAATTCAAGCAGTGACCACATCAATAATTCAACTGATATTTTAAGTGGCTGTAATAACAACAGTGGTAGCCTAACGAATAACGAAATTGACTCTGAGGCATCTTTGTGGATGCTATACATGAATGTTGCATCACTTCTTCCAGGGGTTGTTTCTTTGTGGATGCTTGGGTCTTACAGTGACAAGGGAGGAAGAAAGGTTGCTATCATCATACCACAAGTTGGTGCCCTAGTAAGATGCATTGATGTCCTTGCTGTTGTTTACTTTGACTTACCACTTTATGTTATTGTAATTGGAGCATTCTTAGAGGGTTTATCTGGTGGGTTTTATATGATTCTCTCAGCTGGATTTTCTTACATAGCAGACATTACATCACTGGAAAAGAGATCTTTCAGAATAACAGTTCTTGATGGTTTTTTCACATTAGGAACAGTGGCAGCGCAGATTGCTACTGGGTATCTGATAGTGAGCATTGGATACTTTTACCCATTTCTCATTCTGACTGCCGTAATCCTGATGGACCTTGCGATTGCTGCCTTCCTCCTGCCTGAGACTGTTACAAAAGATCCAGATGTTCGATTCTGGTCTCTTGGTCATTTCCGTAAAGCCTTCCATTTGTACTCAAGAGACAATGGAACAGGAAGGCGATGGAAGCTGTTGTTGAGTCTAGCTATTGTCTTCCTTACGTGTACAGTTACATATGGAGGTTACGATGTGCAAACATTCTACCTGCTTGATGTTCCATTCTGCTTCAGTTCGGTACTAATTGGCTACTTCGGTGCAGTGTTGATGCTTGCTTCATCTATAGTGTCTGTGTTGATGTCCAAGTTGACACTATCACTATTTGGAGACAGTGGTCTACTCTTAATAGGAGCTGTTTCATCAACAGCCTTTCAGGGCGTGATGGCATTCACCTCTACAATTCTTGTTTTCATGGGTAAGTTTAGTTGTTTGTTATGATTTTTCCTCTTTGAAACTCAGTCAGTTAAAAAACACTGTTGATTAAAAAACAACATAACACTAATTGATTTCAATACCAGCCCTATCACTGCTTTGTGGTGGTAGGAACTGACCATGTACTTGTTTAATTTGTACTAAGGATGATCATTGTGTGCAGTGACTATTGCAAGTGTTTGTGATTATTATAGTAATAGTGCCTATTGAATCACGATTTTGTCTTGTATGTGCAGTATGTACCAATTCATATTTGTGACTTATGTTTGCAGTGCCTATTCACTTATGATTGCTTTTGCAGTGCCTGTTACTGAGTCATGATTGTGACTTGTGTTTGTAGTGCCCATGGAATGATGACCACTGTGCATAGTGTGTTAGAATTAGTGCTTATTGAAGTGTGCATGTGTTTATTTTGCTTGTATTGCAGATGGTGATCATTATTGTAACAGGTGTGTCCGCAGTGCCTTTTGAGTGAATTCTGATTGTGACTTGACGATTGGTGGTAGTATTTGTCATTCTGATCATGTGATCTCTGTTCCCAGCACCTGTCATAGGAGCAGCAACAACTCTGGTGCCTGCAATGGTCCGTGCGATCAGTTCAAAACTCGTCAGACAAGATGAGGAAGGTAAGAATTTACCTGGACATGAAACAGAGAAATATGTGGAAAGGAGATAGTGATGTGTTGTTTTTCACCCTAAAGAATATTTAAACACAGTGAAGTGTTTATCTAATGAAATAAAATACAGATGTACTGGCTTCTATGAAAGTGTGACGGGATTTACCACGAAGACAGATATTAATGATGAATATCATTTATTGTGTGAAATCTAAAATACAAAATAAACCTTCAATATAACGATATATGATTACTACAAGTGCAACAATAGATACAAAGGATCATTCGACAACAGCATTAAACATAATATTCCTTGCATAACATTGATACAGTTAAATTGCATATAGGTCATCTCATATACCAAATAGCAGGCTAGCACCTGTGATATTTGTAACTAGATATCCAACGGCAATACTCCTTGGCGGACTTACTAGCAATAACACAGGTCTATATTAGTTTAAACACTGTATTCCCAAATCAAGAAATACATTCAAATGCATCCTAAGTATAATTAACACAGTATCAAATCAGTGTAAAATATCCATAAAGTATATACTCAGCTAGTAATACTTCTACAATTAAACACATGTATATGAGGCACTCCTCTATGCATAATACGGCATCAGTATGTATACGTGTCATTAAAGGTAACAATGCTCACCCCAACTGGGAACTGCAGTCTAACACAGCACCTGAGCACTGCTCAGTGCAATCACACCATGCACTGTCTGTAAATAAACAAGCAAGTGTAATATAATACTGCCCAGCATTGCACTAACTCATTAACTGATGTACAACCAATTATCAGTTATAAATGAATACACCAAATAATGACTAACTTATTATCATTATATGTATGCTGACATAATGATTCCATTAAAAATGCAATAAAATAGCACAATTCTACTGTGAGAACACTTGCTAAGTGTCACATATATAAGCTGGACTTGTCTAGCTTTGCAAATAAGTGTAATTGCTAACAATAATTAGTAACTATTTATTGCTTGAAGCACTGATTAAAATAATCTTTTGCTAATCTATCCTATTAACACACAAGTTACTCACTACATTGGGCATTAATAGCCCTTCAGTAGAAACTCATTACCACCCTGCTAAACCCAGTGGGCAGTCTGGCTATCCACTGACAGTCAACTCCCTGTCCCTACTCACTACAGAATAGTATACCCCACACTGCTGCAGACACATCACACAGCCTACTGTGCCAGCATCTCAGCAGGGAACATATCAACACAATGATCTCCTACTGAGTATTAAAGACTCACACTAATTACTAGATTAGGAACCATGCAATTGTGTAGATAGTGCTTCCTTATCCCAAAAGGTGGAATTTAACCTGTGTACATCATAATACAAACAGCTGAAATAATAGTGAAACAAACAGGGAATGACATTCTCTAATAAAATAGGTAAGAAATGGAACAAATTAATAAAGCACAAACAGCTGTTCGAGGCCTTTTACCTCTTGCTGCCATTTCAAAGCTTGTGCAATTTTATTCACTCCTCATTCCCTCATTTTAGTCAAATGTATCTATGAGTACCCGACTATAGACAGTGATGGATATATTTGAATGGTCTTTGCACAATAATTACACCATGGCTGAAATCTCCCCACAATATGGAATCAAATCCCCATCAGTGTAAAATAATATTAAACTATAGCCACCTTTTGTACAAAACTGAAAACTTATTTCTCTGAAATCACATTCCTACCCTAAGTCTTTCGCAATCCCTTGCTCTAATGATGACTCTTGCACATCCCAGTTCACAATTTTGCTTAATGATTCTTGCACCTCCGAGCTCAGATTCCTGAGGATATATGCTCTACAGAAGTTTATTATATTGTTTCTTCTTGAAGAAGAAACAAGTCTGTAGGAGGGTGATGTGTATTAGTCAGTTTTGGAGGAATGAACATTTTACTGTGGAGTAAATTATTGTCAATGTCAGTTTCTTTATCTAGACAATGGGACAACATTGGATTGGTTGTTTGCAGGAGCGATGTTCGCAACCATTGCTGTTGCGTTGGTTATGAGTGTCATGGTGGGTCAACTTGTCTTCAACAATCTGTACTCAGCCACTGTGTTTGTGTGGGCACCGTTCACGTTTGTCGTCATGATGGGCACTCTAGGCTTCACAACACTACTTGCTGTGTGAGTATTTATTGTTGTTTGCCCTCTGTCATGTTGAAGTATATAACAGAAAATCAAACGAATGAAAGTTAGGTTGAATTTATTACATTTTGTATTTTATTTTACCCACGCGCCTGTAAAACTCTATATGTGCTTAAAAGGAGATCATTGTTGTTCTTCTCTTCTTTCCCTCTATGTCAGGGGTGGGGCTGGCTTCGATACTGATCTTCAATTTCTGTCTTCTTTTCATTTTCTTCCTCCTCATTGCTCTCTTAGTCTCCATCAATCATTTCCTTTCTCCACTCCTCTCCCAGTTCCTCTAATTCTGTCTTTTCGCAATCCTCCCATCGCAGTCTAGGTCAACTTGTCTCTTCTCCCTTCTGTGCATCAGCTTTCTTTGCCAACCATTCTTCTTCTGTTCGCTCGACATGTCTAGCCCACTTTAGTGAACTTCTCACCAGCTTCTTGAAGCAGATTGAAGGCTAGCACAAATGAAAGTCAGATATTCGTCAACGAAGATCTGATGGCCCAGCAAGGTTCGCTCGCGAAACACGCAATCAAAGAAACCTGGACACATGGACGTTCAATGGGAAAATCCTAATCAAGGATCGACAAAGCAAGATATTTGTTATAACCATGAAGGCTGATATTCCTTCGAAATAGAAGTGGTTGTTAGCTGCTTGTAAACATGAAACATATAACTGTTAGGTCATTATTTAGACATGATTGCCTTATACTGGTTTTCTTTCTTTTACTCTATAATATTATTGTTCTTTTATTAGTTGAACCTAGTCCAATTATAATTTTATAACACCTTAACATGATTTAGCTTCTTTCCAAAAATAATTTCAGACCACCAACCATATTTTATACTTTCTGACACTGCTCCAGTTAAAAAGTGTCCTCGTAAATTAATTAAAATACATTTACAAAATGGAAAAGCTATGTAAAATTTTGCTAATGAAATTATTAACTCAAATATTATGGATAAATAAGATCAAGATCCTTTGCATGATCCAAATAATAATTACTAATTGATGTACTTGAAAAGGCAAATTGTAAACATATGCCACATAAATTAATCACGTTTAAGAAATATAAACACACAACACTTTATGGATAACAACTGGAATACTTAAGTCTATTAAATACAGAGACAACCTACATAAACAGCTGAAGCTGACAAATCCTACATTGACTGATTATTTCATCAAAAAGACAAACTTAAAAACGTATAATTATATCAAAAAATTAAGTATCAGAGCAGCCAAACTGATATACACTGTATTATGAACAACTGTTTAACAAATATAAAAATGATGTAAGGAAAACTTGGAAAACTATAAATGAAATTTTGCAAAGATCCAACAAAACAAGATCATTACCTATATATTTTAGAGAAGGAGACTGTAAAATAACTGATACTGTAGAAATTGCAAACATTTTTAATTTACTTTTACAAACATAGTAAAACAGCTTGCAAACAAAATCAAATGCATGTAAAAAAGTAGTAATGGGTGGTATTACATTGAAACAATTAAAATATTTCAAATTTATTTTAAATAAACCCTTAACCTTGTTTCTTAATCAAATATTACATACTGGAATCTTTCCAGATAGGATGAAAACTGCAAAAGTAATCCCTATCTTTAAAAATGATGATGAAACATTGTTTTATAACTACAGATCGATATCTCTGCTACCTGTAATCTGTAAGGTTATTGAATAAGTTATGCATACTCAGATCTACAGTAGTCCCCCTCTTATAAGGCCAACCCTTCAGTAAATCTAAAGTGGCCTTATAAAGCGGGTGACCTCTGGTGAGGGGGCACCATTGATGAATGTAGCATGTGAAAAGAAAACATATGGACAGTGAACACCATTTATATGAAAAATAACAGTTGATTTGTCATAGATAAGGTAAATTTGTAACACAAGTCCGAATGCCAACTCAGCACGACGAGTGTGTATGGTAGGCCTACTTAATTTGTTATAAGCATCGACATCGTCTTGTGATTAAAATAGCAGTTTCGGCTGCTGATTGGTCGCTGCCGAGGGGTAGACTTTTCCTGTAACCCTGGCCGTTGGCCGCGTTAGCCAGGTGGCCGCTAGTGAGTGGTGGTTTGTATTAGACAACGCTAATGCACTGAAAATATGGCCGCGTAATCCGGGTGGCCGTCGGCGAGGGGGACCTTATAAGAGGGGAACTACTGTATTCATATTTTACAGAACACCAACTTTTTAATGCTAACCAGTATGGTTACAGATCTGTTCATTTAACTGAAAATGCCATTATGGAAGTCATCGACCGAACAATGGATTCAAATGAAACACTTATCAATATATTTTTAGATTTATCCAAAGCGTTTGATACTTTAGATCACACAATTCTATTAAGCAAACTACATCGATATGGAATATGTGACATTGCTCTCTGAAACCCTGCCTATTACCACAGGTGTGCCACAAGGCTCTATACTAGGCCCACTTCCGTTTCTAATATACATTAATGACTTACCAAAGTCATGTGAGATATTTAGATATATAATGTATGCAGATGATACAACTCTATTTGCTACCATCCAATCTTTAAAAATATACCCTAAAGATGTTGAACAACATTTAAATACAGAATCAATCAAGGAAAAACGAATGGCTTAAAATAAATAAACTGTCTTTAAATGTAAAGAAATCCAAATACAGTCACGCCTCGTTATAACGCGCCCCGTTATAACGCGGTCGGTCGTGGACCCCGAATTTCTGCCGCCAGGGGGGAAATGGGCGCTATGACAAACTATATTAACACGGTAATAACTGTCAATTGTTTTATGTGAAGTTATCCCCGTCTTTGTCCACGGCATGTGTATGTTGAAAGACTAGTTGGCGGACAATAAATTTAACGTTGACGTACAACTGCAACGAATCAAGTGTGAGGCGCGTCACTACGTTGCCGTTGTTTATTCTGCACTGCCAATTAATGCTATCAAAGTTTCTTTGACTATAATTATGGTCAGTTTTAACTTTAGGAACAGTAAATGTGGAGCGAAGTATTGTTTGTTTTGCGCCGACATCAAACGCATCGTTTCCAATCTGCTAGTCATGCTCATGGCTTCCGCGGATCGCCAGGTTTCGGCGCCGGGCGGCTTGTAAAGTGTAATTGAAATTCACAAATACGCCTTGCTTAAGAATGGGTTAAATACGTTTTAATACAGCTTAGTGGGCAAGATCAGTAAGCTAACATTGCGTACCAAATATTAGCTTTTCGCTGCGATGAACGCAAAGCTACTGCCTGTACTGGTGCGCCAAAATATTAATTCGTCAACCGCATATGAATTGGTGAATCGTAATATTGTTCGGCACGGTAAATGTGCTTTCTAAATTGGTATTTTGATATTTATTGAAAGACGAAGTTAAGCCAATTGTGAGCGTACTTATAGATTAAAATTCTTAATCAACTCTAACACAGCGTTTCTCAAATCATGTGCGTATTCGGCTGCTGAGTGCCAGGTCATTATTTTAGATATTACGTCAACGGTACCATATTATCGTTCAGTTGACCGTGGCTTGTTGGTCCGTTGTTTATTTAAAAACGGTACACAATTCATGTATTTTATTCAGTTCAACAGTGTCCAACAGTGTACGACATTTAAACAGACTACACACTGACATTGGCTGGCAGTTTAATAAGCTTCATAAACTGCGTATAGACTGCGCGACGTGCACACTTTGGTTGGCTTCGATGGCGTTCTTCGTGCAGCAGCGATGTCGGTCGTCGTCGTAGCGCCCCTGACGGCAGATATGGGAACGCGCCTCGTTTATAACGCGGATTCATTTCGTGGACCCCGACTACCGCGTTATAACGAGGCGCGACTGTATACAATATACAAACTGGCAAATTAACAAATAAATCCTTTTCTACTCAAGATAGATGAAACCAGAATTGAAAGAATTCAAAACTTTAATCTTCTAGGTGTAACATTGCAAAAACACCTAAGCTGGGACATTTATATTAACAATATTTCAATCAAATGTTATAAATTGATTGGGATATTAAACAAATTAAAACGATTTTTTCCATTAAATATATGTTATTTGGTATAACTCATTAATGTTACCATATATAAATTATGGCCTAATGGTATGGGGTTTTAAATATAACAGAATCATCAATCTACAGAAAAAAGCAATTAGAATAATATGCTTAAGTAAATATAATTCACATACTGAGCTGCTGTTTAAGAAACTAAACATTCTTAAAGTATTACACATGCTGCAATTACGGGAAATAAAAATGTATTATGTGTACATGACATTACTGGTATATTTGCAAAACTTACCATTTACTTTAAATAGATTAAACATTAATACACGAATACATGACAACATCCATACAAATAGGGCTAAACATGACAACATCCATACAAATAGGGCTAAACATGACAACATCCATACAAATAGGGCTAAACATGACAACATCCATACAAATAGGGCTAAACATGACAACATCCATACAAATAGGGCTAAACATGACAACATCCGTACAAATAGGGCTAAACATGACAACATCCATACAAATAGGGCTAAACATGACAACATCCATACAAATAGGGCTAAACATGATTTTGCAAAACGGTGCGTTAAGTATGACATTCCAGTACAAATAAGCAACACGGCACATCACATAAGGAACAAAATTTTAACACATCTAACACGTAGCTTACAAGCATTTTATTAGTTATGCCAAACTATGTTTTCTACAAAATTACAGAGAATAGTGCTCTACCAAATTGTTATTTATATGTGGAAATTCTTAATAATCAATAAATAATACATTGAGTTTTAATTTCTTTACTTCTGTAAATCAGTACTGTAATTAGTTATGTCGGATGGAATTGGAACTATTTGTTAGATTTTAAATTAAGTACACTTATTTATTCTTTGAGATTTTGTCATCAGTTATTGGTAACTTAATTGAAATACTTGTCAAATACTTACTGTATTGGAAATTATGCACGTGTTGTTATTATTTTTCGAAAGTGTTTAAGAGAGCCAAACGTAACTTTTTGAAAATTTCGTTTCTGGGGTGCCTGCTACGAGAGCGACCAAGAATGAACTTAGTGGCAGTCTCCCAGACCCCTTTTTAGCTTATCTGCAGCGACATGACAGTCCATGGTTAGCATATTGTCAATCGGTTATATTCAACATTTTAGCTAGTAATACATGTATTACTATTTTTGTCAAAACATTATTTCATAACTGTGCTGTAGATATTTCTATTTTGAAAATTGTACCGTTTTGTGGGTCAAATAAACACTTCCAATTCCAATCCGATTCTTCTTAGAACCTTCTTCTACACCAACCTCCTCCTTCACCTCCTCCATCCTTCGCTTCGATTCTCTTCACACCCGCAATTCTTCTGATTTAGTTGTTTTCACAAACCTGTATCGTCTCCTTAATCTACAGCTAATATAACATATCTGATATGAATGTTTTCGATAATACACATGTGTAGTCTAGGTTTTATGGCATGTCATGTAATATGATAAATATACACTCGTTGACATAATATATCAACATAGCTTGATGGGTTTATATAAACTTGGCACAAACAAGCATGCATTGGGTGGTCCTGTGATATGTAAACAGAAGATACTTCTTAAATAAACATTATTGTTATTCGTGTCACTTGAGCAATGCACAAGCAAAGGCTACATACCTGTACAATGAACTGGATGTCTGGAGTACGTAGGCAGGAGGCATGTAGGGAATAGCAGGTGTGTTGAGCAAATGGGGTATTGTGAGTAAGGCATGGGACATGTGTTGGGTGTAGGAGATATAAAGTATGGGACAAGGACATGGGGGTCATTTGGTGCATTAGAGCGTAGTGGCTGTAATGAAATCCCGACTCTTCAGGGGATCAAGGGGGAATAAAGATGAGGGTATATATGGTGCAACAGGCCTGTAGGACGCAGTAAATAAGTAGGTAGCAGCAAAATGTCATTAGAAAATCTGGAAAAAAATAAAATATGAATAAATTTACCATTTCTAGAAAGAAAACTACCAGTAAAAAAAAAGAAGTAATTACAATTTAGCAATAAAATATCAGCAGTTGTGATATATGTAGAATATAGGTGGCATGCAGTGCAAGAGGGATGAACACATGTTCCAATGTATCAGACTGGGAGCATACAAAAACATGGGAGGCATATACTACCTGTATAGATCAGATGATAAGTTGGGTATGTGGGGTGTAGAAGGAGACACAAGATGTATATATGATGAGCATGTGACGTCAGGAGGACATGGCTGGTAGAAGTGAGTTTTTGCTTTAAAAAAGAATATGTCGCATTTAGCATATTTCTGTATTCCTGCAGTTAATCTGTTTTTTTATTCTTCAATTCCAGGGTGTTTCTTGTCAAAGAGAAAATGGAAAGGCAAAGCAGAGCATCCAGTGACCAGGATGCACTAGTTGTCAATTCAGAGCCATCCTCTTGAAGTAGCCTTGTTGTGTATGATTGTGATAACTGTTCAAATAATTTGTGATGGTTTCACTATTCAGTACTCATTAACAAAGCTGTCAATTGGAAAATCAGCTGTGACCTCATCAAGCTGTCAATGTAAAACAGATATACACTGTATGATAACAATCGTTCAGCCAGTTTTGGGGCTGATGTCAACAGCATTCCAATGACAAAGCCACTCTCTTATTGCTTGTTATTACGTCACAGGCTTATGTTTTATGTGTAAACAGTGAATTAATACAGCCATGCAAATAAATATAGCCGTGCAAAGAATATAATAATTATTGTAGATGTATGCATCATGATGGAGGACTTTGTCAAAATTACATAGGGTATAAACAAATGTTTACATGACGAATGTACTGGTTTATATAAAAGAACTATAATTAAAGGGACAGGGCAAGTAATGATGGAAGAAATGTAATGCCTTTTAGAGTTTTGAACGTCGCAAAAAAAAAATATTCGACAGCGCCCTCCTCGTCTATTGATGTCAGTGATGCTGAAGCTCCGACTGAGCCCACCCAATATTAATCTCATTCCTTGAGGCTCCCCCCCAAAAAAACCACTTTGAGGCTCTCTGAAAACCTCACAGTGCACCCCTTGAGACTCCCAAAAAACCTCAAATGCACCCCTTCCTCAAATAATAGGGGGGCTAATTTAATAATGAAATAATCCATCTCCAGCCCCCTCAACAACATTTGGGGGGCTCAGCCACCCAGCACAGGGGCGGATCCAGATAGGGTGGTCTAGGGTGGGCAAAACCTCCAATTGTACGCAAATTACTTATTGTTGCCGAGTTGCATCCATGTATGTATTACGCACCAGATTGCCAAATAACTAATTGAATGTATACGGATATCAGGGTCCGTACACAATGGCATACAAAATTCTAGGCTATTTCAAGGCTTTTCAAGTGGTGATATTCTCCCCCCCTCCAGTGTAGGCCTGGTGGAATTGTTATCAGTTTGTGAGGCGTATGGTAAAAGTCATGACATTAAATTTTATTATAAGAAAAGTATGATACTGATAAGTGGAGGAACATTTACGAAGAATGAATGTTACCTTGTATTTAAATTAAATGGGGAGGAAATTAAAGAAGTTACTAGTGTAAAATACCTAGGCAAAGAAGACAAATATATTAAGCATCAATGTCGCCAGCTATATGTTCGTGGCAGTGAACTACTTAGAAAATGTTATATGTGCACTGATGATGTTAAGATAAAGCTATTTAATACTTTATTCTTCAGTGTACACATCACAACTATGGTCAAACCATACTGTTCGCAACATTCATAGGTTATATGTTTGTTATAATAATGTATTTAGGACGACAGCTTCAACTACCCAGATACCGTATCGGTTCAGGCATGCTTGCAGAGCGACTTGTTCCTTGCTGTAAAGCAATTATAAGAAATCTTGTTTAAAAATTCATGACATGTTTAGATAAATCTGAAAACTCCCTAGTAGTTGCAGTCTTGGGTACTATAACATCAGGTGGTTATCCAGGATAAGGAGACAATGGTATAAGTCCCTATACATACATAATGATCTGGTGTAGTTGCAGTGGTACTGGAAAGGACTGTCTTGTTTATGTGCTCTATTATATAATGTGCTTTTTACTATTAATATTAGTTTGTTAACTGTTACATGTGTATATAAATATGGACCGATATATGTATCATTATGTGTATTTGTGGCTGAAATGAAGAATTAAATAATGAAAGGAAAATTCAAGGCTTGAATGTCAGACTTGAGCTTCATCTGGTGGGGGTCCCAGACCACTGAGGCATATTCCAGTACTGGACAGGCTAGGCTTTTGAAGCACTGTGACTAAGTGATGTATGGGCATCCTTTGAGGTTTCTATAGATGAAGGCGCTTGTATTATTTGCCTTAGGGGGTTAGGACACTGTTAGACTTCCTGCTTGGTTACAGACGAAAAAAAGTGCAGTATATTTTTGAGAAATGATTTTTTACAATATTCACTTGCTCTGACATAAGTGCATTTGAGTAGTCAGATTTTTAGATGTGATTGTAGAAGCTGTTGACAGTAAAATGGTGTCTTTTTAGCTGATTTTACTAAGCGGAAGGGTATTTGGCAGCAACTTGGCTAGTTGACACTTTAGCCGGATTACTGCCTGCATCCATTTGTAAATATTGACGGTTGTCATACAAACAGGCATTTTGTAAGAGCTAGAAATATTAGATTTTGACTAAACTCGACCAGCATGTCAATGAGATGATGACAACGGCAGGTGAGAAGTTTAATACAGTTTCCAGGTCACGTTTTCTTACAATCAGACAAAACGTTAACATGGTCGCCAATGGGAAAACTATCAGTGTGCTGACCCCTTAGCTCTGGTGGCCTTCATGTGTTTCCCCCAGTGGAGGTGTTCATTAATCTTGACACTAAGGCATAGGCGCGGAATTTCTCCGGGAGGGGGGCAGACATATGGTAAATGTTTGTTTTTGTGGCGTGCGTCAATGGCGGGTGGAAATCTAAATTTTATGACATTATTAATGTGTACTTTCGTCGACTGTGAAAGGTGTGTGCAATTGGAGGGCAGATATATGGTTTTTTACCCCCCTCCCAGTAATAGGCGGTGAGAATTTTTTCCACAGCACTCCCCTCCCCACGTCTTCGGGTGTCAACATTTCAGCCGATATAGCGGAGAGAAGCTGGAGAAGGTAAATTGACAGCGGCGGCGTGACGTGAAAAAATATTTTTTTCAACAGCACTGTCCCTCGCGTGTTTGGATGTGATGAGGTCATAGCTAAGACAGCGGAGAAGCTGAAGTTACAACGGCGCCCCCCCCCCTTGTCTTACAGTGTCAAAGTATAGCCAACCGAGCCAGCCATAAAGTGAAAGAAGATGTGAAGATATGCTGCAGCGCGAGGGCGAAAAGTTGTCAGTGGTGCCACTGCACCAAGGTACTTTTACGCTGGTTTCTTGTTTGAGTGTCTGACCATATAGGGAGTAGTTGGACTTAATCGGTTTTCCAACCATTTGTACCTAAATTACTACTATTGTAACCTGAACGTGGGCACATTTCCAAGGGTCTATATGGGGCACTGTTTTGTTAGACGCAGGTGTGAAGCTATCCGACGTGACACACGAACAGTTGTGTAATATCAATACTTGGTTGCAAGAAGCCGTTTCGAAACAGGTCGTAGATCTGTATGGTAGCCAGAAATGACATAATTGGACTTATTTTACTAGTTCTCTGCCGATTCGTCAGGATTGGACGTATTTTATGGTTGTAAATGTATAGGTTAGGAGAGGCCTACACCTAAACAAATGGTCGACAACCTATGAGGCATAAGAAAAGACACCATTGCGCATGCGCAATGCCCTACTTAATGACGTCACTGACCTATTTAATGACGTGTTTTACCTATTTTTATAGTAAAAAGAAACAAGAGGCACGATTTTAAGCAGTATCGATATTTGGTTCACTGACATCCGTCAGGGGGAGTTATTTGTACTTCTCTTTCAGTTATTAACCTTTCCACCAAAGGGCGCCAATGTTCATAAATAAGACGCACCAATTTAGGCAGGACCCATATTTAGTTCACGACTTATCCGACAGGGGTGGTATTTATAGTTTATTACCTATCCACCAGGGGGAGCTCTGTTTTAGTTCATGACAGATCCGCTAGGGGGCGCTTTTGGAGGAAAATTAGTTCATAAAATCCGCTAGGTGGTTCCACTTGACCTACATCCGGGTGTTTGACCTACATCCGGGTACTTGACCTAGATATGACGTCACTTGCTCTTGCTCAGCGCCGCGCCATTGCCTACGCTAAGTCACCTATTAAACTTCTACTCATCGGGTTGGAAGACGGGGGGAAGGGGCGTGCAGTTGTAATTTTTGCAGCTACGTTCATAATTTCAGAACGTCCAGGGAGCACTTAACGGGGAACTTTCAAACGGTCTAGGGGGCATGCCACTGTAGCGGATGCGCGGCAAAATTCCAATGTTCTGGGGAACACATGGCCATAAGCGGATTCAGGGGGCCAGGAGGGTGCGTTTCCTTTAGACTTATACAAGTGCCCGTAAACCTTCTATAGTGGGCCCACGCGACAGTGCCCCATATAGACCCTTGGAAATGTGCCCACGTTCAGGTTACAATAGTAGTAATTTAGGTACAAATGGATGGAAAACAGATTAAGTCCAACTACTCCCTATATGGTCAGACACTCAAACAAGAAACCAGCGTAAAGTACCTTGGTGCAGTGGCACCACTGACAAATTTTCGCCCTTGCGCTGCCGCATATCTTCACATCTTATTTCTCCTTGTGGCTGGCTCGGTTGGCTAGACTGTGACATTGTAAGACACATGAGGGGCGCCGTTGTAACTTCAGCTTCTCCGCTGTCTTAGCTATGACCTCATCACATCCAAACACGGGGGGCAGAGATGTTGAAAAAATATGTTTTCACGTCACGCCGCCGCAGTCAATTTACCTTCTCCAGCTTCTCTCCGCTATACCTGCTGAACTATATCCGCTAAACTACTCCGATGTCAAGATTCGACAGCGCAACAGCGTAGCGATGCCTAATGGTTAAGCTTCAGCGAAAAATCTTCAACAGCTCCCCCCGTCTTCCGACAGTGGAGCTTCGACTTTAGGTGCGAGCTTCGAGGGTGAGGGTGTAATTGGCAAGAGCATTAATATTTCCCAGTTGGTACCTCCTGTAATCTATATATAGATAAGTGATGTGTGCGCGCGGTTTTTTAGGTTGCGGTGATCTCCTTCCTGTTCCACTGGCTTTCTGTGGTTTCTCTTCACGTTGACGTTTAACAATTTGACATCTACATCTACAATTTACGATGCACTCACAGTTTATAATTAGGACTACGTCTCGGACTGACAAAAAAAATAATAATAGAAGATAGTAGAACAGTAGACAATATAATGTGGAGTACTACTTATATGTAATGTTAAATGAATATAACATTCCGAGTAAGCTTTATATGCAGTAATGATATAAACAGATTTCACAATTGATCGTCATTTCAGCAATTGCATTGACAAAAAAATTAGGAAAGCTCCTGTTTGAAATGTATGGAGGTGAATAGATGCAATTAGTAAAATTATAAAATTGGCACTCGATATATCACATTTGTGTCATATTTGTTAAAGTTTGATACCGCTAATTCACTGTATCATGATCCATGGATATTTCGAGTATCGTATATATATATATATATATCAATGTATTGTGATACTTGTGAAACTTTGATATATGTATCATTATATTTTTATATATCGAGTATCAATCCTGCATTATAATTATAAACTCTCGGTATATCAGTATATAATGTAATACCTTTGAAAGTTCAATACTGACATTTTATTGCGATATTTTGATATATCTAGCATTGGTCCCGCACTAGATCAACACTCGGTATATTAATGTATTGTGATAATTGTGAAAGTTTAATAATCAGTTTAATAGGTTGATGTATCACAATATTTTTGATATACTGAGGTACATTACAGGCCTATTGATGTGCTGCAACACTTGTGACAGTTCAATATTGCTATGGTAAATTTAAAAACATTATTTCAATATACACTGACAGTCTGCATCATAATATGACATTTTAGTACGTTGTAAAAAAAATGCACGAAAATGAAAGAAAGCAGATGGGATACACCGGCAGAGAAATCAAGAAAACGACGTCAAACCAACAAGAGTGGAGAACCATGGTTGATCGCCTATGCACCCAGCGAGCAAAGAGGCCTAAGTAAGTACATGCTGTAATGATACAACATAGCACAACAAGGTAAGCTGTTTATGATAAAACAATCAATTATCAATTTGTTTATAATTGTGTTGCCATTTCAAAGCTCATTAAATTTAAACTATGGAGACATTTAAAAATGTTCTGCTCTAGAAAGTGCAAACAAGCACTTTATACATCAGCTACACACCAACTCATCTCATATGCACTATTTAAAGTTTCAAACAATGTCAAGATCAAGGCAGTAAAGCTGAACCCTTGATTCTGGCTGGTGCGGAGGCAATTTGGCTTTGGGGAAATTAAGAAAATCCTGTTGAATTAAGTTACATGCAGGGTTGGCAGTTAAAGCTACCCCTTATTATATAATATGCAAGATCAACTGGCCAACCTGACCAACATCATAGATGATCTCTCCCTCCAAAGTTAGATGACCTGATAGTGAGATTGACTGTGTAAGATTATAAACAGTACACTAGCTGATATCAAAGAAATGAACCCAGAGTGAGCTACAGCCGCATTATGTAACAGCACCAGTTTGGGCTTGCATTTACAATCCATGCTGGCTGGTGCAGTGTATATGTTTTGCTGAGTGTCAGTTTTGATGTGTTTTAGTGGTGACTGGTCCCTCTTAGCTTAGTCAGTTCTCCCTGTTCTTTGAATGAGGTAAATGTGTATTGGGATTGCTCTGGAATACCAATTCAAGTGCTCTTTTACACGATTTGCTCATCTGTTTCACCTTGTTACCATGGTAACATAATTGTGTTGTGTAGTGTTTAATTAATAGTAGCATATATAGGTTTACAGGGAGTATAACATTATTTAATGTTCTTCCCTTGCTGTGCTCATTATGTTATTATATATGATTTGTATTGTATGTATTGTATTGTAATGAGTTACAATAAAATTTGATTTGATTTGAACACTATATGTTTGTATTCGACAAGTTACAGACTTCAGTGCTGTTTGGATTGCGTGTTTGTGCAAACTCTTCTAGATTTGCTCGATTAAGCGCTGTCGCTTCTTTCGAGCTCGTTGTGGACGGACAGCTTGCAGAGCAGGTGGCTTAAGCACCTCTTCGTCATCGTGACGAGTCTCAGACGACTCATCATCTGTTGGCGGGTCGTCGTCCGCAGCTGTGTCCCCGGGATGATGTCGTGCGATTTCATCGAGCGACAAGCCTCGCACGCGACGGAACATAGACACATTTCGCGTCACCGTGGACCCATCACCACGCACGGCGGTGACCATTGGTCCTTTCATTGCACTGACGATGAGCGGTGTCGGTGCGAACAGAGTAGAGAGTTTGTTCACTCTAGGCTGCTGTACAAACACAAACTCTCCCATTTATAGGTCCACATGTGAAGCGTGTGCACGCTCGTCTGAGTACTCTTTCATTCTCGCTTTTGCACGAGCGTCTTGTCTGCGAACGACTTCATCTTCTGGGAGCACGCTCTGAAGCGTTGGCAGCTCAAGTAGCTTAGTTCTCGGTTCTCGACCAAACAGTAGTCGGTGAGGTGTGAACAGCGTAGAACTATGCAGAGTAGATCGATAGTTTCGAAGAAACTGCTGCAGTTCGCGACGCTAGTTGCGATGTTGAATGATGGCTGAACGTACTGCCTTCATCATCGGCTTGTTGAAGTTCTCCACTTGTACATTCGCCATCGGCCATAGCGGTGTGATTTTGCGGTGACGGACGCCACAGGACTACAAAAACTGTGACCACGCATTACTCTGGAATGGTGGGTCATTGTCCGACTTTATCGTTTCTGGATATCCGAACATGGCAAAAATGGACTCCATGATCGGCATAACTGTCTCTGCACTGGTGCTTCTGGTCACGTGAACGACTGGATATCTTGAATATTCATCTGTGACGCAGAGTAAACATTCGCCTGTCGGTATTGGGCCGAAAAAAACAATGCTCAGATTGATCCACGGGCCTCGCGGTAGAGTAGTCATGTTTAGTGGCTCCATCTGGCGACGGTTGGAGTTTGCAACACATGGAATGCAACCCATGACGACTGCTTCCGTTACCATGTATATGCCTGGAAACCACACTTTGTTTCTGATCAGAGCTTTGGTCTTGCAGATGCCCTGATGACCCTCATGTGCCAACTGTATGACACGACTGCGAAGTGCTGTCGGGATGACAATGCGAGAATCTCGTAGCAGAAAGTCTCCATTCTCTCCCACTGCCAGTTCATCCCTCACTTTCCGGAATGCAGCAATGTCAGCTGACTCGTTGTTAGCTGTGTCATGCCAACGACCTGTGCGGATGACCTCGATGACCTTGTTTAAGGTCTTGTCTTGTCTTGTGTGCACCTTAATTTCGTCAAGGGTGGTGGCATTTGGCGTAGAGCTGTCAGCAATGTGATTGATGAAGTCCTCAGCCATACGCTGCGCTTGGCTGACTTTTGTTGCTGGATGTCTAGACAGGTAGTCTGCTGGGTTGTCACGACCACATCTGTATTCTAGACGAATGTTGTAATGTTGTAAGGGCAGTGCCCACCTCGCAACTCGTATCGGCGGGTTTAGTTTCTGCCATATGCCCAGCAAGGGCCTATGGTCCGTGATTATCGTGCGTGCAACGCCATCCGTGTACATGTTGAAGTATTCGCAACCCACACAACGGCTAATGCCTCACGCTCTGTTTGTGAGTAGCGTCTCTCCACGACCGAGAGCGCACGGCTTGCGTATGCGACTGGTTTGCATTCTTGTGTAAGTATCGCTGCCTGCAATACTAACCGGGCTAGCATCTATGAGTATCTCGGTTGGTTTGTGAGAATCGTAGTAGGCATTTGTTGCCGTCTCGGACAATGTGTTTTTATTGCATTAAACGCGTCCGACTGTGACTTCTCCCAAACCCATTGCTGGTCCTGCCGTGTGAGGACTCGAAGAGGCTCCGAGATTGTTGCAAATCTTGCAATGAATCTCGCGCTGTACTGTGCCATGCCGAGAAATGAGCATACTTCTGATTGGTTCAGCGGTTGTGCAGCTTCTTGAAAGAAGCCGATCTTTGCTTTGTTAAACTCACACTTTGACAAGTTAACTGTTAACCCGGACTTGTGCAGTCTGTTGACTGTTGAGACACTCTGACAGTGCCCTGTCGTGAACTTCTTGGCTTGTACCGAACACAATGATGTCATCACTTATGTTAATGGCGCCATTCATGCCGTTCAACACCGTCTGAATTGTGTGCTGAAATACTTCGGCCGCCGAGTTTATGCCAAAACTCAGTCGTTTGTACCGACACAACCCCATATGTGTTGAAAAGGTTGTTATATAACGGCATGCAGGGTTCAGGACTAGCTGATGGTAGCCAGACCGAGGATCTATTTTGCTGAATACTGTGGCCCCTTGCAGGCCTGTAATCAGTTCATCGATTGTAGGCGTCACATGATGCGTGCGTAAGATGGTTTTGTTGGCCTCTCTCATGTCGACACGTATTTCGTCTGGACTTTTTGGCTTTGGTGGCGTGACGATTCGCGACACCCAAACCCAAACAAACGCACACACCCAAGTATACACGCACACACACATGCACACAAACATACACACACACATACAGTGAATTTATTTTTGCGAAAACAAAAACTGAAATTTGAAGAGAACATTATGGTAATTAATAAAATTTAACAGCCAATTATACTTAAGTCTTTCCAATATGTTAGAGAAAACAAGTACTTTTGAAAATAGGCAATAGTTAGAACGCTGATGTGTTTGTTTAGTTTTGTAGAGACAGTATTTTTGCTATTTTTAGGATACAAATATGAATGGTAGCACATAAACAGAAAACGTTAACAAATTAGGAGTAATCTATTACTTGCGAAACAGTAGACGTTTTTTAAATAATACTGCTAAACTAGAAATAAGCAACTGGTTAGATATTGCATGTCACTTCACTGCCGGTCAGATTTGTAAATTTATAGTTGCATTGTGAGTTGAAGTACGATAATTATTTTTATGAAAGTGAATGTACAACATCAACTCTATTAACTTGCTAACATAAGTGTCATTTTGGAATTTGATATATTATTTAATAAATTGTGTTTTTGCCAGAATGACCGGTTGTATGTCCAGCGGAATAGAGCACGCAGATAAAAATAATTGTTCATCTTTGGTGCCGTTTTATATCAAAACAATTTTACGTGAAAAAAGGTTACATGGAGTTGAGGAAAGTTAGATATGTATATATATACCTGGTATATATATATATATACTTTATATATATATATATACGTATGTATAGTGTATGAGGCATGTTACTGTAAATGTGTATTCGATCTCAGAATGCGACGTCAAGTACGAGTACATTTGTCAACACTAATAAATGCATTCAAGTACACGTTACTATTATTTAAATTTTTAAACACTCACATAATAGTACAATCTCAAATACTAGTTTTATATTATGTATTTCTACTAAACATAATAACTAGTAATGTAGTTTACCACGGAAATGTGAGTATAATTAATTTAGTAGTCAAAACCTTTCATAAAACAACAGCGCCAAAATGACCAATATTCGCCCGTACTTGTCGCGTCGGCAACGATACCACTTCGACGACGATGCAATTTAAGCGAATTTGTTTTCAAAATGCCGCCAGTGCGACCGAATTATCCCGCCGAAGCCACTACCTTTTGCCGCCTAGCTGAAGCGTTACGGCAGCCGAAGCTTTCTAAGTGCAGAAACGAAAAACGAGTGGCGCGCTGCTGTCGTATTCCGTTTTTCGTTGATGCAGTGAAAACGAAACACAGTTTGTTTTATCGTTATTTAGTTTTTTTAACATGTATTAGAAAAACCGCGAATAGTACATTGTATTCATTTTTCATACTTAAAATATGAAAATGAACATTGTTTAGTTTTTCGTTCGCCAATTTCAAAACGAAAAAAGAAAAGACGGCATATACACGGACCCAGGAGTGCCCATCGTCATCCCGCCAGGGCTACTGCATTCACGCTGCACGGTATGTATTGTGGCAGAAACAAAATCAGACTCTATGCAGATGATATCATCCTGTACACTCCCATAAAAACAACAATGACAGCAAAAGACTCCAACAAGACCTGGACTCTCAAAGTATGATACATGTCACGTTTGCCAAGTTTTTTTAAATGTATTTTTCGCACTAAATATTCTCAAAAACATTACTACTAAATAATATATATCTAAAGCATGCATATAATTAACTGCATCACTATAGCTGATCTATCATTATGACACAGATACCCTTGAACACATTATGTACCCTGTTACAATAATTTTATGGTCACAAATATACATAGGATCAGATCTCGGTGGATAGTTTTACATTTCACCAACTAAATAGAACATGATAAAATAGTATCATTATGATATATAGTATATACAATATAACAATGAGTATAACTTCATTTTCATTAGAATATATTTGGCAGTCAACATATATTTATGTACATTTAATTACATAAAATACTGGAAATAAACACAAATTTTGAATGAAAGTGCAGTCATTTAAAAAATAACAACTTTCCATAAAATATGTATACATTTCGAAAAAAAATACTGTTGGTCTTTCCATCTCATATAATCATAATATTCATATCAAATGGCTGAAACCATAGATGCAACACTGTTGCATAACAGTTGTAGTTAGTCAATATGGCACAGATCTAGTTAAAATCGATACATAAAATAACAATCACATAAGTGTGCAGTCATTGTGCATTAAACAATAGTATAGAAAATAACAAATGCAAATTAACATGATACAATGTGCTAACATTCAATCACAAGATGAGTAGAACATGCCAGAATATACCAGGTACTTGATATTATGTCATCACTACAAGATAAAACCTCTGCATTTTTTAGGGAATGTCTTCATATAATGTACTTAGATCACTGATAAATTAACAATACAGAAAAGTACATTAGCAATCATCTACAGCAATCCTGTTCCCTGTACGTCCACTCCAACGTACACATTTGTTATGTATGACAGATCTATCAGACTCTGTTATGATTCTGTGCAAAGTACTCTGGTACTAACAGTGAGTATTTATGTATGTGCAAAGTACACTGGTACTCACAGTGAGTATTTATGTATGTGCAAAGTACACTGGCACTCACAGTGAGTATTGTCCACCAGATCTTTGAGACAATATTATAACTTATATTTAAGGCCAAACACCTTGTACGTAAATTCAACAGTAACAATATACATGAACTTAAGGATTATCTCACAAGTTTGCAAAGTAAAAACATGGCTAGCATTGGTAATGGTTCAGCCCCCCAAATTCACCAACAATATTATTAGCATCGATTTGCATTAACACATCTTTCAATTGCTAGATAATGCCACAGTAGAAATTTATTCCCCTGCGATATATGGTGATGGCCCAACCACCCCTCCAAGAAATCCACCCCAAGAAATGCATCACAAATTTGGACTTTGCAAACTGAAGCAACCATCTCTTACAAAGCAGTTCTGTGCTGACCTGTGAGTGATGCAAAGAAAGCAATGTGTACTGCAGGAACTACAGTACATCCACAGTGAGTATGACATCCATCTGTTTGCAACACCTGTTCAGTTCACATGAGTGACATAATTACAACATACGCTACAGGTAGTTGTAAATTACTGCCTTGATCACCACAACGATATCTCTTCCTAAATAAAACACCACCCTCATAATAATAGGAATATTTTATGTAAAGAGATAATTAGTTTGTTCATAACAATCAACAGGAATGTATAATTTCAAGCATGCAGCAGGAAAAGTTATATTTTATCTATCTGGCAGTTGTTTAACACTAGACAAACAGACAGTAATAAAATGATGATGTGACACCAAGACAACTGGGTCAAATTGATCCTTTTAAAACCATTATAGAAGCATACATGTAAACATACATCCACCCCCACAGTTCTAAAATATCACACATGGCATCCCATTTTATGGCACAAAGACGTCGACGATTCAATTAATTAATAGCGTTCTCTCGTCACAGTTTGCATAGGATCTCTTTTCCAACTTCTCTTTAATGACAAACACCCTAAAAAGCAATAAAACACCGATAATAAACATGTCTCGCAATACACATGCACATTCACTATTCCACCTGGTGCTCCATAAAGATGCTGTAATGTAATAGACCGTGACTGTTCAGACCTTAAACATTTTGGTCTTATCAAATGATAAGTTTTGTGTTAAAGGGAAATATTTCAGTTTTACAATAATGTCAGTGTCATCCTTGTTAGTAAATCTGTTTCAAAGTTATGGGTGGTTGAACTGACCCACCCGGAGAATTCACGTTTTGATACAGACAACGTAAAAGTTATGTTACAAATCACATACTATTTAATTCAAAACATGCACCAAAAGCACTTTCAAGACAATAATTACATTGTTACTTCGGTGTTACAACAGGCACTGTCCCAGATATGTCAACCACAAACTATTATATAACTAAATTGAAGTTGCAGGTGACAAGGTTCAGAATGTATGTTTTTGGTCAAGTTGGGCTGGTAGCTTTGTTACTAAAAAACACAACCACACGTCACAGCTATTTCTAGTGTCATTTTCAGTAGTAACACTAGTTCACAATGCTTGAAATGGACATGAACATTTTCAACTGGTGGTGCTACAGAGATTGTTTGAGAAGTTGGTTTTCAGTGAAATACTTACAATGATACAACACAGAAGGATGCCACTTGCACTGTGAAAACATGCCAAAAATAAGTTTCATCTGTTTTTTTCTACTTTTATTAAGTATGTCATATCTAATTCCCACCCACTAATGTATTCAACTAGTTATGTCTCACATGCAAAATGAAGCATTTGTGATATTGTAAATTTAACTCATTTCATTAATGTAGGGAAGACTAGTGGGCAGCCCTACCACTGACAAAATTACGCATAGTTTCAACGGTTTGTGGGCGTCGCTGACGTATCTCGGACAGTGCCTACTGATGTGTACTTACACAGCAAGTAGTGTTGTGAAGCCTAGAGTGCCCAGCATGATGACAAATGTGAACGGTGCCCACACAAACACAGTGGCCGAGTAGAGATTGTTGAAGACAAGCTGACCCACCAGTACGCTCAGTGCAATGGCTAGGGCAATGGTTGCAAACATGGCACCTGCAAACAACACAGCCCCGTCTAGCATACTATCACCAATGTTGACTGTGTACCACAAATACACATTGATGCACAGGAAATGGGAAAGATAAAGCAAAATCTACAGTAGCTAAGGTTCAAGATAATTGTTTTTCAATTTATATATATGTCGGGTCGTTGCGGTTTTGATGGTAGGAGTTGTGAGCATCGTGTTAAAGGGAAACCTTTCAGTTTTACAGTATCATCTGTATAAGTCAACCTGTTGTGACGTAATTGGTGGTTGAACTGATCCACCGAAAGAATTCAAGTTTTGAGACAGCTGCTATCAAAGTCAGTTATTTATGTTACAAATCAGTGAAATCACATACCATTCAATCCAAGACACCCATCAAAACACTTTTTCAAGATAATGATTCCAAATTGCACTCCAAAAACCTCAACCTGCACCCCTCCCCTCGAGGATCGCAAAATACTCAAATTTCAAACTACACTTCAGCACTCACTTTAACATTTAGTAAAAGGCCCATTTTATGACAATGTAAACATTATTTTGACCTTGTTATTTGAATATAAAACCAACTTATGGTCCAACAAATGTTATGGTATAAAAAAATATAAATTCTGTCATCCAAAGACCAAAAGACCCATTATTTGAAAAAGAAATACCTGTTGCAATTTTTAAAAAACCTGTTCAATAATGGGACATGTCTCTAGATAATAGCCTAGTTCTAGTAGTCTCACCTTCCTCCTCTTGTTCCACGAGTTTCGAGCTGATGGAGCGGACCATTGGTGCTGTCACATAATACGCAGCCCCTGCCACAGGCGCTGCAAATACAATACTTACATCATCACATCTAACTGTTTTTAAATGGAAACAAAAGGCATCTTTTGGGGCCTACACATCTAAAAGTGTTAATAGAAACTAACCATTAGCAACTAGTATCAAGAATATTATGCCAGCAGTTTACTAGAATAACCTTGTTAAAGACATAATTTAAAATGCATGGACAGCACAGTTGTGAAAGCGAACGCAATCCTACAACAGTTGAACAGTGGCGCGCTCTATGGATAGTTGATCACAAATCATAGTTTGGCACATTTTTACAGCAGGGACAAAAGTTACACATTTAGTAAATAAATCTAAATGACTACATTTGTTGGTTTTTAATGCATCACCAGTTGATAGAGCAGAGGCCAATGGTCAAAGGATGCCAGTGAACACAGAAATATGTGAGTAGACCTTGGAACCAGGGAGGACATGCACTTACACTGCCTCCAAGTCAGTTAATATAATATACACAGATTTGTTATTTAGAAACAAGTCTATTGTCCCGTCAGATTAAGCCCCAACCCATAATAGGTGCAGCAAACACAATTCCCACATAATCCAGTTCATGACAAACACTACAATCACATGATCATCCCATGCCAACACATGTCACATGATCATCCCACACACAAGTCACATGATCATCCCACACTCAAGTCACATGATCATCCCATACACAAGTCACATGGTCAGGAGTAGATATTTTAAATTGGTTTCAAACACTCAGGAAGCTGTATAGCAATAATAAATAAGCAAAAGTTATGATGCTGGAAGGTTTACTTCAAAATGCACAAACAATAATTGCACTTACCCATAAACATCATTACTGTGGTGGTGCTGAAAACGACGACAGCCTGGAAGGCTGCTGCTGATATGGTGCCTATCAAGAGCAGGCCACTGTCATTTAATGTCGGCTGGGTCAGTTTAGTCATCACCACTGCGGTGGGCGCAGAAATAATCATCAACAATGCACCGAAGTAGCCAATGAGCACTGAGCTCCAACAGAATGGAGCATCAAGCAGGTAGATGAGCAACACATCTGTACGTCCCAACGTAACCGAACAAGAAAAGAAAACAATAGCTAGACTCAATAAGAGCTTCCATCGTCTGCCTGTTCCATTGTCTCTGGAGTACAAATTGAAGGCTTTACGGAAATGACCAAAAGACCAGAATCGAACATCTGGGTGTATCATGATAGTCTCAGGCAGGAAGATGGCAGCAATCACAAGATCCAGCAGGATTATGACAGCCAGAATGAGAAAAGGGTAAAAATATCCAAGACCGGCTATAAGATACCCAATGGCAACCAATGATACGACTGTTCCTAACCCCAAACAGCTTTCAAGAGCCGTCATTCGTAAAGATCTATTGTGTGACGTCACATCAGCGACATAGGAATACGCAGCTGAAATGACCATTGAAATCCCACCAGATAAACCCTCCAGAAATGCCCCGATTACGATAACATAAAGCGACCAATCAAAGTAAATGACAGCAAGGAAGCAGAGGCATCTAACTATGGTACCAACTAGTGGTATGATAATAGCAATCTTCCGTCCTCCCCTGTCACTGTAAGACCCCAGCAGTACCAGAGAGAACATCCCTGGAACAAGTGATGCCACGTTTGTGTAGAGCATCCACAGAGAAGCCTGGGAATCTACATAATTATTCTTGTAGCGACTACTGCCATTGCTACACATATCTAAATTACCCTCCGACTCATTGAAACTGCCATCAGTTAAATTGTAATCACTTGCTATTTTCGCACGGACGTACTGATCCGAGAAAGGAGCTAATGCACCAATGTACAAGGCATATACGAAAACGATGGGCTCAAGTAACATCACAAAGCGGGAATAAACCTGTGGTGTATCCATCGTCTTGATTTCAACGTCCGACAGGTTGATATTTCTATATTCATCCATGCTGCTCGCAGTAATAGCATTTCTAGATTCCCCAGTGCTGGAGGCAGTATTGTTCTGCTCGCTTTCTTCTATCATGGTGTCCTTGTTCTGTTGGCTATCTTCTGCCATGGTTTCCTTGGAGTCACCTGGGTCAGGGATAAACACAATATTTCACATTTAGGTAACCTCTGATACCATAGTATATATATTATTATGTAAGTGTGACCCGCCCAGTGAACTGGGTATTAAGTTGCACAGATCTATTAAATGTAGTTTATATTCCTCAACAAATAATCCCAACTAAATCAAATACATACATTTATAAATGAACAGATTAAAATAACAAACTGTAATATGAGTTAAAAATTATCTCGTTTCTCACATCACTTTTTACATTTTTCTTCAATTTTAGCAATAAATGATGGTAAATGCTGGACTTCCTTTGTGCATGCTATTTTAATAACCTATGCCACTGTTATGCAATTACACAAGAATAAACAAATACAGGTAATATTCACAAAAATGAAATCCCCAAAATAACTGTGGCGGCGTGCGCCGACATCGTCACGATTAACCATATTTTGCTAGTGGACCGAATTGACTATTGGTCGAAATCACCAGCACGAGTAAAACTAACGCTTACTCAGTCTTCATTTTTGATAGATTTGTTGTCAGTGCCAACACCAAAAGTCCCCATATCATATATACCTTCTGTAGTTGTGCCTTGTGTGGGTTGGGAAGTTTCGTTCCCACGTCTCCAGACCTAGTGCTCAATGAAATCGCGTCAAAACAACCAGCCTCGGCTCAGGCTCATGAACTTGACGAAGTCATGGCATACGGCTACACTGTCACTGTCGAGTCCGGTCTGGCTTTTATGTTTTCACAGTTTTGTACGCCAAAGGTTGTGAACACACATACCTAGTACCATAGATTAATACAAGGATAAAAGCAGATTGCCACAAGCCTTGCTGGAATGGTTGCACTTCGTGAAATTTACGAATAACCAAATCAAATAACAACATCGCGAGTCTTGTGACACCACTTTCCCGACTCGCTCAATTTGTTGTTTTTATGCGGAGTGTCTTCTGGGGTCAGACCATATTTAAGTTTCCTGTTGACAACAACGTTAACGTTTTCCATGATTAATTATAGAAAAACGAAACGATCACAAATTATGAAATTTCATGTCATATACTGGCACCGTTTTTCTAATGCGCTGAATAAATTTGGTCGAAACCACATGCATGCAAATCTGAATATTTGACATTTTAACTTGTTTAGCCTTGATTATCCAGGATCCGCGGTGTGGCGCCACTATTTGCAGTTTTCCCGATAACGTCTATGCGATCAAAGCAATTAGATACTAAAATTTTAATAGTAAGCAATTATATACTAAATAGTATCTAATTGCTTTGATGCGATTCACTTATGAAAAACTAACAGGCGCTTTTAAGCCACGCCCAGCGAGCTCGTTATTGGTCGCTAGGTCAAGGAGCGTTTCATGTGTTTCGCGCGTTTCATTTTGTTTTTCGCTGGGAGACGTCAGGGCTTATTTTGTTACATGTTAGCAAGGGGCTATACGTACGTATGCAGACACATTTTTACGAACAGGTAGGCAGGGCCATACGTAAAAATAATAATTTTACGTAGGCAGGGCTCAACGTATACGTACGTTCATCCAGATTATACTATTTAGTGTTAAATTTAGACTGATACTGATTAGGACAGTCGCGAAATCCATTAATTGTAAATGTTGTCATATTGTTATCTTAACACATTGTAATTGTACGCGGGCCTCATATTGATCATTACAACTTGTCTTTTCTCTATTGATGTTCATTGAAACACCATAAAAACTGTGAACAGAAATTACGGACTACTAACTAACTGTTAACACAATATCTACACAAATACATTTATGGTATAATATATACTATATATTAGAGTACATGATTAAATTCAGTCAGTAACGCATCAGTTACTAAAATAGTCACACCAACAAAATGACCAGGTGTATAAATGTGATGATACAAATTCATTGTTGTTTTTTGTAAAATACTAACAATGTAACATATGCTCATTCATCGCATACATGAACTTAATGATCACAAAGGGATACATTGCACCATGACTAAACTCAATAAATGTACGATCGTACGCTGGATACAGTTGTATAAAGATCTACACGTATAGTTGTCTCTGTGTATAGAGTAAGCTTATAGTTGACAATGACAGCATATGATTTAACAAGATTGCCACCCAGATAATTAACTCTGGGTGGCAGGTGGACAAGGAAGCCCTTCGGCTTATCGAGAGTCCAACTCTTTTATCTATGTGAATCCCGCCCTTCTGAGGTATGTGTCGCTTTTATTTTTAAAAATATATTCACGCTACTAGCACCCACGCAATCAGCAGATAATCTGTTCCATTCATTTACAGTCCTTTGTGAAAATGAGAACTTTCTTATATCTAATCTACACTGCTCCTTTGCTAATATAACTTCATGTCCTCTCGTCCTTCTATCTTTCTTAACTGAGAAAAAATATTTCTATCAATATTTTCATAACCATTTATTATTTTAAACACTTATATCTGATCTCCTCTCAATCTCCTGGTCTCTAATGTTGTTGAACCACATTCTTTTAGGCGAATTTCATAACTAAGATCCCTCAGTTTTGGTATCATTTTAGTCGCTCTCTTCTGTACTCTTTCTAGCACATCTATGTCCTTCTTGCGATATGGCCTCCACGCTTGTATACAATATTCTAAATGAGGCCTCACTATTGTTTTGTACAGCGGTATTATTAGTTCTTTTTCCTTATACGCTATATTTCGCCTAATTAATCCAAGGCTTTGATTTCCCTTTGAAGCTGCAATTCCGCACTGCTCTGAAACCTTCATATTAGCACTAATGGTTAACCCTAAGTCCTTTTCTTTTACAGTAGTACTTAGTACAGTACGCCCCGTTGTATATTCTACATCTTAGTTCCCATGTCCTGTGTGAAGGCATTTACATTTCCCAAAATTGAACAGCATTTGTCACTTTTCAGACCATTTGATCAACCTGTCAAGATCATCTTGTAAATGCTGTCTATCTCCATCACTTTTAATCCTCCTAAACACTTTTGTATCATCCAAAAATTTCAACACCTTGCTTGTTATTTCATCATCCAAATCGTTGATATATATTAAGAATAATATAGGTCCTAGTACTGATCCCAGTGGTACCCCACTCAATACCGACTTCCAGTTTGAAGCCTCCCCATCAACTACTACCCGTTGTCTTCCGTCAATCAGCCATTTTTCTATCCAGTTTATTATACCATTTCCTATGCCATGGGCCTTTAGTTTAAGCAGTAATCTTTGATGTGGTACTTTGTCGAAAGCTTTTTGAAAACATAAATAGACGATATCTACTGGTGATCCCTCATCTACCCACTTAATGATGTCTTCCAAAAAACATAACATATTTATTAAGTATGACATCGCTTTTAAAAACCCATGTTGAGATGGGTTGATCAAGTTATGTTTAACAAAAAATTCCACCATGTGATCTTTAATTAGTCTTTCTAACAATTTGCAAATCACTGATGTTAAACTCACTGGTACATAGTTCTCTGACTTGTTTCTCGAATCTTTTTTAAATAACGGTATAATGTTTGCCTCTTTCCATTCTAAAGTAACCACTCCCTCTTCTAATGACAAATTGAAAACTGTTGCAAGAGGTACGCTAATTTGTTCTACAATTTCCAATAGTAGTTTGGGCGGAATCCCATCCACTCCAGGTGATTTATTATCCTTCATAGCCCTTATTTTCTTAGCTACCATTTCCGGGGTTACAATTACTGGCAGTGAATTAATATCTTCTCTGGTAAACACTGAACTAAAATATTCATTCATGTCTTCTGCCATTAAGAATCCCTGTGATATTATATTTCCAGCAATATCTTCTAGAGGACCGACCTTATCCTGAACTTTCTGTTTGCTTCGAACATACGCATAAAAACTCTTGCTGTCATGTTTTATATTACTAGTTAATTGTTGTTCATAGCTTCTCTTTGAATTTCTATTTTCAGCTGTAGCTTGGTTAAGTGCTTCTTTATAAATGTTGTAGTCTTCATCTTTTCCAGTACATCCGTACGACTTCCACATCATTTGTTTATACTTAATTTTTTCTAATGGCTTCGATCGATAAGTGTTTCTTTTTGGACCGTTTCCCTTGTTTTTGATGGGTGTAAATTGATCGACTATGCATTTAATTTCACTCTTTAATATATTCCAGCATTATGTTGCTGTCTTATTTTTCAGTGTGTTATTCCAGTCTATCTTTGCTAAATATTTCCTCATGTCCTTATACCTTCCTTTGTGGAAATTTCTCATATACTGCTTTTTACTATTTCTTTCTGATTTTACTTTGATGGTAAAATGTATCTGGTTGTGATCTCTACTCCCAGTGGCTCACATATCTTAACATTGTCAACTAATTCATTCTGTGAGTACAAAACTATGTCTAACACATTTTCACCCCTGGTTGGTTCTAGCACATGTTGAGAAAGGAAAGTATCTTGAACTAAAACTAAAAACTTATGGTCCTCACTCCCCATACTCTGTAGAGATTTCCATTGTATGTGCCCGTGGTTAAAATCCCCCATAATAATACAGTCCCGTTTGCTTACTTACCTTATAGCGTTTTGTATTTTTGTATTCTCTTCTATGTTTATGTTTGGACTTCGATAATCAAACCCAACTGTTAACGTTGAGTTTCCTGTAACTATGTTACACCAAACAGCTTCTTCGCAATCTACTTCTCTTTCTAATTTTATTTCATAAGCCTGGATAGATTCTTTAATATATAAAATAACTCCACCTCCATTTCTTCCTATTCTATCTTTCCTAAACTTTACATATCCTGTCAGTCCCAATTCGACATCTGATATATCAGTGGTGGTCCAGGATTCGGTTATACCTATTATGTGAGGGTCAAATATCTTCTACCATCATGTTTAGTTCATTTCTTATGTTTACTATACTCCTTGCATTTAAACAAACACATTTATATCCAGCTTCAGAAGATTTTTCAGACTTTTCTTTGCTGATTTATTTGTGCTGCTTTTATGTATGCCTCCAGTTTCAGGCTTCTCTGTGAGTCTCCCCTGCGAATCTAGTTTAAATAGATGCAACCTGTCCCACTGTCAACAGATCGCAGCAGGTTCTCTGAGAAAACTGCTGGCCCCTTTCCACTAAGATGGAGACCATCTCTCAAGTACATAGCTTCCCTCAAAAACAAAGTTTCCCCATAAATCTGTGAATCCCACCCTCTCTTCTACAACACATCTGCTCAACTATTGCATTGATTGCCATCCTCTTGCTGTTTCTATACGTTGCCCCCCTTCCTCCCATTACTGGCAAAATTCCTGAGAGAATAATCTGTTCAACACTTGTTTTCTTTAGCTTCCTCACTAACTGTCTATACATCTGTACTATCCCAGTTGTTCCCTCCCTGTCTGTCTGCATTATTTGTTCCTACGTGTACTATTATAGACCCTCCCTTGCCATGCCTCAATACCTTCTCTACCCTTTCAGTCACATGTTCTATCCTAGCCCCCGGTAGACAAACAACGACGTCCTTCCCCTCGCTTAGTGTCTTGTCCGTCTTTCTCACAATGGAGTCGCCCATAAACACCCTCTCTTTCCCCATTGCCCCCTCAATTACTCCCTCAGAGTTGCTCCTTTTCCGGTTTGCATATGTCTGGTTGTTGTCTTTTCCCCTTGCCGTCTTCTCTCCTGTCACATTCTCTTCCGATCCATTCTTTCCTGTCACCTTTCCTCCTGTCATCGTCCCTTTTATTGACTTCTCTTCTATCAAATTTGTACTCACTTCCTTTCGTCCCTTCCTCTTTCCTCCCAACTCATTTTCTTCTCTCCTCTCCCGTCCCATCTTCCCTCCCTCCTTCTCTACGGTCACCTTCTCCCCTGTCATATATATATGATGAGGGAGGTGTCAAGAGCATGTGACGTCAGGAGGACATGGCTGGTAGAAGTGAGTTTTTGCTTTAAAAAAGAATATGTCGCATTTAGCATATTTCTGTATTCCTGCAGTTAATCTGTTTTTTATTCTTCAATTCCAGGGTGTTTCTTGTCAAAGAGAAAATGGAAAGGCAAAGCAGAGCATCCAGTGACCAGGATGCACTAGTTGTCAATTCAGAGCCATCCTCCTGAAGTAGCCTTGTTGTGTATGATTGTGATAACTGTTCAAATAATTTGTGATGGTTTCACTATTCAGTACTCATTAACAAAGCTGTCAATTGGAAAATCAGCTGTGACCTCATCAAGCTGTCAATGTAAAACAGATATACACTGTATGATAACAATCGTTCAGCCAGTTTTGGGGCTGATGTCAACAGCATTCCAAAGCAAAGCCACTCTCTTATTGCTTGTTATTACATCACAGGCTTATGTTTTATGTGTAAACAGTGAATTAATACAGCCATGCAAATAAATATAGCCATGCAAAGAATATAATAATTATTGTAGATGTATGCATCATGATGGAGGACTTTGTCAAAATTACATAGGGTATAAACAAATGTTTACATGACGAATGTACTGGTTTATATAAAAGAACTATAATTAAAGGGGCAGGGCATGTAGTGATGGAAGAAATGTGATGCCTTTTAGAGTTTTGAACGTCGCCACAAAAAATATTCGACAGCGCCCTCCTCGTCTAGTGATGTCAGTGATGCTGAAGCTCCGACTGAGCCCACCCAATATTAATCTCATTCCTACACCAGTGCCCTTGAGGCCACCCCCAAAACAAAACCACTTTGAGGCTCTCTGAAAACCTCACAGTGCACCCCTTGAGACTCCAAAAAAACCTCAAATGCACCCCTTCCTCAAATAATAGGGGGGCTAATTTAATAATGAAATAATCCATCTCCAGCCCCATCAACAACATTTGGGGGGCTCAGCCACCCAGCACAGGGGCGGATCCAGATAGGGTGGTCTAGGGTGGGCAAAACCTCCAATTGTACGCAAATTACTTATTGTTGCCGAGTTGCATCCATGTATGTATTACGCACCAGATTGCCAAATAACTAATTGAATGTATACGGATATCAGGGTCCGTACACAATGACATACAAAATTCTAGGCTATTTCAAGGCTTTTCAAGTGGTGATATTCTCCCCCTCCAGTGTAGGCCTGGGGGAATTGTTATCAGTTTGTGAGGCGTATGGTAAAAGTCATAAAATTAAATTTTATTATAAGAAAAGTATGATACTGATAAATGGAGGAACATTTACGAAGAATGAATGTTACCTTGTATTTAAATTAAATGGGGAGGAAATTAAAGAAGTTACTAGTGTAAAATACCTAGGCAAAGAAGACAAAGATATTAAGCATCAATGTCGCCAGCTATATGTTCGTGGCAGTGAACTACTTAGAAAATGTTATATGTGCACTGATGATGCTAAGATAAAGCTATTTAATACTTTTTTCTTCAGTGTACACATCACAACTATGGTCAAACCATACTGTTCGCAACATTCATAGGTTATATGTTTGTTATAATAATGTATTTAGGACGACAGCTTCAACTACCCAGATACCGTATCGGTTCAGGCATGCTTGCAGAGCGACTTGTTCCTTGCTGTAAAGCAGTTATAAGAAATCTTGTTTAAAAATTCATAACACGTTTAGATAAATCTGAAAACTCCCTAGTAGTTGCAGTCTTGGGTACTATAACATCAGGTGGTTATCCAGGATAAGGAGACGATGGTATAAGTCCCTATACATACATAATGATCTGGTGTAGTTGCAGTGGTACTGGAAAGGACTGTCTTGTTTATGTGTTCTATTATATAATGTGCTTTTTACTATTAATATTAGCTTGTTAACTGTTACATGTGTATGTAAATATGGACCGATATATGTATCATTATGTGTATTTGTGGCTGAAATGAAGAATTAAATAATGAAAGGAAAATTCAAGGCTTGAATGTCAGACTTGAGCTTCATCTGGTGGGGGTCCCAGACCACTGAGGCATATTCCAGTACTGGACAGGCTAGGCTTTTGAAGCACTGTGACTAAGTGATGTATGGGCATCCTTTGAGGTTTCTATAGATGAAGGCGCTTGTATTATTTGCCTTAGGGGGTTAGGACACTGTTGGACTTCCTGCTTGGTTACAGACGAAAAAAAGTGCAGTATATTTTTGAGAAATGATTTTTTACAATATTCACTTGCTCTGACATAAGTGCATTTGAGTAGTCAGATTTTTAGATGTGATTGTAGAAGCTGTTGACAGTAAAATGGTGTCTTTTTAGCTGATTTTACTAAGCAGAAGGGTATTTGGCAGCAACTTGGCTAGTTGACACTTTAGCGGGATTACTGCCTGCATCCATTTGTAAATATTGACGGTTGTCATACAAACAGGCATTTTGTAAGAGCTAGAAATATTAGATTTTGACTAAACTCGACCAGCATGTCAATGAGATGATGACAACGGCAGGTGAGAAGTTTAATACAGTTTCCAGGTCACGTTTTCTTACAATCAGACAAAACGTTAACATGGTCGCCAATGGGAAAACTATCAGTGTGCTGACCCCTTAGCTCTGGTGGCCTTCATGTGTTTCCCCCCAGTGGAGGTGTTAATTAATCTTGACACTAAGGCATAGGCGCGGAATTTCTTCGGGAGGGGGGCAGACATATGGTAAATGTTTGTTTTTGTGGCGTGCGTCAATGGCGGGTGGAAATCTAAATTTTATGACATTATTAATGTGTACTTTCGTCGACTGTGAAAGGTGTGTGCAATTGGAGGGCAGATATATGGTTTTTTACCCCCCTCCCAGTAATAGGCGGTGATAATTTTTTCCACAGCACTCCCCTCCCCACGTCTTCGGGTGTCAACATTTCAGCCGATATAGCGGAGAGAAGCTGGAGAAGGTAAATTGACAGCGGCGGCGTGACCTGAAAAAATATTTTTTTCAAGAGCACTGTCTCTCGCGTGTTTGGATGTGATGAGGTCATAGCTAAGACAGCGGAGAAGCTGAAGTTACAACGGCGCCCCCCCCCCCTTGTCTTACAGTGTCACAGTCTAGCCAACCGAGCCAGCCATAAGGTGAAAGAAGATGTGAAGATATGCTGCAGCGCGAGGGCGAAAAGTTGTCAGTGGTGCCACTGCACCAAGGTACTTTTACGCTGGTTTCTTGTTTGAGTGTCTGACCATATAGGGAGTAGTTGGACTTAATCGGTTTTCCAACCATTTGTACCTAAATTACTACTATTGTAACCTGAACGTGGGCACATTTCCAAGGGTCTATATGGGGCACTGTTTTGTTAGACGCAGGTGTGAAGCTATCCGACGTGACACACGAACAGTTGTGTAATATCAATACTTGGTTGCAAGAAGCCGTTTCGAAACAGGTCGTAGATCTGTATGGTAGCCAGAAATGACATAATTGGACTTATTTTACTAGTTCTCTGCCGATTCGTCAGGATTGGACGTATTTTATGGTTGTAAATGTATAGGTTAGGAGAGGCCTACACCTAAACAAATGGTCGACAACCTATGAGGCATAAGAAAAGACACCATTGCGCATGCGCAATGCCCTACTTAACGACGTCACTGACCTATTTAATGACGTGTTTTACCTATTTTTATAGTAAAAAGAAACAAGAGGCACGATTTTAAGCAGTATCGATATTTGGTTCACTGACATCCGTCAGGGGGAGTTATCTGTACTTCTCTTTCAGTTCGTAACCTTTCCACCAAAGGGCGCCAATGTTCATAAATAAGACGCACCAATTTAGGCAGGACCCATATTTAGTTCACGACTTATCCGACAGGGGTGGTATTTATAGTTTATTACCTATCCACCAGGGGACATATCCGCTAGGGGGCGCTTAGTTCATAAAATCCGCTAGGTGGTTCCACTTGACCTACATCCGGGTGTTTGACCTTGACCTACATCCGGGTACTTGACCTAGATATGACGTCACTTGCTCTTGCTCAGCGCCGCGCCATTGCCTACGCTAAGTCACCTATTAAACTTCTACTCATCGGGTTGGAAGACGGGGGGAAGGGGCGTGCAGTTGTAATTTTTGTAGCTACGTTCATAATTTCAGAACGTCCAGGGAGCACTTAACGGGGAACTTTCAAACGGTCTAGGGGGCATGCCACTGTAGCGGATGCGCGGCAAAATTCCAATGTTCTGGGGAACACATGGCCATAAGCGGATTCAGGGGGCCAGGAGGGTACGTTTCCTTTAGACTTATACAAGTGCCCGTAAACCTTCTATAGTGGGCCCACGCGACAGTGCCCCATACAGACCCTTGGAAATGTGCCCACGTTCAGGTTACAATAGTAGTAATTTAGGTACAAATGGATGGAAAACCGATTAAGTCCAACTACTCCCTATATGGTCAGACACTCAAACAAGAAACCAGCGTAAAGTACCTTGGTGCAGTGGCACCACTGACAAATTTTCGCCCTTGCGCTGCCGCATATCTTCACATCTTATTTCTCCTTGTGGCTGGCTCGGTTGGCTAGACTGTGACATTGTAAGACACATGAGGGGCGCCGTTGTAACTTCAGCTTCTCCGCTGTCTTAGCTATGACCTCATCACATCCAAACACGGGGGGCAGAGATGTTGAAAAAATATGTTTTCACGTCACGCCGCCGCAGTCAATTTACCTTCTCCAGCTTCTCTCCGCTATACCTGCTGAACTATATCCGCTAAACTACTCCGATGTCAAGATTCGACAGCGCAACAGCGTAGCGATGCCTAACGGTTAAGCTTCAGCGAAAAATCTTCAACAGCTCCCCCCGTCTTCCGACAGTGGAGTCGTGTTGAAGCTTCGACTTTAGGTGCGAGCTTCGAGGGTGAGGGTGTAATTGGCAAGAGCATTAATATTTCCCAGTTGGTACCTCCTGTAATCTATATATAGATAAGTGATGTGTGCGCGCGGTTTTTTAGGTTGCGGTGATCTCCTTTCTGTTCCACTGGCTTTCTGTGGTTTCTCTTCACGTTGACGTTTAACAATTTGACATCTACATCTACAATTTACGATGCACTCACAGTTTATAATTAGGACTACGTCTCGGACTGACAAACAAAAAAATAATAGAAGATAGTAGAACAGTAGACAATATAATGTGGAGTACTACTTATATGTAATGTTAAATGAATATAACATTCCGAGTAAGCTTTATATGCAGTAATGATATAAACAGATTTCACAATTGATCGTCATTTCAGCAATTGCATTGACAAAAAAATTAGGAAAGCTCCTGTTTGAAATGTATGGAGGTGAATAGATGCAATTAGTAAAATTATAAAATTGGCACTCGATATATCACATTTGTGTCATATTTGTTAAAGTTTGATACCGCTAATTCACTGTATCATGATCCATGGATATTTCGAGTATCGTATATATATATATCAATGTATTGTGATACTTGTGAAACTTTGATATATGTATCATTATATTTTTATATATCGAGTATCAATCCTGCATTATAATTATAAACTCTCGGTATATCAGTATATAATGTAATACCTTTGAAAGTTCAATACTGACATTTTATTGCGATATTTTGATATATCTAGCATTGGTCCCGCACTAGATCAACACTCGGTATATTAATGTATTGTGATAATTGTGAAAGTTTAATAATCATAGGTTGATGTATCACAATATTTTAGATATACTGAGGTACATTACAGGCCTATTGATGTGCTGCAACACTTGTGACAGTTCAATATTGCTATGGTAAATTTAAAAACATTATTTCAATATACACTGACAGTCTGCATCATAATATGACATTTTAGTACATGTTGTAAAAAAAATGCACGAAAATGAAAGAAAGCAGATGGGATACACCGGCAGAGAAATCAAGAAAACGACGTCAAACCAACAAGAGTGGAGAACCATGGTTGATCGCCTATGCACCCAGCGAGCAAAGAGGCCTAAGTAAGTACATGCTGTAATGATACAACATAGCACAACAAGGTAAGCTGTTTATGATAAAACAATCAATTATCAATTTGTTTATAATTGTGTTGCCATTTCAAAGCTCATTAAATTAAAACTATGGAGACATTTAAAAATGTTCTGCTCTAGAAAGTGCAAACAAGCACTTTATACATCAGCTACACACCAACTCATCTCATATGCACTATTTAAAGTTTCAAACAATGTCAAGATCAAGGCAGTAAAGCTGAACCCTTGATTCTGGCTGGTGCGGAGGCAATTTGGCTTTGGGGAAATTAAGAAAATCCTGTTGAATTAAGTTACATGCAGGGTTGGCAGTTAAAGCTACCCCTTATTATATAATATGCAAGATCAACTGGCCAACCTGACCAACATCATAGATGATCTCTCCCTCCAAAGTTAGATGACCTGATAGTGAGATTGACTGTGTAAGATTATAAACAGTACACTAGCTGATATCAAAGAAATGAACCCAGAGTGAGCTACAGCCGCATTATGTAACAGCACCAGTTTGGGCTTGCATTTACAATCCATGCTGGCTGGTGCAGTGTATATGTTTTGCTGAGTGTCAGTTTTGATGTGTTTTAGTGGTGACTGGTCCCTCTTAGCTTAGTCAGTTCTCCCTGTTCTTTGAATGAGGTAAATGTGTATTGGGATTGCTCTGGAATACCAATTCAAGTGCTCTTTTACACGATTTGCTCATCTGTTTCACCTTGTTACCATGGTAACATAATTGTGTTGTGTAGTGTTTAATTAATAGTAGCATATATAGGTTTACAGGGAGTATAACATTATTTAATGTTCTTCCCTTGCTGTGCTCATTATGTTATTATATATGATTTGTATTGTATGTATTGTATTGTAATGAGTTACAATAAAATTTGATTTGATTTGATTTGAACACTATATGTTTGTATTCGACAAGTTACAGACTTCAGTGCTGTTTGGATTGCGTGTTTGTGCAAACTCTTCTAGATTTGCTCGATTAAGCGCTGTCGCTTCTTTCGAGCTCGTTGTGGACGGACAGCTTGCAGAGCAGGTGGCTTAAGCACCTCTTCGTCATCGTGACGAGTCTCAGACGACTCATCATCTGTTGGCGGGTCGTCGTCCGCAGCTGTGTCCCCGGGATGATGTCGTGCGATTTCATCGAGCGACAAGCCTCGCACGCGACGGAACATAGACACATTTCGCGTCACCGTGGACCCATCATCACGCACGGCGGTGACCATTGGTCCTTTCATTGCACTGACGATGAGCGGTGTCGGTGCGAACAGAGTAGAGAGTTTGTTCACTCTAGGCTGCTGTACAAACACAAACTCTCCCATTTGTAGGTCCACATGTGAAGCGTGTGCACGCTCGTCTGAGTACTCTTTCATTCTCGCTTTTGCACGAGCGTCTTGTCTGCGAACGACTTCATCTTCTGGGAGCACGCTCTGAAGCGTTGGCAGCTCAAGTAGCTTAGTTCTCGGTTCTCGACCAAACAGTAGTCGGTGAGGTGTGAACAGCGTAGAACTATGCAGAGTAGATCGATAGTTTCGAAGAAACTGCTGCAGTTCGCGACGCCAGTTGCGATGTTGAATGAGGGCTGAACGTACTGCCTTCATCATCGGCTTGTTGAAGTTCTCCACTTGTACATTCGCCATCGGCCATAGCGGTGTGATTTTGCGGTGACGGACGCCACAGGACTACAAAAACTGTGACCACGCATTACTCTGGAATGGTGGGTCATTGTCCGACTTTATCGTTTCTGGATATCCGAACATGGCAAAAATGGACTCCATGATCGGCATAACTGTCTCTGCACTGGTGCTTCTGGTCACGTGAACGACTGGATATCTTGAATATTCATCTGTGACGCAGAGTAAACATTCGCCTGTCGGTATTGGGCCGAAAAAACCAATGCTCAGATTGATCCACGGGCCTCGCGGTAGAGTAGTCATGTTTAGTGGCTCCATCTGGCGACGGTTGGAGTTTGCAACACATGGAATGCAACCCATGACGACTGCTTCCGTTACCATGTATATGCCTGGAAACCACACTTAGTTTCTGATCAGAGCTTTGGTCTTGCAGATGCCCTGATGACCCTCATGTGCCAACTGTATGACACGACTGCGAAGTGCTGTCGGGATGACAATGCGAGAATCTCGTAGCAGAAAGTCTCCATTCTCTCCCACTGCCAGTTCATCCCTCACTTTCCGGAATGCAGCAATGTCAGCTGACTCGTTGTTAGCTGTGTCATGCCAACGACCTGTGCGGATGACCTCGATGACCTTGTTTAAGGTCGCGTCTTGTCTTGTGTGCACCTTAATTTCGTCGAGGGTGATGGCATTTGGCGTAGAGCTGTCAGCAATATGATTGATGAAGTCCTCAGACATACGCTGCGCTTGGCTGATTTTTGTTGCTGGATGTCTAGACAGGTAGTCTGCTGGGTTGTCACGACCACATCTGTATTCTAGACGAATGTTGTAAGGGCAGTGCCCACCTCGCAACTCGTATCGGCGGGTTTAGATTCTGCCATATGCCCAGCAAGGGCCTATGGTCCGTGATTATCGTGCGTGCAACGCCATCCGTGTACATGTTGAAGTGTTCGCAACCCACACAACGGCTAATGCCTCACGCTCTGTTTGTGAGTAGCGTCTCTCCACGTCCGAGAGCGCACGGCTTGCGTATGCGACTGGTTTGCATTCTTGTGTAAGTATCGCTGCAATGCTAACCGGGCTAGCATCTATGAGTATCTCGGTTGGTTTGTGAGAATCGTAGTAGGCATTTGTTGCCGTCTCGAACAATGTGGTTTTATTGCGTTAAACGCGTCCGACTGTGACTTCTCCCAAACCCATTGCTGGTCCTGCCGTGTGAGGACTCGAAGAGGCTCCGAGATTGTTGCAAATCTTGCAATGAATCTCGCGCTGTACTGTGCCATGCCGAGAAATGAGCATACTTCTGATTGGTTCAGCGGTTGTGCAGCTTCTTGAAAGAAGCCGATCTTCGCTTTGTTAAACTCACACTTTGACAAGTTAACTGTTAACCCGGACTTGTGCAGTCTGTTGACTGTTGAGACACTCTGACAGTGCCCTGTCGTGAACTTCTTGGCTTGTACCGAACACAATGATGTCATCACTTATGTTAATGGCGCCATTCATGCCGTTCAACACCGTCTGAATTGTGTGCTGAAATACTTCGGCCGCCGAGTTTATGCCAAAACTCAGTCGTTTGTACCGACACAACCCCATGTGTTGAAAAGGTTGTTATATAACGGCATGCAGGGTTCAGGACTAGCTGATGGTAGCCAGACCGAAGATCTATTTTGCTGAATACTGTGGCCCCTTGCAGGCCTGTAATCAGTTCATCGATTGTAGGCGTCACATGATGCGTGCGTAAGATGGCTTTGTTGGCCTCTCTCATGTCGACACGTATTTCGTCTGGACTTTTTGGCTTTGGTGGCGTGACGATTCGCGACACCCAAACCCAAACAAACGCACACACCCAAGTATACACGCACACACACATGCACACAAACATACACACACACATACAGTGAATTTATTTTTGCGAAAACAAAAACTGAAATTTGAAGAGAACATTATGGTAATTAATAAAATTTAACAGCCAATTATACTTAAGTCTTTCCAATATGTTAGAGAAAACAAGTACTTTTTAAAATAGGCAATAGTTAGAACGTTGATGTGTTTGTTTAGTTTTGTAGAGACAGTATTTTTGCTATTTTTAGGATACAAATATGAATGGTAGCACATAAACAGAAAACGTTAACAAATTAGGAGTAATCTATTACTTGCGAAACAGTAGACGTTTTTTAAATAATACTGCTAAACTAGAAATAAGCAACCGATTAGATATTGCATGTCACTTCACTGCCGGTCAGATTTGTAAATTTATAGTTGCATTGTGAGTTGAAGTACGATAATTATTTTTATGAAAGTGAATGTACAACATCAACTCTATTAACTTGCTAACATAAGTGTCATTTTGGAATTTGATATATTATTTCATAAATTGTGTTTTTGCCAGAATGACCGGTTGTATGTCCAGCGGAATAGGGCACGCAGATAAAAATAATTGTTCATCTTTGGTGCCGTTTTATATCAAAACAATTTTATGTGAAAAAAGGTTACATGGAGTTGAGGAAAGTTAGATATGTATATATATACCTGGTATATATATATACTTTATATATATATACATATGTATAGTGTATGAGGCATGTTACTGTAAATGTGTATTCGATCTCAGAATGCGACGTCAAGTACGAGTACATTTGTCAACCCTAATAAATGCATTCAAGTACACGTTACTATTATTTAAATTTTTAAACACTTTCACATAATAGTACAATCTCAAATACTAGTTTTATATTATGTATTTCTACTAAACATAATAACTAGTAATGTAGTTTACCACGGAAATGTGAGTATAATTAATTTAGTAGTCAAAACCTTTCATAAAACAACAGCGCCAAAATGACCAATATTCGCCCGTACTTGTCGCGTCGGCAACGATACCACTTCGGCGACGATGCAATTTAAGCGAATTTGTTTTCAAAATGCCGCCAGTGCGACCGAATTATCCCGCCGAAGCCACTACCTTTTGCCGCCTAGCTGAAGCGTTACGGCAGCCGAAGCTTTCTAAGTGCAGAAACGAAAAACGAGTGGCGCGCTGCTGTCGTATTCCGTTTTTCGTTGATGCAGTGAAAACGAAACACGATTTGTTTTATCGTTATTTCGGTTTTTTAACATGTATTAGAAAAACCGCGAATAGTACATTGTATTCATTTTTCATACTTAAAATATGAAAATGAACATTGTTTAGTTTTTCGTTCGCCAATTTCAAAACGAAAAAAGAAAAGACGGCATATACACGGACCCAGGAGTGCCCATCGTCATCCCGCCAGGGCTACTGCATTCACGCTGCACGGTATGTATTGTGGCAGAAACAAAATCAGACTCTATGCAGATGATATCATCCTGTACACTCCCATAAAAACAACAATGACAGCAAAAGACTCCAACAAGACCTGGACTCTCAAAGTATGATACATGTCACGTTTGCCAAGTTTTTTTTAATGTATTTTTCGCACTAAATATTCTCAAAAACATTACTACTAAATAATATATATCTAAAGCATGCATATAATTAACTGCATCACTATAGCTGATCTATCATTATGACACAGATACCCTTGAACACATCATGTACCCTGTTACAATAATTTTATGGTCACAAATATACATAGGATCAGATCTCGGTGGATAGTTTTACATTTCACCAACTAAATAGAACATGATAAAATAGTATCATTATGATATATAGTATATACAATATAACAATGAGTATAACTTCATTTTCATTAGAATATATTCGGCAGTCAACATATATTTATGTACATGTAATTACATAAAATACTGGAAATAAACACAAATTTTGAATGAAAGTGCAGTCATTTAAAAAATAACAACTTTCCATAAAATATGTATACATTTCGAAAAAAAATACTTTTGGTCTTTCCATCTCATATAATCATAATATTAATATCAAATGGCTGAAACCATAGATGCAACACTGTTGCATAACAGTTGTAGTTAGTCAATATGGCACAGATCTAGTTAAAATCGATACATAAAATAACAATCACATAAGTGTGCAGTCATTGTGCATTAAACAATAGTATAGAAAATAACAAATGCAAATTAACAACATGGTACAATGTGCTAACATTCAATCACAAGATGAGTAGAACATGCCAGAATATACCAGGTACTTGATATTATGTCATCACTACAAGATAAAACCTCTGCATTTTTTAGAGAATGTCTTCATATAATGTACTTAGATCACTGATAAATTAACAATACAAAAAAGTACATTAGCAATCATCTACAGCAATCCTGTTCCCTGTACGTCCACTGCAACGTACACATTTGTTACGTATGACAGATCTATCAGACTCTGTTATCATTCTGTGCAAAGTACTCTGGTACTCACAGTGAGTATTTATATAAGTGCAAAGTACACTGGTACTAACTGTTGCATAACAGATGTAGTTAGTCAATATGGCACAGATCTAGATAAAATCAATACATAAAATAACAATCACATAAGTGTGCAGTCATTGTGCATTAAACAATAGTATAGAAAATAACAAATGCAAATTAACAACATGGTACAATGTGATAACATTCAATCACAAAATGAGTAGAACATGCCAGAATATACTTGATATTATGTCATCACTACAAGATAAAACCTCTGCATTTTTGAGGGAATGTCTTCATATAATGTACTTAGATCACTGATAAATTAACAATACAGAAAAGTATATTAGCAATCATCTACATCAATCATGTTCCCTGTACGTCCACTGCAACGTACACATTTGTTACGTATGACAGATCTATCAGACTCTGTTATGATTCTGTGCAAAGTACTCTGGTACTCACAGTGAGTATTTATATAAGTGCAAAGTACACTGGTACTCACAGTGAGTATTTATATTGATGCAAAGTACAATGGCACTCACAGTGAGTATTTACATCCACATATTGCAATGTCCACCAGATCTTTGAGACAATATTATAACTTATATTTAAGGCCAAACACCTTGTACGTAAATTCAACAGTAACAATGTACATGAACTTAAGGATGATCTCACAAGTTTGCAAAGTAAAAACATGGCTAGCATTGGTAATGGTTCAGCCCCCAATTCACCAACAATATTACTAGCATCGATTTGCATTAACACATCTTTCAATTGCTAGATAATGCCACAGTAGCAATTTATTCCGCTGCGATATATGGTGATGGCCCAACCACCCCTCCAAGAAATGTATCCCAAATTTTGACTTTGCAAACTGAAGCAACCATCTCTTACAAAGCAGTTCTGTGCTGACCTGTGAGTGATGCAAAGAAAGCAATGTGTACTGCAGGAACTACAGTACATCCACAGTGAGTATGACATCCGTCTATTTGCAACACCTGTTCAGTTCACGAGTGACATAATTACAACATACGCTACAGGTAGTTGTTGTAAATTACTGCCTTGATCACCACAACGATATCTCTTCCTAAATAAAACACCACCCTCATAATAATAGGAATATTTTATGTAAAGAGATAATTAGTTTGTTCATAACAATCAACAGGAATGTATGTCAAGCATGCAGCAGGAAAAAGTTATATTTTATCTATCTGGCAGTTGTTTTAACACTGAACAAACAGACAGTAATAAAATGATGATGTGACACCAAGACAACTGGGTCAAATTGATCCTTTTAAAACCATTATAGAAGCATACATGTAAACATACATCCACCTCACAGTTCTAAAATATCATACATGGCGTACCATTTTATGGCACAAAGACGTCGATGATTCAATTAATTAATAGCGTTCTCTCGTCACAGTTTGCATAGGATCTCTTTTCCAACTTCTCTTTAATGACAAACACCCTAAAAAGCAATAAAACACCGATAATAAACATGTCTCGCAATACACATGCACATTCACTATTCCACCTGGTGCTCCATAAAGATGCTGTAATGTAATAGACCGTGACTGTTCAGACCTTAAACATTTTGGTCTTATCAAATGATAAGTTTTGTGTTAAAGGGAAATATTTCAGTTTTACAATAATGTCAGTGTCATCCTTGTTAGTAAATCTGTTTCAAAGTTATGGGTGGTTGAACTGACCCACCCGGAGAATTCAGGTTTTGATACAGACAACGTAAAAGATATGTTACAAATCACATACTATTTAATTCAAAACATGCACCAAAAGCACTTTCAAGACAATAATTACATTGTTACTTCGGTGTTACAACAGGCACTGTCCCAGATATGTCAACCACAAACTATTATATAACTAAATTGAAGTTGCAGGTGACAAGGTTCAGAATGTATGTTTTTGGTCAAGTTGGGCTGGTAGCTTTGTTACTAAAAAACACAACCACACGTCACAGCTATTTCTAGTGTCATTTTCAGTAGTAACACTAGTTCACAATGCTTGAAATGGACATGAACATTTTCAACTGGTGGTGCTACAGAGATTGTTTGAGAAGTTGGTTTTCAGTTAAATACTTACAATGATACAACACAGAAGGATGCCACTTGCACTGTGAAAACATGCCAAAAATAAGTTTCATCTGTTTTTTTCTACTTTTATTAAGTATGTCATATCTAACTCCCACCCACTAATGTATTCAACTAGTTATGTCTCATATGCAAAATGAAGCATTTGTGATATTGTAAATTTAACTCATTTCATTAACGTAGGGCAGACTAGTGGGCAGCCCTACCACTGACAAAATTACGCATAGTTTCAACGGTTTGTGGGCGTCGCTGACGTATCTCGGACAGTGCCTACTGATGTGTACTTACACAGCAAGTAGTGTTGTGAAGCCTAGAGTGCCCAGCATGATGACAAATGTGAACGGTGCCCACACAAACAGAGTGGCCGAGTAGAGATTGTTGAAGACAAGCTGACCCACCAGTACGCTCAGTGCAATGGCTAGGGCAATGGTTGCAAACATGGCACCTGCAAACAACACAGCCACGTCTAGCATACTATCACCAATGTTGACTGTGTACCACAAATACACATTGATGCACAGGAAATGGGAAAGATGAAGCAAAATCTACAGTCGCTAAGGTTCAAGATAATTGTTTTTCAATTTATATATATGTCGGGTCGTTGCGGTTTTGACGGTATGGAGTTGTGAGCATCGTGTTAAAGGGAAACCTTTCAGTTTTACAGTATCATCTGTATAAGTCAACCTGTTGTGACGTAATTGGTGGTTGAACTGATCCACCCGAAGAATTCACGTTTTGAGACAGCTGGTATCAAAGTCAGTTATTTATGTTACAAATCAGTGAAATCACATACCATTCAATCCAAGACACCCATCAAAACACTTTTTCAAGATAATGATTCCAAATTGCATTATTAAAATGCAGTAAATTCCCCCCCCCCCCCGAGAGCTCTCCAAAAACCTCAACCTGCACCCCTCCCCTCGAGGATCGCAAAATACTCAAATTTCAAACTACACTTCAGCACTCGCTTTAACATTTACTAAAAGGCCTATTTTATGACAATGTAAACATTATTTTGACCTTGTTATTTGAATATAAAACCAACTTATGGTCCAACAAATGTTATGGTATAAAAAAATATAAATTCTGTCATCCAAAGACCAAAAGACCCATTATTTGAAAAAGAAATACCTGTTGCAATTTTTCAAAAACCTGTTCAATAATGGGACATGTCTCTAGATAATAGCCTAGTTCTAGTAGTCTCACCTTCCTCCTCTTGTTCCACGAGTTTCGAGCTGATGGAGCGGACCATTGGTGCTGTCACATAATACGCAGCCCCAGCCACAGGTGCTACAAATACAATACTTACATCATCACATCTAACTGTTTTTAAATGGAAACAAAAGGCATCTTTTAGGGCCTACACATCTAAAAGTGTTAATAGAAACTAACCATTAGCAACTAGTATCAAGAATATTATGCCAGCAGTTTACTAGAATAACCTTGTTAAAGACATAATTTAAAATGCATGGACAGCGCAATTGTGAAAGCGAACGCAATCCTACAACAGTTGAACAGTGGCGCGCTCTATGGATAGTTGATCACAAATCATAGTTTGGCACATTTTTACAGCAGGGAGAAAAGTTACACATTTAGTAAATAAATCTAAATGACTACATTTGTTGGTTTTTAATGCATCACCAGTTGATAGAGCAGAGGCCAATGGTCAAAGGATGCCAGTGAACACAGCAATAGGTGAGTAGACCTTGGAACCAGGGAGGACATGCACTTACACTGCCTCCAAGTCAGTTAATATAATATACACAGATTTGTTATTTAGAAACAAGTCTATTGTCCCGTCAGTTTAAGACCCAACCCATAACAGGTGCAGCAAACACAATTCCCACATAATCCAGTTCATGACAAACACTACAATCACATGATCATCCCATGCCAACACATGTCACATGATCATCCCACACACAAGTCACATGATCATCCCACACTCAAGTCACATGATCATCCCATACACAAGTCACATGGTCAGGAGTAGATATTTTAAATTGGTTTCAAACACTCAGGAAGCTGTATAGCAATAATAAATAAGCAAAAGTTATGATGCTGGAAGGTTTACTTCAAAATGCACAAACAATAATTGCACTTACCCATAAACATCATTACTGTGGTGGTGCTGAAAACGACGACAGCCTGGAAGGCTGCTGCTGATATGGTGCCTATCAAGAGCAGGCCACTGTCATTTAATGTCGGCTGGGTCAGTTTAGTCATCACCACTGCGGTGGGCGCAGAAATAATCATCAACAATGCACCGAAGTAGCCAATGAGCACTGAGCTCCAACAGAATGGAGCATCAAGCAGGTAGATGAGCAACACATCTGTACGTCCCAACGTAACCGAACAAGAAAAGAAAACAATAGCTAGACTCAATAAGAGCTTCCATCGTCTGCCTGTTCCATTGTCTCTGGAGTACAAATTTAAGGCTTTACGGAAATGACCAAAAGACCAGAATCGAACATCTGGGTGTATCATGATAGTCTCAGGCAGGAAGATGGCAGCAATCACAAGATCCAGCAGGATTATGACAGCCAGAATGAGAAAAGGGTAAAAATATCCAAGACCGGCTATAAGATACCCAATGGCAACCAATGATACGACTGTTCCTAACCCCAAACAGCTTTCAAGAGCCGTCATTCGTAAAGATCTATTGTGTGACGTCACATCAGCGACATAGGAATACGCAGCTGAAATGACCATTGAAATCCCACCAGATAAACCCTCCAGAAATGCCCCGATTACGATAACATAAAGCGACCAATCAAAGTAAATGACAGCAAGGAAGCAGAGGCATCTAACTATGGTACCAACTAGTGGTATGATAATAGCAATCTTCCGTCCTCCCCTGTCACTGTAAGACCCCAGCAGTACCAGAGAGAACATCCCTGGAACAAGTGATGCCACGTTTGTGTAGAGCATCCACAGAGAAGCCTGGGAATCTACATAATTATTCTTGTAGCGACTACTGCCATTGTTACACATATCTAAATTACCCTCCGACTCATTGAAACTGCCATCAGTTAAATTGTAATCACTTGCTATTTTCGCACGGACGTACTGATCCGAGAGAGGAGCTAATGCACCAATGTACAAGGCATATACGAAAACGATGGGCTCAAGTAACATCACAAAGCGGGAATAAACCTGTGGTGTATCCATCGTCTTGATTTCAACGTCCGACAGGTTGATATTTCTATATTCATCCATGCTGCTCGCAGTAATAGCATTTCCAGATTCCCCATTGCTGGAGGCAGTATTATTCTGCTCGCTTTCTTCTATCATGGTGTCCTTGTTCTGTTGGCTATCTTCTGCCATGGTTTCCTTGGAGTCACCTGGGTCAGGGATAAACACAATATTTCACATTTAGGTAAGCTCTGATACCATAGTATATATATTATTATGTAAGTGTGACCCGCCCAGTGAACTGGGTATTAAGTTGCACAGATCTATTAAATGTAGTTTATATTCCTCAACAAATAATCCCAACTAAATCAAATACATACATTTATAAATGAACAGATTAAAATAACAAACTGTAATATGAGTTAAAAATGATCTCGTTTCTCACATCACTTTTTACATTTTTCTTCAATTTTAGCAATAAATGATGGTAAATGCTGGACTTCCTTTGTGCATGCTATTTTAATAACCTATGCCACTGTTATGCAATTACACAAGAATAAACAAATATAGGTAATATTCACAAAAATGAAATCCCCAAAATAACTGTGGCGGCGTGCGCCGACATCATCACGATTAACCATATTTTGCTAGTGGACCGAATTGACTATTGGTCGAAATCACCAGCACGAGTAAAACTAACGCTTATTCAGTCTTCATTTTTGATAGATTTGTTGTCAGTGCCAACACCAAAAGTCCCCATATCATATATACCTTCTGTAGTTGTGCCTTGTGTGGGTTGGGAAGTTTCGTTCCCACGTCTCCAGACCTAGTGCTCAATGAAATGAGACTGTCGAGTCCGGTCTGGCTTTTATGTTTTCACAGTTTTGTACGCCAAAGGTTGTGAACACACATACCTAGTACCATAGATTAATACAAGGATAAAAGCAGATTGCTGGAATGGTTGCACTTCGTGAAATTTACGAATAACCAAATCAAATAACAACATCGCGAGTCTTGTGACACCACTTTCCCGACCCGCTCAATTTGTTGTTTTTATGCGGAGTGTCTTCTGGGGTCAGACCATATTTAAGTTTCCTGTTGACAACAACGTTAACGTTTTCCATGATTAATTATAGAAAAACGAAACGATCACAAATTATGAAATTTCATGTCATATACTGGCACCGTTTTTCTAATGCGCTGAATAAATTTGGTCGAAACCACATGCATGCAAATCTGAATATTTGACATTTTAACTTGTTTAGCCTTGATTATCCAAGATCCGCGGTGTGGCGCCACTATTTGCAGTTTTCCCGATAACGTCTATGTGATCAAAGCAATTAGATACTAAAATTGTAATAGTAAGCAATTAGATACTAAATAGTATCTAATTGCTTTGATGCGATTCACTTATGAAAAACTAACAGGCGCTTTTAAGCCACGCCCAGCGAGCTCGTTATTGGTCGCTAGGTCAAGGAGCGTTTCATGTGTTTCGCGCGTTTCATTTTGTTTTTCGCTGGGAGACGTCAGGGCTTATTTTGTTACATGTTAGCAAGGGGCTATACGTACGTATGCAGACACATTTTTACGAACAGGTAGGCAGGGCCATACGTAAAAAAATAATTTTACCTAGGCAGGGCTCTACGTATACGTACGTTCATCCAGATTATACTATTTAGTGTTAAATTTAGACTGATACTGATTAGGACAGTCGCGAAATCCATTAATTGTAAATGTTGTCATATTGTTATCTTAACACATTGTAATTGTACGCGGGCCGCATATTGATCATTACAACTTGTCTTTTCTCTATTGATGTTCATTGAAACACCATAAAAACTGTGAACAGAAATTACGGACTACTAACTAACTGTTAACACAATATCTACACAAATACATTTATGGTATAATATATACTATATATTAGAGTACATGATTAAATTCAGTCAGTAACGCATCAGTTACTAAAATAGTCACACCAACAAAATGACCAGGTGTATAAATGTAATGATACAAATTCATTGTTGTTTTTTGTAAAATACTAACAATGTAACATATGCTCATTCATCGCATACATGAACTTAATGATCACAAAGGGATACATTGCACCATGATTAAACTCAATAAATGTACGATCGTACGCTGGATACAGTTGTATAAAGATCTACACGTATAGTTGTCTCTGTGTATAGAGTAGGCTTATAGTTGACAATGACAGCATATGATTTAACAAGATTGCCATCCAAATAATTAACTCTGGGTGGCAGGTGGACAAGGAAGCCCTTCGGCTTATCGAGAGTCCAACTCTTTTATCTATGTGAATCCCGCCCTTCTGAGGTATGTCGCTTTTATTTTTAAAAATATATTCACGCTACTAGCACCCACGCAATCAGCAGATAATCTGTTCCATTCATTTACAGTCATTTGTGAAAATGAGAACTTTCTTATATCTAATCTACACTGCTCCTTTGCTAATATAACTTCATGTCCTCTCGTCCTTCTATCTTTCTTAACTGAGAAAAAATATTTCTATCAATATTTTCATAACCATTTATTATTTTAAACACTTATATCTGATCTCCTCTCAATCTCCTGGTCTCTAATGTTGTTGAACCACATTCTTTTAGGCGAATTTCATAACTAAGATCCCTCAGTTTTGGTATCATTTTAGTCGCTCTCTTCTGTACTCTTTCTAGCACATCTATGTCCTTCTTGCGATATGGCCTCCACGCTTGTATACAATATTCTAAATGAGGCCTCACTATTGTTTTGTACAGCGGTATTATTAGTTCTTTTTCCTTATACGCTATATTTCGCCTAATTAATCCAAGGCTTTGATTTCCCTTTGAAGCTGCAATTCCGCACTGCTCTGAAACCTTCATATTAGCACTAATGGTTAACCCTAACTCCTTTTCTTTTACAGTAGTACTTAGTACAGTACGCCCCGTTGTATATTCTACCTCTTCGTTCCCATGTCCTGTGTGAAGGCATTTACATTTCCCAAAATTGAACAGCATTTGTCACTTTTCAGACCATTTGTTCAACCTGTCAAGATCATCTTGTAAATGCTGTCTATCTCCATCACTTTTAATCCTCCTAAACACTTTTGTATCATCCACAAATTTCAACACCTTGCTTGTTATTTCATCATCCAAATCGTTGATATATATTAAGAATAATATAGGTCCTAGTACTGATCCCAGTGGTACCCCACTCAATACCGACTTCCAGTTTGAAGCCTCCCCATCAACTACTACCCGTTGTCTTCCGTCAATCAGCCATTTTTCTATCCAGTTTATTATACCATTTCCTATGCCATGGGCCTTTAGTTTAAGCAGTAATCTTTGATGTGGTACTTTGTCGAAAGCTTTTTGAAAACATAAATAGACGATATCTACTGGTGATCCCTCATCTACCCACTTAATGATGTCTTCCAAAAAACATAACATATTTATTAAGTATGACCTCGCTTTTAAAAACCCATGTTGAGATGGGTTTATCAAGTTATGTTTAACAAAAAATTCCACCATGTGATCTTTAATTAGTCTTTCTAACAATTTGCAAATCACTGATGTTAAACTCACTGGTACATAGTTCTCTGACTTGTTTCTCGAATCTTTTTTAAATAACGGCATAATGTTTGCCTCTTTCCATTCTAAAGTAACCACTCCCTCTTCTAATGACAAATTGAAAACTGTTGCAAGCGGTACGCTAATTTGTTGTACAATTTCCAATAGTAGTTTGGGCGGAATCCCATCCACTCCAGGTGATTTATTACCCTTCATAGCCCTTATTTTCTTAGCTACCATTTCCGGGGTTACAATTACTGGCAGTGAATTAATATCTTCTCTGGTAAACACTGAACTAAAATATTCATTCATGTCTTCTGCCATTAAGAATCCCTGTGATATTATATTTCCAGCACTATCTTCTAGAGGACCGACCTTATCCTGAACTTTCTGTTTGCTTCGAACATACGCATAAAAACTCTTGCTGTCATGTTTTATATTACTAGTTAATTGTTGTTCATAGCTTCTCTTTGAATTTCTATTTTCAGCTGTAGCTTGGTTAAGTGCTTCTTTATAAATGTTGTAGTCTTCATCATTTCCAGTACATCCGTATGACTTCCACATCATTTGTTTATACTTAATTTTTTCTAATGGCTTCGTTCGATAAGTGTTTCTTTTTGGACCGTTTCCCTTGTTTTTGATGGGTGCAAATTGATCGACTATGCATTTAATTTCACTCTTTAATATATTCCAGCATTATGTTGCTGTCTTATTTTTCAGTGTGTTATTCCAGTCTATCTTTGCTAAAAATTTCCTCATGTCCTTATACCTACCTTTGTGGAAATTTCTCATATACTGCTTTTTACTATTTCTTTCTGATTTTACTTTGATGGTAAAATGTATCTGGTTGTGATCTCTACTCCCAGTGGCTCACATATCTTGACATTGTCAACTAATTCATTCTGTGAGTACAAAACTATGTCTAACACATTTTCACCCCTGGTTGGTTCTAGCACATGTTGAGAAAGGAATGTATCTTGAACTAAAACTAAAAACTTGTGGTCCTCACTCCCCATACTCTGTAGAGATTTCCATTGTATGTGCCCGTGGTTAAAATCCTCCATAATAATAGTCCCGTTTGCTTAATTACCTTATAGCGTTTTGTATTTTTGTATTCTCTTCTATGTTTATGTTTGGACTTTGATAATCAAACCCAACTGTTAACGTTGAGTTTCCTGTAACTATGTTACACCAAACAGCTTCTTCGCAATCTACTTCTCTTTCTAATTTTATTTCATAAGCCTGGATAGATTCTTTAATATATAAAATAACTCCACCTCCATTGCTTCCTATTCTATCTTTCCTAAACTTTACATATCCTGTCAGTCCCAATTCGACATCTGATATATCGGTGGTGGTCCAGGATTCGGTTATACCTATTATGTGAGGGTCAAATATCTTCTACCATCATGTTTAGTTCATTTCTTATGTTTACTATACTCCTTGCATTTAAACAAACACATTTATATCCAGCTTCAGAAGATTTTTCAGACTTTTCTTTGCTGATTTATTTGTGCTGCTTTTATGTATGCCTCCAGTTTCAGGCTTCTCTGTGAGTCTCCCCTGCGAATCTAGTTTAAATAGATGCAACCTGTCCCACTGTCAACAGATCGCAGCAGGTTCTCTGAGAAAACTGCTGGCCCCTTTCCACTAAGATGGAGACCATCTCTCATGTACATAGCTTCCCTCAAAAACAAAGTTTCCCCATAAATCTGTGAATCCCACCCTCTCTTCTACAACACATCTGCTCAACTATTGCATTGATTGCCATCCTCTTGCTGTTTCTATACGTTGCCCCCCTTCCTCCCATTACTGGCAAAATTCCTGAGAGAATAATCTGTTCAACTCTTGTTTTCTTTAGCTTCCTCACTAACTGTCTATACTTCTGTACTATCCCAGTTGTTCCCTCCCTGTCTGTCTGCATTATTTGTTCCTACGTGTACTATTATAGACCCTCCCTTGCCATGCCTCAATACCTTCTCTACCCTTTCAGTCACATGTTCTATCCTAGCCCCCGGTAGACAAACAACGACGTCCTTCCCCTCGCTTAGTGTCTTGTCCGTCTTTCTCATAATGGAGTCGCCCATAAACACCCTCTCTTTCCCCATTGCCCCCTCAATTACTCCCTCAGAGTTGCTCCTTTTCCGGTTTGCATATGTCTGGTTGTTGTCTTTTCCCCTTGCCGCCTTCTCTCCTGTCACATTCTCTTCCGATCCATTCTTTCTTGTCACCTTTCCTCCTGTCATCGTCCCTTTTATCGACTTCTCTTCTATCAAATTTTTACTCACTTCCTTTCGTCCCTTCCTCTTTCCTCCCAACTCATTTTCTTCTCTCCTCTCCCGTCCCATCTTCCCTCCCTCCTTCTCTACAGTCACCTTCTCCCCTGTCACCTTCACGCTTGTCACGTTTTCTGTCGTCGATTTTCCAATTTCTTCCCCTCCAATCACCTTCCCTCCTCTCAATCTCTTTTCCGCAATCTTCTTGCCACTGCTATTCTCTTTCAGTCTTGCAGTATTCCCACCTCTCTCCCTATCGTCTCTCTTCATTCCACCTGTCTCCTTGCTAATTCTCATCTCCATCAATATCTGTCAACTTAACTATCTCCTTCTGCAAACACTCCACCTTCCAACACCCCATGCACTGAAAGGTGAATACCTCCTCCATGGTTTCATGGACAATGCAAAATCTACCCAGCTGTGGCAGTGATCGCACACCAATTGTCGGCTTGTCTTGACTTGCCGCTTGCAAGGCGCCATATCACTATCAGAATTTATGTAATAACTTAACTACCTTATGGGTAACATTTAGGCCCTTTCTTAACATCAAGTTTAAACAACGAAAAACAATGCAATTGTAATAATAACACGTTGAAAATGATCTCTCATTATTCTTTTCTTAATTACATACCTCGTTCCGCCTAATACGCGATTCGGTATCTGTTTGTTTTTGTTTTCTGTTGTCTTTTTTTATGGTGGTGAATCTGCCATCTCAATGTTGTTGATCCAATGTTGTCTTCCTACTCTAATTTAGTCACACATTTGGATAATAATAGTGTAAACTGCTAATACATGTTCATAAGATTCATATGCAACTAAACATAACTATTATATTATTATCCCGCGTAGATGTCCCCCAAAGGGGTAAATTGACCTGTTACCAATCCCTGTTTACCACATAGGGGCAATAGATCGAAGTTTCCCTCTGGTCAATTAATCACTTTAGTTTACCTCCCAGATCCCAAACATGGGCTACTTGGATAATGGGTCCCCGGGGTGCCTCCTTATAATGGCTCCGAGTCACACCAGTGGTGTTATGGCTGGACTGACAGTGCACCAGCTGCTAGATTCACCGTCACCTGCACTCCCACCCAAATCACTAGTGATTTTTTTTCTAAAACTTAATAGTCCTTTCTTTATATACTCCCGCCCGGAGACACGGTACAGCTACTCTGATTCTTCATCTGCTCCGTTTTCAATCAGCAGTGTCAGCTTGTGAATTGGCCTCTCTAGGTACATGGCCTTCTTGGTTCGCTTGCCCTCCTTCGTGAGGCTTGAATCAGCCACAAACAGCTTCACTTTGCGCATCAGACTGTCCTTGCTGGGCATCGTTTCGACCACCTTTGCCACATCTCCCACTTGGATGTTTCGTTGTTTCCTATTCCACTTAATTCTGTCTGATTTGGAGATTTGACAGGTATTCCTTCTCCCACCTTGACCAGAACTGGTTCGCCAGATACTGTACACGTCTTCGCCGCTTCCTGGCATAGACGTCTTCTATCTGGAAGTTCCCTGGTGGTGGCATTACAATTCCCGATTTCATTGTGAGTAGACGATTAGGCGTCAGTGCTTCCGGTCCACGTGGGTCGTTTATGTTTCCAATGGCGAGTGGTCTGCTGTTGACAATCGCCATTGTTTCATAGGTGAAAGTCCTGAGGGAAGCGTTGTCCAGCCATGAGTTGTTCTGACACAACATCGCCGTCAGGATGTTTCTGATCGTTCTTATTTGGCGCTCCCAAACTCCGCCCATGTGACTAGATGAGGGCACATTCATGACGAAATCACATCCGTGCGCCTCAAGAAACTGTTCCGCTCTCCTTTCGTTTATTTCTTTAAATGATCTTGTTATTTCACACTGTGCGCCGATGAAGCTGGTCCCTTGATCAGATCGTTGTTGTCTCACTGTCCTATGCAAAGCGATGAAACATCGCAGTGCATTGATGAAGGCACCAGTTGTCATGTCGTCAAGCAAGCATGTGGACTGCTCGGGATGACATGCAGGTGAAGAGTAGTCCATATCGCTTAATCTCCTTCCGTCCCACCTTGATGATGAAGGGGCCGAAACAGTCAAATCCACAGTACGTGAATGGCGGTGAGGGTTCTACCCTTTCTTCTGGTAAGTCAGCCATCTTTTGCACTTGCGTTCGACCGCGGAGTCTTCTGCACTGCACACATTTGTAGATGTGAGATGAGACTGCAGAGATAATTCCTACTATCCAGTATCCTCTGCATCGCACTTCATTCACTGCCATGCCTCCATTCTCTCTCATGACAGTGTTTGATCACCAAGTGCGTTACGTGACTGTTTCGTAGCAGGGTCATCGGGTGTTTGACACGGTAGTGGAGAGATGATGACATTGCAATCCGTACTTCGACTCTCAGGATTCCATCATTGTCCAGGAATGGGTCCAGCTTGTAGATCTGACTCGGTTTCTTTATTATGTCGTCACTCGAGTCACCTCGCTCTCGCACTCATCATCTGTTGGCGGGTCGTCGTCCGCAGCTGTGTCCTCGGGATGATGTCGTGCGATTTCACCGGGCGACAAGCTTCGGACGCGACGGAACTTAGACACATTTCGCGTCACCATGGACCCATCACCACGCACGGCGGTCACCATTGGTCCTTTCATTGCACTGACGATGAGCGGTGTCGGTGCGAACGGAGGAGAGAGTTTGTTCACTCAAGGCTGCTGTACAAGCACAACCTCTCCCATTTGTAGGTTCACCTGTGAAGCGTGTGCACGCTCGTCTGAGTACTCTTTCATTCTCGCTTTTGCACGAGCGTCTTGTCTGCGAACGACTTCATCTTCTGGGTGCACCCTCTGAAGCGTTGGCAGCTCATGTAGCTTAGTTCTCGGTTCTCGACCAAACAGTAGTCGGTGATGTGTGAACAGTGTAGAACTATGCGGAGTAGATCGATAGTTTCGAAGAAACTGCTGCAGTTCGCGACGCCAGTTGCGATGTTGAATGATGGCTGAACGTATTGCCTTCATCATCGGCTTCTTGAAGTTCTTCACTTATGCATTCGCCATCGGCCATAGCGGTGTGATTTTGCGGTGACGGACACCACACGACTGCAAAAACTGTCACCACGCATTACTCTGGAATGGTGGGCCATTGTCCGACTTTATGGTTTCTGGATATCCGAACATGGCAAAAATGGACTCCATGATCGGGATAACTGTCTCTGCACTGGTGCTTCTGGTCACGTGAACGACTGGATATCTTGAATATTCATCTGTGACGCAGAGTAAATATTCGCTTGTCGGTATTGGGCCGCAGAAATCAATGCTCAGATTGATCCACGGGCCTCGCGGTAGAGTAGTCATGTTTAGTGGCTCCATCTGGCGGCGGTTGGAGTTTGCAAGACACGGGATGCAACCCATGACGACTGCTTCCGTGTCCTTGTCTATGCCTGGAAACCACACTCTGCATTTGGTCAGAGCAATGCTCTTGTAGATGCCCTGGTGACCCTCATGTACCAACTGTGACACGACTGCGAAGTGCTGTCGGGATGACAATGCCATAATCTCGTAGCAGAAAGTCTCCATTCTCTCCCACTGTCAGTTTATCCCTCACTTTCCGGAATGCAGCAATGTCAGCTGACTCGTTGTTAGCTGTGTCATGCCAACGACCTGTGTGGATGACCTCTATGACCTTGTTTAAGGTCGCGTCTTGTCTGGTGTGCACCTTAATTTCGTCGAGGGTGATGGCATTTGGCGTAGAGCTGTCAGCAATATGATTGATGAAGTCCTCAGACATACGCTGCGCTTGGCTGATTTTTGTTGCTGGATGTCTAGACAGGTAGTCTGCTGGGTTGTCACGACCACATCTGTATTCTAGACGAATGTAGTAATGTAATAAACGTAGTGCCCACCTCGCAACTCGTAGCGGCGGGTTTGGCTTCTGCCATATGTCCAGCAGGGGCCTATAGTCCATGATTATCGTGCATGCAGCGCCATCTGTGTACATGTTGAAGTGTTCGCAACCCCACACAACGGCTAATGCCTCACGCTCTGTTTGTGAGTAGCGTCTCTCCACGTCCGAGAGCGCACCGCTTGCGTATGCGACTGGTTTGCATTCTTGTGTAAGTATCGCTGCAACGCCAACCGTGCTGGTATCTACGAGTATCTCGGTTGGTTTGTGAGAATCGTAGTAGGCATTTGTTGCCGTCTCGGACAATGCGTTTTTTATTGCGTTAAACGCGTCCGACTGTGACTTCTCCCAAATCTATGGCTGGTGAGGACTTGAAGAGGCTCCGAGATTGTTGCAAATCTTGCAATGAATCTCGCGCTGTACTGTGCCATGCCGAGAAATGAGCGTACTTCTTCTTGTATGTTTGTTGTTTGGTAGAATAAGAACTTAGCAGCTATTTAGTGATCACGAAAGTAGAAACCAACTCGTTTATTTTAGCTCCGGTCGAAACAGTGTCGCCCATCAATCTCGGATAATCTCCGACGATAAATATAGCATATATCACAACATATCCCTTTAAAGTAACTGATGACCATTCTAAAAAGTCTTTATGTGACTGACCATCTAATGTGGAAGTTCGTATGAGTTCGTATGAGTTCGTATGAGTATACGTCATGGCTTCCTCGCGGTTCACCTACAGGTCAAGACGAGTCGGCGGTTTCGATCGACGTTCGCTGCGCCGGATCATCGCTGGAGGGTTGTTCACGTCGACTTGCGGAGTACGTGTAGTAGAAGCTTCACATGGATCGGTAACTTCTCGACTGGGTGACCCACACAAAGCAGACCCCGTCGGTGACGATTGTCCCTCGGGACTCGTGTCAACCAAGGAGCTTCGATTGCGGCGAATGTTCGAGTTGCCATCCGTTCGTACGTTGTAAGACCTCGGTGTCTGTGCTCGTCCGGTGACAACACCGTTTTGCTTTGTGTCTTTTACGAACACTCGCGACCCTATCTCCAATGGTGGTAAGTTGCGCGCACGGTGTCGGGCGTCGAAGGTTGTTTTCTGGTAGCCTTTCTGGCTTGACTCTTTCGCTCTCAGGTGTATCAAATCAGGGATGCTCGGCTTCAGTGTCTCGGTGTATGCCGAAACGGTTGAGCGTAACTGTCGACCCATGAATAGCTGTGCAGGACTGTATCCATTCGCCAGTGGTGCGTTCCGGTAAGCAAGAAGAGCCAAATATGGGTCCTCGTTCTTCCGCAACAAGTTCTTCACTGTCTGAACAGCCCGTTCAGCTTCACCGTTAGATTGTGGGTATCTCGGCGAGCTGGTCACATGTACGAAACCGTACTTGGTGGAGAATTGTCTGAACGTCTCCGCTGCATACTGTGGGCCGTTATCTGACATTACTACCTCTGGTATACCATGACGGGCGAAGAACGACTTCAGGTGTTCGATGATCGTTTCAGAATCGGTTCGTTGGAGTTTGGCCACTTCGAAGAATCGCGAGTGATAATCCACAGCGACAAGATACTCCGAGTTCTGCCAATGGAACAAGTCTGTCCCGATGCGTTCCCATGGCCTCTCTGGAAACTCAAGTGGCATGAGGGGCTCTCTATGTTCTGAACGATTTAGTCGACAAACGTTGCATGTTCTGACCATGTCTGCTATCTGACTTGACATGCATGGCCACCAGACGTTCCTTTGGGCGGTCTCTCTGCATTTATGTATGCCCAGATGTCCCGTGTGTATCTTCTCGAGTGTCTCTGCCCGCAGTAGACTTGGTATCACGATTCGAGACCCCAACAGCAGGAGTCCTCGTTCAACGCTAAGCTCGTCGCGAAGTTGATAGAATTCACACAATGCTGGATTCTCCGTCATGATTGGCGGCCAACCATGTTCACAGTGCTCCATCACCTGCACACACACGGGATCGTCCGCGTACGCCGCTATGATTCGCGTCATCATGGCCGTTGATGCCACAGTACTCTCCAGGACGTACATCACCGACTCTGCGTAGGCCTCAACCTGCATTGCAAAGTCCTCGACTTTGTCGTCATTCTCAGCAACTGGCGCTCGTGATAGCGCATCTGCGGTGTGTATGTTCTTGCCTGGCACATAGACAATGTTGTATTAGTAGCGCATTAGCCGTAGTCTGAAGCGCTTGATCCGTATCGGCAATTGGTCTAGCAGTTTTTGCCCGAGCAATGGAATCAGCGGCTTATGATCCGTCTCGAGGAGGATGTGTACACCAGTAATGTACTGAGTAAATCAATCACACGTCCACGTTAGGGCGAGAGCCTCTTTTTCGATTTGGGCGTATCGTATTTCGCAGTCCATCATCGATCGTGATGCGTATGCAACGACTTTACGACCGCCGTTCGGTTCTTCCTGTAGAAATGTTGCCCCCAGTCCGTAGGAGCTCGCGTCTGCAGATATGATCAACGGCTTGCTCGCGTCATACCATGCTAACGTCGGTGTCGTGCAAAGTTCTGCTTTGATGCCCTCCATGGCACTCTGCTGGGCTGTGTCCCATGTCCACATTACGTCTTTGCGAAGCAACTCTCTGAGCGGACCCGTCAAAGACGTCATGTTGGGTGCGAATCTTCCTATCTGGTTAACCATCCCAAGAAATCGTTGCAACTCGGTTACGTTTTGTGGCGCCGGGAACTTGGAAATTGCAGTAATTTTCGATGGATCTGCGCGAATGCCGTCCTCATCAATGATGAAGCCCAGGAACTTGGTGCTTGTTTCTGAGAACTCGCACTTGTTGCTCAACGTCATGCCACTTCGCTTGATTTTCTCCATCACCTCATCGACCCGCTGGTCATGTTCCTCCTTGGTCGTGCCGTGTATCAGAACATCGTCCATGTGACAGATCACACCAGGAAGACCTTCGAGAATTTTTTTCATCGTCCTCTGGAAAATTTCCGGGGATGAACTTATCCCGAAACACAGGCGATGGAAGCAGAATCTCCCGTACGGCGTTATAAACGTGGTGAGTAGTTGCGACTCAGGATCCAGCGGATTCTGCTAGAACCTCGAATTTGCGTCGAGCCGGCTGAAGAATCGAGCCTTGCTCAACTTCGCCAGGCTGTCGTCAACCGAGTTCATAGGATGATACTCGTGTCTGACTGCGCGATTCAACTGCGTGAGGTCCACACACAAGCGGACATCTGACTTGTTCGCTTTAGGCACGACGACAAGTCCAGAACACCAGTCAGTCGGTTGCTCGACTTTGGAGATGACGCCTTGCGACACCATGCGGTCTAACTCGACTTTGACTTTCGGCAAGAGAGGGTACGGCACGCGACTCGGAACGTTGAGGGCTATCGGTCGTGCATCATCCTTCACCTTGATCGAGTACGGGTAGTCTCGTAGTTCCCCTAGACCCTCAAACAACTCACTATATTTCGCTCTATAGTCGTTGTTGACGGAGTCGACGTGGATTGTAAGCAGTTTCAACCGCTCGCACGCCCCCTTTGAGAGTAGCGACTGTTCTTGTCAATTGACCACATATAGCACCTCCTGAGTCGAAACGTTGCGGTGGATGATCGCTGCCGTAACAAGTCCCAGAACATCGAGTTTCGCTTGACCCGGACCCATCAGAACTTTATCCGATTTTACAAGGTCCACCTGTCTAAGGATGGGCTCTTTGAACGCGATGACGGATACAGATGCTCCCGTATCAAGCTTGAAGCAGACATCATCCTCAGCTGATAATACTGTCACAGCCACCACAGCACTACAAGAGTCTGTCTTGTTCGACGTTAATTCCCCCAGGAACTGTGGTTCGTCGACCTTGACCTCATTAGTCATCTTTGCTTCGCACATTTTCGCGAAGTGTCCCTTCTTTTTGCACTTGTAACACTCAGCATCTTTCGCCGGGCACTGTTGTACCGGATGAGACTGATTGCCGCATCTACGGCACTGATGTCGTGGTGTCAATATTGAAGCGGACTTCCATGGCTTTTTTGCGTTGCTTTTCTTGTACGAATTTGCTCGCACACTCTGCACATTCTCGGAACACCCAGCCGATCTCAACTCTGTTGTCTGTTTGTCGACACACTCGGACTGACGGATCATCGACACCGCCTTTTGCTTGGTCAGCAATTCGTCTTCCATCATTTGCATTTCCTTGGAGAGACGATCGTCCAAGATGCCAACCACTAGTCGATCGCGTATTTGCGTGCTTTGATCCGTGAAGTCACATTTGTCGGCCAGTTCGCACAGTGATCTGATAAATTATTCATCTAGCTCGCCGGGCCTCTGATATCGTTTGTAGAACTTTGCTCTCTCGTAAATAACGTACTTTTTGGGTTTAAAGTACGCATTTAGTGCCGCGACTACCATTTCATACTTGTTCTGATTTTCGTCATTGAGCCCCAATGCCTTTAGTACAGTCTGACTGGGGGCCCATAGTATACAAAAGCGAACTAACTTGAATTTCTTCCGTTTCAGTTGCTAACTTTGAGGTTGCTCGAAATCGTGTCCAACGTGTAATCCACTCTTCCCAGTGCGCCGGTTGTGCGAAATTGAAATTATCGGGCGCCAGGAACTTCGACATCGTTTCGTTACGTTTACAAAGTTCTCTTGTTTTCGTTTATACTTAGCTGCAACATGTGTGCGTGCATGTTTGAATAAACACCGCTGCCACCATCTTGTATGTTTGTTGTTTGGTAGAATAAGAACTTAGCAGCTATTTAGTGATCACGAAAGTAGAAACCAACTCGTTTATTTTAGCTCCGGTCGAAACAGTATCGCCCATCAATCTCGGATAATCTCCGACGATAAATATACCACATATCACAACATTTCTGATTGGTTCAGAGGTTGTGCAGCTTCTTGTAGATCTTTCACCTTTTGCGGGTCAGGTGAAATTCCTTCCTTCGAGAACACATGTCCAAAGAAGCCGATCTTCGCTTTGTTAAACTCGCACTTTGGCAAGTTAACTGTTAACCCGGACTTGTGCAGTCTGTTGAGACACTCTGACAGTGCCTTGTCGTGATCTTCTTGGCTTCACTGAACACAATGATGTCAGCACTTGTGTTAATGGCGCCACTCATGCCGTTCAACACCGTCTGAATTGTGTGCTGAAATACTTCGGCCACCGAGTTTATGCCAAAACTCAGTCGTTTGTACCGATACATGTGTTGAAAAGGTTGTTATATAACGGCATGCAGGGTCCAGGATTAGCTGATGGTAGCCAGACGGAAGTTCTATTTTGCTGAATACTGTGGCCCCTTGCAGGCCTGTAATCAGTTCATCGATTGTAGGCGTCACATGATGCGTGCGTAAGATGGCTTTGTTGGCCTCTCTCATTTCGACGCAGATACGTATTTCGTGTGGACTTTTTGGCTTTGGTAGCGTGACGATTCGCGACACTCACTCAGTAGGTCCTGTGACCTCCTCAATGACGTCTGCACGTTCAAGCTTTTCAAACTCTTTGGTGACCTTGTCTCGCAGATGAAATGGCACTCGGCTGTGTTTGCGAGCTACCGGTGTAACAGACGTGTCAATGTGCAGTTTGACAGTGAATTTTTTTAGACTGCCTATATCCGTGGCAATGCCCGGATATTTTGCAATGACCATGTCTGCTGTTTGTCGGTCGGACACAAAGTTGACTCCAACTCCTAGGGCCCCAAGCTGCTCAGCAGTAGCCCTGCCCAGAAGTGAAGGCGAATCTCCATGAACGAGAAGAAATTCTGCGATGGTCGACTTGTCACCAATTTGCACGGCACACGTGACGAGCTTACGCGCCACGATTGGCGGCGATCCATACGGATATATGATCCGTTTGCAAGCTTCAAACTGCTCGCCTCACTCTCGCAGCTGCGCGGCTACAGTAGAGTTGATTATGTTGCATGATGCACCCGAGTCACTGATCATGTCAACCGGTCCATCTGCAATGACTGCTGTGATCATGCCAGAATGAGGCGTCATAGTAAATGCGTACTCATTTTCGCTGTTGTCATTATGGGTAGCTGATTCTGCCATGTACCGTATTGGATTGACTGACTGTGCACGTTTCTTTTGCCACGTCTGTGAGATGCGCTGTGACTGCTGCCTTGGTTTGCTTCGGCACATGACAGCGAAATGTCCACGCACTCCATATTTGTGACACTCTTTATCACGTGTGCACTTACATGCGTCACTTGTAAGCCCCAGCGAGTACACCGATCGTGACGTTGATGAGTGTTAGAATGTCTGTTTACGAGTGTGCGTTTCGGATTGTATGCGTGCTGACCTGTTGAATTCAGCGTACACTGTGTTGTTTGCTGTGCCACGAGCCATGTCTTTAGCCTGGCGTTCTGACGATTCTCTCGTTGGCGCTATCTCTATCGCCCTGTTTAGCGTGAGATCCTTTCCCGCGGACACCGATCGATTACTTGATCTCTGATGTACTCATCGACATTGTTCCCGTAATCGCATGACGATGCCAGCTGTCGTAACCGTGTTAAGAACTGCCCGACGGTTTCGCCTTCATACTGTTCAGCGCGATGAAACATGTGCCTGTTGTACGGGACGTTTGATTTAGGCGTGAAATAGTCCGTCAGTAGTTCTTTTGTCTTTTGAAACGACGACGATGTACCTGATAGTGTAGAACAAGACATTACCATTACAGCACATGACATCTCACAACACATACTTGAAATGATGACCAAATGCCCTTCACCAACTACTCGATATCCTCGGTGCAATGCAGAAATTTAGGCGGCGTGTGCAAGAAACAAGTCGAACAACTAGTGCAACAATTAGCTTCTTGCATGGGGCCACCACGAACACCACACGCAGGTTGTTTGCATTCTTGTAATTCATCTCACGACTTCTTCGAAACAACTTATTCAAGTGATGGACGAAAAAACAAATGGGGCTGTAACAAACAAAAGTACCAGCTTCCTGAGGACTTATACTACAAGAAAAACGCCAAATAAGATTCGCACATGTTATACCTATACAACAAAAAACGTCCATTGCAACAATTACAGACCACCTCCATTTCTGCAAGAACCAAGTCCTTCTTTGCCCTTTCTCCGAAAAACTCTCTTGCAACCAACTCTTGATTCTACACACCTCTTCGGACGTGACATCCAACGATAGTTTCACAACTGTTTCTACTAAAACAGTCAATTAATGTCCTTAAGAGCCTCGTCAAAGTGCATGGAGATTACAATATCGTCTGGTGCCAAATACTCGTAGTGAAATTTACTAGGATCGTCTATCTAGCAACCGGGACAGCGTAATGTTGACAGCCTAAAGACGCCACTTGCTACGTAATAATAATAATATTTAATATTTATACAGCGCCATATCCATAATATGCTCAAAGCGCTGTACAATGAAATCCAATCAAGCAATTCAATGCATACTTATAAAAACTGCAAAAAAGAAACGTCAGATAAAATGTAGAACAAATTAAGTTAGTTATATTAAAACTATAAAATAAATAAATAAATAAAATTAGATAAATTATAAATTAGAACTGTTATTACTGTATTTACATATATGCATACCTATACATACATATCCACACACATGCACGCACGCACGCACGCATACATAAATAAATACTGATACATGCACTCAAAATAATATATATATATATGTATAAAAGTAAGATATGCAGTAAAATGTCCTCAAATGAAATGTTCAAAATGTCAGCAGTATTGAGCTTTGAACATGTGCGTCTTTAGTGTCTTTCTGGACGCCGACAGAGTTCTGCAGCACTTGATAGCAATGGACAGCGCATTCCATAGTCGAGGTCAAATCACACGAAAGGGCCTGTTCCCGAAACTGACTAGGTACTTCAAGTAAAAGTTGTTCAGATGAACGTGTGCGTCCCGGACAGTGCCTGGTTAACACTTGGCAAGATACAGCGGTGCCGACCCGTTCAGACATTTGAACACATAAAGGAGTATTTTAAACTCGATTCGGCATTTGATTGGCAGCCAGTGTAATTCTTTTAGAACCGGAGTTATGTGGTCACGGCGAGGTATGAACGTGATGATTCTGGCTTGGATTCGCTGGAGTTTGTGAATGTGGTCACGTGGTAGTCCAGCCAGTTACTGTAGCGCGTTCCCGTAGTCCAATCTAGACATGACGAAAACATGCACACGTGATTTAGTCGCGTCTGTTGTGAGGTATCCCCTGATGCGACTGATGTTTTGTAGATGCATATACGCTGTTCCGCAAATGGCACTCATGTGGTTAGTCATGTTGAGGGATTGATCAAATACAACGCCCAGGTTGCGCGCACTTGAAGACGAAGTCAAAGTCGAGTCAAAAATGCGTATCTTCTTTAGCAGTGGCAACTTCTGTTTAGTGCCAAACACCATGACATCCGTCTTCTGATCATTTAACTTCAGTAAATTGGTCCGAGGCCATTCACCAATTTCTTCTAGGCAACAGCACAGACGATCCATTGAGTTCAGTTGGCCATCTCCACCAGGACAAAGCGAAACATAAAGTTGCTTGTAGTCGGCATATATGATAATCCAAACCGAATTTCTTGATGACGTCACCAAGTGGTGTAATATATGCAGCAATGGCCCGAGTACGGAGCCTTACGGTACACCAAACGGCACAGCAGTTGGGGAGGATTTGACACTTCCAATACGAACGACTTGATGCCGACCGGGCAAGTAAGATCTGAACCACTCAAGCGCAGCGCCAGTGACACCGAATCTGTGAGTGAGTCTGCTAAATAAAATGCCGTGGTCAATGGTGTCGAAAGCGGCGGTCAAGTCAAGCATAACCAACACAACAACAGCCTATGTCTACTGCAGACATAATGTCATTGTGTACTTTAAGCAGAGCCGTTTCAGTTGAGTGATCATGACGATATGCCGATTGAAATTGGTCGTGCAAGTTGTTCTCTTGCACGTGGATATTCAGCTGTTTTGCTACAACGCGCTCGATTACTTTAGAGAGAAATGCCAGATTCGATACAGGTCGATAGTTCTGCAATGATTCTGGATTTAGTCCAGCCTTCTTGATTAATGGCGAGATGCAGCCAGTCTTGTATTTATCTGGAACAACGTACGACTGCAGATATGCCATAACTATGTGCGACAAAATGGGCAGAAGTCCATCGATCGATTCTCTCACTAGCCAGGTAGGAGCTGGTTCTAGGTCGCACGATTTAGGCGGTGCATCCATTATGATATTATTGATTTCGCCTGGCGTTGGTAGGGAGAAGGAAGACAGCACCGGTGTGCAGCAGACGTTGTTGGTATCCACATTTTTGTCACCATTTGCTCTGTCAGAGCTTGTAGACAACTCATGACAAAAGTTGCTGATCTTTTCAGAAAATAGTCTGAAAATATACTCGCCATTTCAGCTTCTGACGTATGGGTAGGGAGTACAGTTCCCACTTTGCGATGCAGTAGAGAGTTTACAATTCGGAACAGTCGTTGCTGGTTCTTGCCTGTGTCACGGATTATGTTGGAATAGTAGGCAGATTTTGTTTGGGTAAGTACTTCTGCATTCACTCTCGCACTGATCAGCGTACAATCGTCTATGCACCTCTAGTTTGGATTTTCTCCAGGATCTTTCTCTCTGCCGTTTCTCTCGTTTCGCAGCCCGTAGGTCGTCGGTATACCACGCTGTATCTTGCCGTAATCGGACTTGCTTGTCTTGCATAGGCGCGTGCGAATCAACTAAGCTGATCGTACTGATCAACCAGTTCTTCTAAGTTCAGCAAGTCAAGATCATCTCCGAGCGGAACAGTGGAATGTATTGTCAAAAAGACACTGCACCAACGGTGCGTAACTTGCGATATTTGATTTTCATCAAACCAGTGCGACGTTGAACAATGTATATTTAAAACTCACCGCAAAGTGGTCAGATAGGCCCATGACCGTAACGGTAACATTTCGAACAAGGTGTTCGTTCGTACTGCGGGTCATGAGTACATCCAACGTGTGTCCTTTCCTATGGGTTGGCCCGCGAACATGCAACACCATTCCTGTGGCATTCACATAATTTATCAGTCGCCGTGCATCAACATTTGCAGCGTTGTCAATATGAAAGTTCAAATCTCCCATGATAATCAGAGGTCCAGGTTTTATAGCATGCAGGTCGATGAAACGGTCCCATTCATCAAAAAACAGTAGTTGACAAGCCATTTTTCGCTGGTGGCGGCGTGCGGTAAATGACAACAATTCTCATGGATGTGACGTGCAAACGTCTTCTTTATCTCGTTTAATGCAGTCTCGTGTCGGAAGGGGTGGTCTTATCGATAGTTGCTGCGGTGGCGGCAGAATCGGATTTGGCTGTAACATGGGTGGTGTCGGCGGAAGTTGTGACATTGGTGGTGTCGGCGGAAGTTGTGACATCGGTGGAAGAAGTGACCCAAAAAGAAAGTGTAGGGGTCAATGCTTCGTCATCGGCGGATGTGGAAGCGGAGAGAGGCTGAAAAAGAGTACGGATTCTAGTGTACCACCTCTAGGTGTGTAACATTCTAGTTTGTATAGGCATCTCTTTGAGTTTTTTCTAATGGTGAGAGAGACACGCGAGTTCCTATCAAAGCGTTCAGTTTGTAGGCCTGCATCGTTTCGTCCATAACAGAAAACGTGTAGGCATCCCCGTCTTCGAGACTGTAAATACATTGGTCGAATAAGGTCAACCACGTATATTGACCCGTCGCTGTCTCGACAAAGCACATGCGCACTAAGAAATGCGTGTCACAGCCCATTTAACCGTGTCGTTCGCACCATAACTTACCCCGATCGTCGACACCCATACGTTTCTTATAATGTCTACAGCCTACGTAGAAGAAGGAAAGCTGCTGTCGTACTTTACTGATGTTCAGTCCTCTTACAACCACAGGTGTGCCCCCTAACCGTTGTTCGAGTGTCTTCATATCGACGACGACCTCCGGAGAGTACGCGGGAAAGGGTTGGCTCGTCGGCTCGTCATCATCGCTGGTGCTGATGGCTGCAAGATCGCGGTAGTATGGTGTCTTCAGCATAATGTTAGCCATCAAGACGTCAAATCACGAATTATGATCAGCGCGCCACTACCATTGGTCTTATATATGTTTCTGAGATTCAAGTGGTCATAGCCAGACAACCAATCAGAAATAGACAACGTTTCATCATGCCACATGGAGAAACCAATCAAAATACGACTGTACTTATTAATTATTCATGAACTAATGAATATGTAAATTAAGGGGGACGAATAAAAGTAGTATGCTGGTTTCTCAACGACATTTTATTTTGTGTGTTTCTTTAGTTCCCTACTTACTCGATAGGTGACGCTACAACATATATATTATGTAATAATCACGTGACCAGATGTTTCACCATTTCCCGCCGGAAAAAAAGACATCATTGCATATCTACATTACTTACAATAGGCAGAAGTTATGCCGACGCGGCTGCGGAAAAACATCAACAGCCCCGTCTTCCGAGCCAGCGGAGAGGCTGAAGTTACGGTGGCGCGGTAGTGAAAACAATTCTACATTTCTACTCCATGCCCCCACTCGGTTCCGACACGTTAGTAAAATATCCAGTGTACACTGTACTCTCGGAGCGCAATCGCGATCGGTAGCAGAATAACAATTGCTATCTCAATCCGAGAAATCACGTGAACCTCAATTACGTAATCGTCGATTACACGTAGAATATCGTTGGGAATACACACTACATCGCCGAGCAGCCCCACAAAGCAGGCCAGGCATAGGAGAAACATACCGAGATAGTATAGCCCCACGAAAACACAAGAACATTACAATAGCGTCGGAGTGCTAAGCATTCGTGCGCACGCAAGTATCAACTTCAGGATGGTGGTCATGTTCCAAGACCGGCACACCTAGATTATTGCAAACACATTTAATCAGACCTATGAAGTTTCTGAAATCACAAATCGGGAGCTTTTTTCGCAGCGCAAGATCAAACCAGTGAAGGCTAGGCTAAAAGCTTAAATAAAGTTTTTTAGCGGTCTCGCTGTCGGAAAACATTTTCTTTACCACCCAGGTGAAATGATCGGCGAACAAAAACGGCAAAATATGTTCTGCCACCATATTGGCGAACAGTGTTTCTGCTGTCAACACCCGTTTGGTTACGTCCGCATCTCTTGGGATGACGAAAAACGACGTCTCTTTCGTTCGATTTCGTGAATTTCGTTAGGCTTGTATGTTGCGACGTGCCGGCAAGGCGAATGGCATCAAATAAAACTGAATTGATCATTATTGGTACTCCAATGCAGTGTAGTAAACTGGATGTTTTTTCCCTACGCATATTTTGAATCAGTATATCACACCACAACCTCGGTGCGGAATCTAGGAGTGGTCTTTGATAGTAACTTCAATTTCTGACAACGCATATCTCAAACATGTCGCTGCTGTTTTTATGATATTCGTGATCTTCGCCGTATTCGCCGGTACATGTCATTTCCTGTTGATAAAACTATTGCAACAGCGCTTGTTAGCAGCAGACTTGACTATTGCAATTCCTTCCTTTATAATATCGCTAGCAAGGAAATCCTCGTTTTTCTCGCTCTGTACCACTTTTGAAGTCTTTGCATTTGCTTCCTGTACGATATCGTATAATATTTAAGATCTGTACCATTACATACGAGGCACTGTCCAGTAAGCAATCATCTTATTTGCATTCATTGCTTACTCCTGTACGAAAACATATCCAGCTTCGATCATCTAGTTCTGACCTACTTTTTTTCCTAGAGTCAACACTAACATTGGAATTAGGATTGTTTATGTTGCTGCACCAACTCTTTGAAATATGCTCCGTCTTAGTGTTAGATCAGTTGAAAATATTTACAAAATTCCATCGTCATTTAAACACTTATCTTTACAAACTTGCTTATCCACCTTAGCTCCCTAGCGCCTTGACCCATCTGTTGACAACTAGAATACTACTTATGGATTTTAAGATTGACCAATCCTTTTGTTGTGATGCGCCTCTGAGCTTAGTTTCCAAGGATTTAGGCGCAACAGAAGTTATCTTATTATTATTAATATTTAAATAAGGCATACTCCGCATGTTTACGATTTACCGGCTATGTTACGTAGACCTGTTTCTGTATCATGCTATTTTAACAGAATGGATGCAGTATCATTCTCATCTAGACATCTGTGTTTGCAGAGTATACACACGCAGGTTCCTTATTTGACATTTCTGATTTAAATCATTAAATGTTTTGTCATCATGGCGATAATACAGAAAACCCTTATTTCACTTAGTTGAATATTCCAAATACATATTTACACGCTTCATCGTGTATATTGCTCATGTAAAATGTATATCATTGCGTTATCACATGTACAAAGCAAACTGAAAACTACATATTTCAGTTTATATTTTGTACAATGCTACTCACCTTCCGTTTATATTCCAACCTGTTGAAAGTCACGTGGCCGATTCAACCGGAACCTCTCCGCATGCGACATGCCATACAGGCGGAGAAATTGGAGCGGTCCGGAGAGCCTCTCCGGGCTGTACTTTTTAATGCGGAGAGATCACGTGATCTCTTCGCGTCAAATAGAATAGCAAATTTCTCTCCGGGGACAGGTCGGAGAGACAAAAGAAATAGGCCCATAGTCTCGCTTAACCGACTATCGTCTGGCTGCGTGACTTCGCCAGAACGAACGTTTTGGTTGTACTTTGACGACTACATATATTAGTTAACAGTCTGACCGTTGCGCGAGACATCGATTGCACTTTGTTTAGTTAAATTTGTCCTTGTTTAGTATTTATATCATGCTTATTCATACTTAGACTTGTTTCTGCTCGAGCATAAGCAAAGAAAGTCAATACGGAATCGTCGACATGCAGCTACGAGAGCTGCCACCTAGTGAATATGCATATGATTAAAAGGCACTAAACTACGAAAAAAGTTTAATGTCGGTTTATTTTTGTGTGACATGTTTCAATATAAGTTTAAAGTTGAATAGTTGTTATAGTATAGTATTATCTAATAAAAGTGTATCCTTATTTAATGTGTTATTGCATAGCTGGCCTGAGAACCAATCATCGTCTCTCTGGGGTAAAGTTACCGGTAGGGGACCGGTAACATTGGCTGAAGCTTAATAATCCAGGCCATCGTGTTGAGCTAAGCGAATGCTGCCATCTCAAGGCGTCTGGATAATCGAGGCTATGCCGTATACTATCAATAATGCGCCTGATTTAATAAAAAAGAAAGTTTACACTCACATCTTACACGGTTTTGCAATGTATGTTAAATATTATTATTTGCAGACTTATCCACCTGTATGTACATTACGAAATTGCTAAATTTGCCACAGTGAGTAAATAACAAAACAGAAATACATATTTTATGTGTACCTCTTTGGATGAATAACCAGTCGTCCATTATCATGTATGAAATCATGTAATAGGCCTTGCTTGACTTAAAGGAAATAAAAACAAGGCATTAGCTAAAATCCGTTTTCCATGTGTACAGAAAGTTTAATATTGCATGTAACATTCGAGAACATAAAAAAAATACAGAAAAATACATTTGTAGCATAAATTCGATTTTAAACCCGTCTGTGTAGCGATTCCCGCGGAAAATAAAAATTTAATGAGCTAGGCGATCACGTGGTATCTTAACGTCACACATGACTCACACTCGCAGCAGGCCGACCCTTGCTATGCATTCAGAGCATGTTTACATGGATAATGTTGGGGTCGAAACGAGCGTCAGAATGAGTTGTTATGCAATAATCCGATGTAATACAAACACTAGTCATCATAGAGGAACAAGCAGTTATCTTACGGTTCCACATGAATTCAATTTTATTCAAAACAATGAATGCGAATGAGCCTACATGTCGACTAGGTTTCGCCGAGCTTGGCCCTGGGCTCGTTTTCAGAATAATTATATCGAACGCAACCAACGGGAGATAATCTACACCAATATACATACATAGCAAACATAATCGTATCCAGCTACAGAAAGTAACGTGTAAAATATCATAATATCACTAGAATATCGATGTATGAAGGAGGAGTTGTACAATTTATCATAACAACTGAAATCAGTCAGCGAATTTCTGCCGGCCGTGATAGCTCAGTTGGTAAACGCGTTGGTTCCTTGCCATTTGTCCTACAATCAGGCGACGCCGGTTCAATCCTGACAGCATGCAAACTATTGATTTTCTTTACACTTTTTTTTTATGTTTTCACGAAGTAATATAAACCAAATCATTTAGTATACTATGATGCACTGTTTGTAAATATTTTTTATATATTTTTGTAGTAATTATTTATTCGCCACAAAAATGAAAATATGGTCATTATATACAACGATGTTTCTAAATTGTATTTATCCAGACAGATCACAATCTGTTTTCACATATATAATTACAATATATTATTGTACAATATATTTACAATTAATAAATTATATATCCATTACATTATATTTGTTTGGATAAATAAAATTTAGAAAGATCGTTATATAATGACAATATTTTCATTTTTGTGGCGAATAAATAATTACTACAAAAATAAAAATTATTTACAAACAGTTGTTCATAGTATACTAAATTATTTGGTTTATATTACTTCGTGAAAACATAAACAAAACAAGTGTAAAGAAAATCAATAATGTGCATGCTGTCAGGATTGAACCGGCGTCGCCCGATTGTAAAACAAATGACAAATAACCAACGCGCCTACCCATTGAGCTAGAGGGACCAACGAAAACTCTCTAACTGATTTAAGTTGTTATGGTAAATTGTACAACTCCTTCATATATTAATATTTTAGTGATATTATGACATTATACACGTTACTTTATGTAGCTGGATACAATATATGTTTGCTATGTATATTTATTGGTGTAGATTTTCTCCCGTTGGTTGCATTCGATATCATTATTCTGAAAACGAGCCCAAGGCTTGCTCGGTGAAAACTAGTCGACTTGTAGGCCCATTCACATACGTTGTTTTGAATAAAATTCGATTCATGTGGAACCGTAAGATAACTGCTTAAGTTGTTCCTCTATGATGACTAGTGTTTGTATTACGTCGGAAAATTGCACAATAACTCATTCTGACGCTCGTTTCGACCCAAAAGCTATACTTGTAAACATGCTCTGAATGCATGGAAAGGATCAGCCTGATGCGAGTTTGAGTCATAAGTGACGTCACATCTCGGCATCCCGAAAAGCGCGCCAAAAATATGCATATTCGAAAATGTACGGATTTACAGCATAAAATGTGGAATTTCTAATTCATTGAATTTTTTGGATTGTTTTGCTTGGTGGACGTGGGAATAGATAGCAGGATGTAATATAACATGAATTCAAGCAATATATGTTTTTATTCCCTTTAATCTGTTGACCGATTATTGCTACTTTTTTATACACCAGGACATTAATAATAATAAAGACACAACATTAATGAACTTTTGATCTGCATCTGTTTTGTTGTTTGTTGTTTCTTACCACTAAGGCTAAGCATTTCACTAGAGCAGACAACAATGACGGCGATCGTTTCGCCAGCACTACTAGAGTGTCGCCATCTACTGGAAGGTAGATCTTGGAAGAGATTTTGGCGTGTTTTAATAGTTTATAACTTTTTCATTTTTATGTGGGATGTACGGGACATATAACTATATTTTGTACATTTATACTAACATTGAATGTGGTTATTACACGCTGAAAATGACTTGGTGATAACGAAGCTGGTAAATGAAGGATTGATGATTGCTCTATTGGTTTGTCGCTAGCTCATAGACGTCGCTGCTATTAAAGTTCCTTGTGACCAAAACACTTGGCGCACTTCCGATGTAAACAATGGAGCGTACAAAGTCGACCTGACGCATATTTGCACGGTTTTGTGTTCATTAATTACACTTTATAATGGAATAGATACCATGGAATAATCAGTTGAACAAGACGTCGACGTCTGACAGATTTATAGTTTGAAGTACTGGGTAAGTGATGTCCTTATTTAGTTAGACTTGGGGGGGTCTTGGAGATATGGAGTTAGGCTTAGCCTGGCCCTAACCTAGGTTTAGCCTCAGCCTTAGGCTTAGGGCATTTTGCCAGTATGAGTATACTAGAGTCTAGACTAGTCTATACAGATACAGAAGTGTACTCATTTATAGCATGGTCTTGTCGCCGATCGTGTCAATAATATAAACATGCTGTTTTCATAACCATCTGAAGACTGAAGAAACCTTTGTGAAAGATATCCATATTGTAACTAATTATCACTTATTTGTCTCATGTTATGGCTTATGCAAATAAATTGTCAGAAAAGTTGGTTTTAGTGAAATTTTCCGCCTAGCCTCAACAGTCCCAGGCCAGCATACTAATTTATAAATTAACTAAACGTACAGGAGAAAGAGAATGTATAAAGTGAAACTCAGCAGACCAATCTTAGTTTTTAAAGTTAGTGTTAGATGGCCTAAATTAGTTATTATCCTACTGACCCTAGCCACACCTATACTTAATACAAAAGTAAACAAAAGAAATGAACTAAACATTATAGTAGAAGATATTGACCCTCACATAATAGATATAACCGAATCATGGGCAACCACCAATATATCAGATGCCGAATTGGGACTGACATTATATGTAATGTTTAGGAAAGATAGAATAGGAAGAAGGGGAGATGGAGTTATTTTATATATTAAAGAATCTATCCAGGCTTATGAAATAAAATTAGACAGAGAAGCAGATTGCGAAGAAGCTGTTTGGTGTAACATAGTTACAGGAAACTCAATGTTAACGGTTGGATTAGTTTATCGAAGTCCAAACATAAGCATAGAAGAGAATGAAAAAATACAAAACACTATAAGGGAAGTGAGCAAACGGGACTGTGTTATTATGGGGGATTTTAACCATGGGCATATAAAATGGAAATCTCTACAGGGTATGGGTAGTGAGGACCACAAGTTTTTAGTTTTAGTACAAGATAGTTTCCTTTCTCAATCTCGTGGTTTACTCAGTTCGGTAGTTCGAGAGAATCACAACTCCATACCTGTAAAAAGGTGTAATGCTGTTTTAATAGCAGAGTCTATGTAACAACATGTGGCTTTACCAGCCAGTGCCAGGACTCTGTCCAGTACATGTACAATACAATAGATACAAGAAACAACTGCTACATATCTGATAGGTGACAATTAGTTATTGTCAATGGCTATATAACACTAATATAACAAGTAATAATTAAACGCAACATGTATTTCAAAATAACGTATAAGTAGACTATGCACTTTTAGTTTACAATAACATAAAGGTAGATAATGTAACATACCTGTAAAAAGGTGTAATGCTGTTTTAATAGCAGAGTCTATGTAACAACATGTTGCTTTAACAGCCAGTGCCAGGACTCTGTCCAGGTTGACACCTCAATCCCTTGATGGCTAATGTGTCAAGTATACCCTTTTACTAAATACCTGCCACAGTGTGGCAGCTCTCTGACAACTATAGTGGTTAACTATAGTACCTGCTACATCTACCCCCTCCATCAATGAATGTTGTCCAAACATTCCAATAGTAAACACAATAATACATATTACTCTTGAACACATGTTCAAATGTTGTCTATGACAATTTAGCAAGTACATCACAAAATCCTTGATTAAACATGGAAAGTGCTAAGGCAGGAGTCAGTACTTGTTGAGCAAAGTCAGTGTAACGAGCAGGTTTCCGTATTTCCCGTTTAGGCCAGTTACGCACAGCTGGTGATGGCAACCTCACCCGACACGGTGAGCGTTCAGCAATGTCCGGAATCTCTGCATTCTCACCAAGCTCTCCTTCGCCCTTTTCCTCATCTGACACTTCCGATTCCATGTCTCCATCCTCAGCAAGCTCTCCTTCATCCCTTTCCTCATCTGACATCTGATACTCCCTGCATCCATCCTTGTCAAGTAGTTCCATCTCGCAATTGGGATCTGGAATATCCATGTCTCCAGATGTTCCTTCTGATGCACGTTCTAATGCAGCAGGCACAAACTCTCCAGCCTCTGGATCAAGTGGCTTCCCCATGACCACTCTAACACAGTTGTCATCCTCCGACTCGTACTCGGCCAGTGTTGCTTCTTCTTCCTCTCTCTCAGAGCCGCTCACAGACACACCACCGCGCCTCTCTGTCCTTGCATCCGCCGGCCGACTTTGCATTCTCGCCACAGATTCCTTCTCCTTCGCAGACAGCGGAAGGAAGTTTACTGGTAGCAGCACGTTCCAGTGCAGTGTCCTCTTGACTCCATGCCCTCCTTCTCGCTGCACTACAAACACAGGAATCTCTCTCTCCGGCTGCTCCTTCACTACATAGATATCTTCTTCCCACCGGTTTGCCAGCTTATTGTGGCCTCACAAGCCAACATTCCGTACCAACACGCGATCACCAATTTCAACTGTTCCTCCTCTAGCGCGTCTGTCATGGTGCCTTTTATGACGCCTGGCAGACTTGTTGCTTTCTGTTGTAGCAATCTTATAAGAAGATTCCAACCATTCCCGCAGCTGCTTGGTGTAATCAGTGTGGTCTGCCATTTCTGATTGACGTTCACTTGATTCTACACCCATGGCCAGATCGATTGGCAGTCGTGGGTGTCTGCCAAATACCAGGTAGAATGGCGAGAAGCCAGTTGCTTCGATTCTGGTAGCATTGTAAGCATGCACCAATGTTGGTACATAAGCCTTCCAGTTGGCCTTCTTCGTTATACTTAATGTACCTAACATGTTCATCAGTGTTGAATTGAACTTTTCACACTGCCCATTTCCCATTGGATGATATGGTGTAGTTCGGCTTTTTTCAATCCCTGCAAGTTGACACAATTCTTTGATGACACGACTCTCAAAATTTCTACCCTGGTCCAAATGGAGTCTCTGTGGAAAACCATAGTGTAGAAATGTGTCATACAAAGCTTTTGCTGTGGTCTTGGCAGTCTGATTGCGTGTGGGAACAGCCTGGGCATACCGAATGGAGTGGTCAGTCATGACTAATACATTTTCAGTCCCTCCTTTTGATGGTTCCAGGGTTAGATAATCAATACAGACAATCTTAAACGGCTGGTGTGTGCGAATGTTCACAAGTGGTGCTCGATCTGGGTTGACTTTTCTTCGTATACAGGCTTCACATGTTTGCAGTTTCGTGCGCACATCTTCTGCCATGTGTGGCCAGAAGAATCTGGCATGAACAAGGTCTAGGGTCCTAGTTCTTCCCAAGTGGCCTAACTGATCATGCAGACCCATCATTGCTTCGTCTCTCTTTGCCGCTGGAAGAACTAGCTGGAACAATTTGTTACCGTCCTGGTGTACTCTCTTTCTGTGAAGCAAACCATCTCGTATACATAGCTTATCCCATTCCTTCAGGTATATCTTGAACTCTGGTGATTCCTGCTCTAGTTTGTGCTGTTGATCTAGACTGGGTTTGCTGCCCTGTCTCAGCAACATTAGCATCTTCTTGATCACCGGATCTTCACTTTGGATGAACTCCCAATTAGGGTTATTGATCTTTGTCCCTCCGGCATCTACCAGTTCCTCCTCGTAGGTTACAGCTGCTTGGCTGCAGCACATCACCTCAATCAGGCCAAATGTGCCATCATCGTCTTCCATTGCTGCCATCTCACACACAGCCTGTACCACAGGTTCAGGTAAGTGTCCTCCTTGTGCAGGCTTTGTGTGCCTTCTAGAGAGTGCATCGGCATCAGCATTATTTTTTTCCGAACGGTACTTGATGCTGAAATCATAAGTTGCAAGTTCTGCTAGCCACCGGTGACTTATTGCATCCAGCTTTGCAGAAGTCAGGACATAATTTCAGTTGTTATCAGTCATGACCACAAATTGGTGTCCGTACAGATAGTCCTGGTACTTCTCAGACACTGCCCACTTGAGTGCTAGGAATTCAAGTTTGTGGGCTGGGTAATTAACCTCGCTTGGCTTGAGTGCACGACTTGCATAGGCTATGACTCGCTGCTGACCTTGCTGTTCCTGATACAGTACTGCTCCAAGGCCATGCAGGGATGCATCCACGTGTAATTCGAAAGGAAGACTGTAGTCAGCATATCCCAAAATGGGTGGTTCTATCAGTCTTTCCTTCAGTCTGTTAACTGCAGCGATTGCACTTGTGGTCATCACAATCTTGGTGGTTTTATTTACAGATGTCTTGTTTTCTTGCCCTTTTAACAGATTGTGTAAGGGTTTGCATATCTCAGCATAACCCTTCACAAAGCGACGGTAGTAGCCGAAAAACCCAAGCACTTGGCGAAGCTCGTGTACGGTTGTCGGTATAGGCCATCCCTTTACATTCTCTATTTTGTCTGGATCGGCTTCGATCCCTGCCTCCGAGATGATGTGGCCTAAATACTTCACACGCTCTTGGCAAAGATGACACTTTGCAGGTTTCAATTTCAGACCAGCTGCTTGCAGGCTAGTAAACACAGCCTGCAGATGTTCAAGGTGAGTTTCAAATGTCCATGAATGAATGATGATATCATCCAGGTAGACCAACACATTGGTCAAGTCAGCCAGAGTGTGTTCCATAAGCCTTTGGAACACAGCAGGAGCATTCATGAGACCAAACGGCATTCGATTGCATTCATAAAAACCGAGGTTTCCCACTCTGAATGCAGTCTTGGCTTTATCACACTCCTCTATTTCCACTTGCCAGTAGCCACTCTGGAGGTCTAATGATGTAAACCATTTTGCGCCAGATAGCCTGTCCAGCGTCGACTCAATGAGAGGCAGCATGTACGCATCTCTGATTGTCCGGCTGTTCAAACGCCTGAAGTCCAGACACAAGCGCAAACTCTCATCCTTCTTCCGCACTAGAACTACATTTGAGGCCCATGGACTGTGCGAATGACGTATTGCACCGCATGCCAACATCTCTTTCAGGTGTTGTCTAACTTCCTCGTACATTGCAGGAGGAATGCGTCTCGGTCTATCTTGAAATGGTGTTTCATCTGTCAGTCGTATTTTCTGCTTCACTCCTACAGCTTTGCGTAGCTCCATTGTCCGAGAGGCAAAAATGTCACGGAAATCATGACACAGTGCTTGTACCTGCTTCTTCTGTTCTTCCGAGAGTTTTGTGGCATCTAGATTCACTAGTACTTCACCCTTTGCACCTTTGCCGCAATCTCCATTACTCAACACATCACTATGGGTTAAGTCTTCAACAGTCTTATCCCTGTCTAAAATGACACTATTCGTCATAGTTGCTATCTTCTGTCGTTTGGGAATTTTCATTTCCCTACATGAAACATTCGTTAGGACGACATCAACTCGGTGGTTGTTGTCAGCTTGCCCAACTGAGGCGGGGATGAGTATTCCCCCGGGGAGTGTTTCTGCTGGTTGAAGCATGCCAGCTGAGAAACCTTTCTGGGCTCCCATTCTTCCTTTCACAATGATAGATGTGTTTGCAGAGATCACTGTGTGGCGACATGAGTACACTGCTACTTCTTGTTCTCTGACTTCTGATTGGTCAAGGTGAGCAAGTGCTTCTAAGATGGCTGCATCATGGAATGGGGTATTCCGAGCTCTCAAGGCTGTCAGGAAATTAGTTCCAATTATAACAGGCACTATTCTGTTCGACCGACTAGGGGGCACAACAAATGCTGGCACAGCAATTCCTTTACTTTCTCCCGTAGACGACTGCAACTTCACCTCAACTTCAATGTAACCCAGGTAAGGTACTGACTGTCCTCCAGCACCTTCAATGTCAACTAGTCGTGACAGGGGTTGCAAGGTAAGGTGAGACAACTCTCTGTCAAAGAATGGCTTTCCAATCGTGGTGACCATAGACCCACAATCGAGTAGTGCTGTACATGTTTTACCCTCAATGGTAATCCCAATTTGGCACGAGCCGCCGACCAAGTCACAAGTAGGGCTGTGATTATGTTTCCTGTTACTGACCCCTTTTTGCCCTCCAAAAGGGATCACTTTGTGTTTAAATGTACTCTGCAACTCTTGGACAAATGCCCCTTCTGTTTGCAACGGTGGCATTCGATGCCGGTATTCTTGCGACAACCAAAAGATAGATGTCCAGGTATACCGCAATCATTGCAGGTAAGTGGCTCCTTCCTTTGTTTCATCTGTGCCCTGGACTGTCTTTTCTTGATCATTCCTTCCAACTCTTGCACTTTCTTCACAAGAGCTTGCAAGGTTGGTTCTGTCTGTTGCCCTTGTTGTACATGAACTTGCACTGCATTCTGGTTTCCAAACTCTTCTTCCAGGGTCCGCGCCTCGATCACAATCTCCTCGAAGTTTAGAGAGTCTTTTCTGTGGCGAAGGGCACTTTTTATCTGCAAGTCCCTGAGGCCTGCCCAGAATCTGTCTCGCAACATAGTGGGCATGGATTCCCTAGACACAACACCCTTTTCCACGGCAACATGACAGAGGTCTTCCAGTCTTGTCGACCACTTTGTACAATGTTCACCTACACGTTGTGGTTCGCTGTAGAAATGTTCTAGTACGGTATTACCTGACATCACTGTACCATACAGTGATTGTAATTTGTAGAGAATGTTGGCGAGTGTAGCCTTTTCTCCCAAATAGATCATTTCATCTGCAGCAGAGCTTCTCAATGATTTCCTCACACTTGTGATATTATCACATTCTGTATACTGTGACTCCTCCACCAGGCAGTTCACCTCATACTTCCACCTCGAATATGTGGCATCCTTGTCGGTTCCAGATAATACTGTCAGTTTGGGGATTTCCCGCAATACATATGACGAAAATCCCACATGCGGAGACTCACTGGGCTCCTGCTTCACAGATGTCTCCTCTGTGAGAGACCATAGCAATTTCTCCTTTTGTGAAGTAGACATGGTCTTGATTAGACCCAGCAACTGGTGATCTATGTCACCCCCTTTATCCTCTACTGTGTCACCCCTCTCATCTCTTTCCACTACTATGACATCAGCTTCAGCCATATTCACCAGTAATTTACCAGTACAGGTAATCAACAATCAATCATTCAATTTGCACCTTCACAATTACATATTTCAAAGTTTAACAAACATTAAGCATCATACTCCATAACAGAGAACAACAAATACATTCAACAAAATACACAATCAATGTTCCGCTTCACCGCACTTGCCCAGTGCAGTAGCTAGACGGTCACACCTGCACCTGCAGCACCACTCCCTGTCTGTTTCTTTACCAGTCACAGGGGCTGACCAGGCCTATGGCTGTCTACAGTCAGTGTCCCAAGTTTCAACAAGCTGTTGATACGGCCTCTCCAACCCCACATCGGGCGCCACTCTCGCGGTTCGCTCAGTTCGGTAGTTCGAGAGAATTACAACTCCATACCTGTAAAAAGGTGTAATGCTGTTTTAATAGCAGAGTCTATGTAACAACATGTGGCTTTACCAGCCAGTGCCAGGACTCTGTCCAGGTTGACACCTCAATCCCTTGATGGCTAATGTGTCAAATATACCCTTTTACTAAATACCTGCCACAGTGTGGCAGCTCTGACAACTATAGTGTTTAACTATAGTACCTGCTACATCAACATGTGCTAGAACCAACCAGGGGAGAGAATGTGTTCGACATAGTTTTGTCCTCACAAAATGAATTAGTTGACAATGTCAGGATATGTGAGCCACTGGGGAATAGTGATCACAACCAGATACATTTTACCATCAAAGTAAAATCGGAAAGGAATAGTAAAAAGCAGTACAGGAGAAATTTCCACAAAGGAAAATATAAGGACATCAGGAAATATTTAGCAAAGATAGACTGGAATAACACACTGAAGAATAAGACAGCAACAGAATGCTGGAATATATTAAAGAGTGAAATTGATTGCATCATCGTCAAATTTGTTCCCTTAAAAAAACACGAGAAACGGTCCAAAAAGAAACACTTATCGAAAGAAGCCATTAGAAAAATTCAGTATAAACAAATGATGTGGAAGTCATATAGACATACTGGAAATGACGAAGACTACAACATTTATAAAGAAGCACTAAACCAAGCTACAGCTGAAATTAGAAATTCAAAGAGAAGCTATGAACATAAATTAGCTTGTAATATAAAACATGACAGCAAGAGTTTTTATGCGTATGTTCGAAGCAAACAGAAAGTTCAGGATAAGGTCAGTCCTCTAGAAGATAGTGCTGGAAATATAATATCAGAAGGATTCTTAATGGCAGAAGACCTGAATGAGTATTTTAGTTCAGTGTTTACCAGAGAAGACACTAGTTCACTGCCAGTACCAGAGGCTAAGTTCAAGGGGGCAGAATCAGACTATTTAAGACAGTTAATTGTAACCCCAGAAATGGTAGCTAAGAAAATTAGGGCTATGAAGGATAATAAATCACCTGGAGTTGATGGTATTCCACCCAAACTACTAGTGGAAATTGTAGAACAAATTAGCATACCGCTTGCAACAGTTTTCAACTTGCCATTAGAAGAGGGAGTGGTTCCTTTAGAATGGAAAGAAGCAAACATTATACCGTTATTTAAAAAAGGTTCGAGAAACAAGTCAAATAATTATAGACCAGTTAGTTTAACATCAGTGATTTGTAAATTATTAGAAAGACTAATTAAAGATCACAAGGTGAATAAAAACGAGGTCATGCTTAACAAATATATTATGTTTTTTGGAAGATATCACTAAGTGGGTAGATGATGGATCACCAGTAGATATCATCTACTTAGATTTTCAAAAAGCTTTCGACAAAGTGCCACATCAAAGATTACTGCTTAAACTAAAGGCCCATGGCATAGGAAATGGTATAATTAACTGGATAGAAAAATGGCTGATTGACAGAAGACAACGGGTAGTTGTTGATGGGGAGGCTTCAAACTGGAAATCAGTTTTGAGTGGGGTTCCACAGGGATCAGTACTGGGACCTATATTATTCTTAATATATATAAACGATTTGGACGATGATATAGCTAGCAAGGTGTTGAAATTTGCAGATGATACAAAAGTGTTTAGAAGGATTAAAAGTGATGGAGATAGACAGCATTTACAAGACGATCTTGACAGGTTGATCAAATGGTCTGAAAAGTGGCAAATGTTGTTCAGTTTTGGGAAATGTAAATGCCTTCACACAGGACATGGGAACGAATATGTAGAATATACAATGGGGGAACTGTACTAAGTACTACTGTAAAAGAAAAAGACTTAGGGCTGACAATTAGTGCTGACATGAAGGTTTCAGAGCAGTGTGGAATTGCAGCTTCAAAAGGAAATCAAATCCTTGGATTGATTAGGCGAAATATAGCATATAAAGAAAAAGAACTAATAATGCCGCTGTACAAAATAATAGTTAGGCCTCATTTAGAATATTGTATACAAGCGTGGAGGCCATACTGCAAGAAGGACATAGATATGCTAGAAAGAGTACAGAGGGATCTTAGTTATGAAAAACGCCTAAAAAGAATGTGGTTTAACAACACTAGAGACCAGGAGATTGAGAGGAGATCAGATAGAAGTGTTTAAAATATTGAATGGTTATGAAAATATTTATAGAAATGGTTTTTTCAGTTAGGAAAGATAGAAAGACTAGAGGACATGAAGTTACATTAGTAAAGGAGCAGTGTAGATTAGACGTAAGAAAGTTCTCATTTTTACAAAGGACTGTGAATGAATGGAACAGATTATCTGATGATTGTGTGGGTGCTAGTAGTGTGAATATATTTAAAAATAAAATCGACACATACCTCAGAAGGGCTGGATATATGTAGATAAAAGGGTTGGACTCTCGATAAGCCAAAGGGCTTCCTTGTCCACCTGCCATCTAGAGTTAATTCTCTGGATGGCAATCTTGTTAAATCTTGTTAAATACCCGGAAATATTTTAGGTCAGTTAAATAAAAGATTGTCAGATATCCTAGTAGTCCTGAATGCCTATGGCAGTGATGTGTTTCTGTTTGTATAACCATGGTCACATGACACCGGAGACAGGCCTTGAAATTAAGGTTTTGTATCTACTGGCCCATTAGGCCAGTAGATTTGAAAAGTTACTTGCCCGCCAAAAAAAGTTACTTGCCCAAATTTTGTTTAAAAAAATGCTAATACCGAGGTGCTCGTCGCTTCACAAAAAGTCCACAAAGGTTTGTTAGGAGCAATGTCATGCAGACTCTTCCAAAGTTCTTATTTGTGCATATTTGTTTACAAAATTAAGATAGCGACTATTAGAAGAAGCGAAGTTAAAATGAAGATTTTTAATCGTGGCGTCACTGCTATTAACGCAAAATCTGAGACTGATCGAGGCATCATTCTCAATATACAATCTTCACACATTTATTTACACACATTATTACACCAATAATAATAAACCATCTGCACCAGTGGCAACAGACACTGTTGGTGTTATTTCATTTCTGGCTACATACCACATAATAAAGTCAGTTTAACTTCAGAGAATACTGTAAAACTAAAAAATATATATAATGTGACATTGCATATACCTATTATCACCTCGTGGCTTGAAACTTTAGCTGGCTATCCTCAGCATTTCTTGGATTTGATTGTGCCTGAGGCTCAATGCTAAGGCCGGTATTGCCAGGATCAGGCATATATGATTGATAGATACCACAATAAATGTGCATTTTAATGCCAATACCACGTATTTCACTTTTGACTGGCGATGTAAACAACGCCTCGGTGTGCAATAATGTTAATGCGGACGCTATCCAGAATCCTTGCTCTCATTCCGTCAAGGGCTTAGGCTGTATTACATTTACAAGACCCGCTGATGCAGCCATGGTCTTTTACAATGCTATCAGTATCGAAAGTTTGACAGTATAACAAATTCCCTTGATACCTTTCCATTATGGAATAGGATGAATGTGCCCTAGCGTTTTATCATCGCCTGCCAACCATAGCCAACATGTAACAAGATCACTTATTGGGTGAATAGTTAATGATCACCGCCATTCGCCAATCACACCTGCGGACACCAGTGGGTTCGGCAGCGCATCCACGTCATCGTATAGGCATAGCTGAATTTTAGTTGCTGTTGTTTAATTAGTTGTAACAAAATGTAACAAAACGAACATTGATTATAATATCAAATACAAATATTAGGGTTGTCCCGTTTTTCTAGGTAGGATCGGGTTACCGGAAACACAATGGTGGTCAATCGGATTGAAACCAGTGGCCCATCGGGCCAATAAAATATGAAAACTGGTAGCCTGAACTGGCCCAGCAACTTCAAAAAAGGCACCAGGCCAGCGGGCCAGTGTTAATGTCAAATCCTGGGAGAATGGTTCAGTTTGACGCTGAAAAAATGACACTGAGAGTAACAACCTCCGTTGAGCACATACATAGAGGCTCCAAAACCCATCTTTCTAACAGCTTTCTTCAATACTAATATCACTGCAAGTCTGGTATCAATTGCAATTTATATATTAACATTTTACCACCTTGAATTGTTATATATGATTTTATGAATTTATAAATTAACCTGTATTCTCTTCTGTTTCCTAGAGAACACAGAAGGAATATCAACACAGTCTTCACAGACGCCATGACAAGTGACATGGATCAGAGTCTTGCTGCCACAAACACAGATGAACATGCTCACCACTTCAACGCTGATGTTGATAGAACAGCAACATGGGGATATTCTGATCAGGACCTTTCAGACACTGAATCTGAGGAGATGGGGCTACAATGGAAGCCAGTTTCTTCCCGATTTGTGATGCTTCTTGAACCAATTATGTTCGTGTATGCGTTGTATTTGGGTGCGATATTTCCTCTCATGGATCAATATGTCCGTGCAAGAATATCCAGAGAATACAATTCAAGCAGTGACCACATCAATAATTCAACTGATATTTCAAGTGGCTGCAGTAACAACAGTAGTCGGTATAAGAATGATGAAGTTGACTCCGAGGCTTCTTTGTGGATGCTATATACGAATGCTGCATCACTTCTTCCAGGGGTTGTTTCTTTGTGGATGCTTGGGTCTTACAGTGACAAGGGAGGAAGAAAGGTTGCTATCATCATACCACAAGTTGGTGCCCTTGTAAGATGCATTGATGTCCTTGCTGTTGTCTACTTTGACTTACCACTTTATCTTATTGTAATTGGAGCATTTTTAGAGGGTTTATCTGGTGGGATTTATATGATTGTTTCAGCTGGGTTTTCCTACATAGCAGATATTACATCACTGGAAAAGAGATCTTTGAGAATAACAGTTCTTGATAGTTGTTTTGCATTAGGAACAGTGGTATCACAAGTGGCTGCTGGGTATCTGATAGCCAGTCTTGGATACTTTTATCCATTTCTCATTCTGGCTGCTGTAATCCTGATGGACCTTGCGATTGCTGCCTTCCTCCTGCCTGAGACTGTTACAAAAGATCCAGATGTTCGATTCTGGTCCCTTGGACATTTCCGTAAAGCCTTCAATTTGTACTCCAGAGACAATGGAACAGGCAGGCGATGGAAGCTGTTGTTGAGTCTAGCTATTGTCTTCCTTAGTTGTTCAGTTACATATGCAAGTTTTGATGTGCAAACATTCTACTTGCTTGATTTTCCATTCTGTTTGAATTCAGTACTAATTGGCTACTTTGGCGCAATGTTGATGCTTATTTCGGCTCCAGTCTCTACCTTGATGACCAAATTGACACTGTCAGTATTCGGAGACAGTGGTCTACTCTTAATAGGAACCATTTCAACAACAGCCTACTCGATGTTTATGGCCTTCAGCACCACAACGTTTCTTGTTTTCATGGGTAAGTTTAGCAGTTTCTTGTGGTTTTTTCCTCTTCAAAATCTCAATAATAAACTCATTAAACAATACACTAGTATGTATTTGTAAACACATTGTATTAAAGTGTCAATGTTGCAGATACGCAGTCAGTTAAACAAATACTGTTGATTAACAAACAACAGAACAGTAATTTATTTCCATATCAGCCCTTTCACTGCTCTGTGGCAGGAGTAACTGACCATGTGCTTGTTTCATTTACTATACTATGACTGTTCATTGTTTGTAGTGACTGTTGAATAGTGATTGTGACTATTATGTCTACAGTGCCTATTGAATCATGATTGTTACTTGTATTTGCAGTGCCTATTGAATAATGAATGTGACTGCTGTTACAATGTCTACTCAAATGAAATTGGATTATGACTATTGCGTTTGCAGTGCCTACAGCCTATAGATTCATTATTGTGATGTGTGTTTGTAGTGCCCATTGAATGATGACCATGACTTGAAATGTGTTTGTACAGTTGTGTTCACAGTGCCTGTTTAATGAATGGTGACTGTGACAGAACAGATCAGAAGTGGATTTATTTATCCAGACTGTACATCCAATAATAATATGACAAATTATAATATTGTAATATAAAAAGGTGTACAATGAGGATGATGGAGACTCCTACTAAGACTTGAAAAGAAGTCATCACCGCGGGAGCCACATATAGTATAATTATAGTTCAGTTTCTGTTGAAAAAAAATATGTTGTCTATTATGTAAGACATAAGCAGTAACATAAAATAAGATACATCATCAGTGAAAAAACCAAGATAGATTATTTTATTATAAAATGTATATTCATAGAATGTGGTGAGGTAAGCAGGTAAGTTTAAAACTAAAAGTATTTTATGGTGTTTGGGTGTGGGTGAGGTCATTGTGGTTGATTGCGTGTATATATGCAGGCATAACAGTTAATGTTTGTGCACGTGTTGTTGTAGTTATGATTGAAATGGTTCTTGGTGTAGTTTAAAAAAACATGTAAACTGTGTGTATACAGTTTAGCTGTCACACTAAGGGAAGTGTTGTTAATTGTATTTGGTAAACTGTATTTAAGACATCGTTTTGTAAATGAATGATTTGTACCGTAAATGTGAATTTTGTGTTGAATTCTGATATTTGTAGCTATTTTCCAATGTAGAACGTGAGCAGGTAATTTGTTATGTATAATTTATAGTAAAATTTAAATTCTTGAAGGGCTAAAATATCATTCGCTTTTAGTAAGTTAAATTTTTTGAAAAAGAAGGGTCAGCATGAGCATAAAAATGACTCAAAGTTATTATGCGTACAGCCCTTTTCTGAAGTTGATTAACTCTTTGAGAGAGGTACCCCCATGTTTTTCGACAGTAAGTTATGTGTCGTACTAATAATGTATTATATAATATTATTTTTATTCTCATTGGCAGAATTTGTTTAAATCTATTTAGTATACCGATTATTCTGGAACATTTGTTTGATACATTTTTAGAGTGTTTTTTCCAGTTTAGATGTGTATCCAATGTTAATCTCAGGAAATTAAAACTGTCAACTTTTGTACTTATGCTATTATTGATTTTAGGAATAGATGTGTTATATGGTTTTTTGGTGTGTGAAAAACCATGTATTTAGATTTAGTTACGTTAAGAGAAAGTTTATTTATTTCTAGCCATTCATTAATTTTGTGGAGTTTTCATTAATCAATGTTTCAGCATCATCGGTGTGTGAGATTGTGAAATTGCTCATTGTACTTAACAAAATAGTGTCGTCTGCATAGGATATAAAATTGAACATTTGGCTCGCTTGAGAAAAGTCATTAATATAAATAATAAACAGAATTGGTCCAAGAACGGTGCCTTGGGATACTCCGGTTTCTATAGATAAGATATCAGATTTTACATAATTAATTTCTACATATTGTGTTCTATTTGATAGATAACTTTCATAAAGTTTCAGAGACACCCCTTCAATGCCGTAATGTTTTAATTTACAAAGTAATGTATTGTTGTCTAAGGTGTCAAATGCTTTAGAGAGATCAAGAAATATGCTAAAAGGTACCTCATTGTTATCCATGTAGGTTGTTATTCAGTCTACAAGGTCTAATGCAGCATATTCCGGTGAGTGACCAGAACGAAAGCCATACTGGGATTCACCACACTTGATTTACCATAATTTTTTCCAATACTTTTGATATAGCAGGCAGGAGAGAAATTGGTCTGTAGTTGTTGATTATTGATGGGTCACCATTTTTAAATAACGGAATCACTTTGGCCACCTTTAGTTTTTCAAGGAATATTCCCATATTAAAAACTTTATTTATAAGTAGCGTTAAAGATTTTATTATGTTAGCACCTTAGCACCTGATTTGTTTTTAGCAAATTGGTTGAAATGAAATCAGACCCGGTACTATTCTTTGTCTATTGCTTTTTGTACAATTAGTTCGTCGGTGTTGTTAAGTACAAATTTGCAGTTAAAATGTTTATCAAAGTAATGCCTAAAATCTTTGTCACCCAAATATGTTATGCTATAACCAGTTTTCTGCCGATATTTGTAAAGAAGGTGTTAAATGCATTAGCTATATCTAGAATGTTTGTAGTTTCTATAGTATTTTTACTGAATGATTCGGAAAAATTATTCTTATTGTTTTTTCTTGAAATAATTTCATTTATAGTTTTCCACGTGTTTCTGATATCACATTTATGTTTAGCGAATGTTGATGCAAAATAATGTAGTTTGGATTCTCTTTAATATGGTACCATAAATTTTTTAGTTAATACACATAATTTTGTATTCCCTTGAATTGGGATTTGTAAGTTTCATTCTCTTATATAATTTATCTCGAAACTTTATGGATTTTAGCAGACCCGTGGTAATCCATTTAGATTTTTGTGTTTGTATTTATTAAACTTAACTAATTCACTTACCATATGCTTGTTCTTGGCCATTTCAATTACTTCGAATATAATGTCATAGCTTAGATTAGGGTCTTTCTTAACATTTTTGTTAAGTAAGTTGTACAAATCAGACGAATTAATGTCATTTATTATATTTTGAGTGGCTTTATCGTTTATTGTGTTAATTTTAATCCATCTAGGGTTTAGTGGATTTACTAATGACATTTCTGAGAGAATAAAGCAAGGGAGGTGATCAGATATCTTATTTATTAATATACCAGATGTAGTTATGGATATAGAACTCTGACTTTTACAGAATATATTGTCAATTAATGTGCCATTTGAGTGTGATAATCTTGTGGGAAGTGTAATTTGTGGGAATAAACTGTGAGATGTCAACAGATCGAAGAATTCACTGCAAATTGGTATTTTGTTTATCTTAAGGAGATTAAGATTGAAGTCTCCGGCAATGCTAATGTTTGCGTTCGATTGTTCTATTGACAAGATAAATGTGGTGAATTCATTAATAAATTGTCTGACATGTTCTCTTATCATACTCGGAGGTCTGTATATGTTGCCAATAGTAATTGGTTTTGATAAACCACCTTACATTAATAATTAGTCCCTCCCAGTGTTCGCATGTATTTATGTTTAGTTTTACTATATGTTGGAATCTTTTGTCAATATGTGTGATTAAGCCACCATTGTTACTGCTACTCTTACCTTGAGCAATACAAGTGTACCCAGGTAGTTGTATATTTGCTAAGTCGGTTATGTTGGATATCCAACATTCCTTTAGGCAAATAACACTAAATTTATGTCCTGTAGTGAGCTGACGAATGAAATTAGTTCATCAAATTTAGAATTTATACATTGAATATTTAAGCTGAATCTAATACGATTAATGTTTTATGACTTGCAGTATATTGTTATCAATATCTAATGTGTTAATTAAATTATTGTTGTCAATACCACCCAAGTGTGAAAGAAAAATGCAATCAAACTGTTTTGTCATTAATTGGTAGATTAAGAAGTAAGAAAAACCAATATATACACGTGCAGGGTCCAGTGTATAACAAGAGTATTTGCACCAAAGAGGCAATAAATAATGTCTTGGTGAACGCTAACCAAATAATATAATTTTGAATAGTTGCATCATTGTGTTTGTTTGTATGTTTTGTTAGACAATGGTCAACAGATAAAGCAAACTAATATGACGATGGACATGTATCAGTCCAGTACGCATAGTCAACAAGAAGAAACAGAAACAAATAAAATGTAAATGGCTTTGCTGGCTGCATAAAAAGATACTACCATGCCGTAGCTCACAACAACGAAGTGAGATATAATAGCTTAAACCACTGTACAGTAATACACTAGATGAGAGATTACAAAATAAACAAAGGAGTTACCTACGAAATGTATATAAGCATTACGTAGTTACATGAATTATAACATTGCTCATAACAAAGTGGAACCATATTCAAGGCCATGTTTTTAGTCCTTTGGCCGAAGGTCCAAGGGACTATTGCCATCACTCTGTGTCTGCAGTCTGCCGTTAGCTGCCGTATCTCAGAAACCATTCAGCAACTTTGTCTCTAATTTTGCATAGACATATCTTGGGGCACTGCCACTATGAACGAGAAATCTGTATTTGATTGAATCATTTTAAGGGCTCCCTAGGGCCTCCAAGGACCCCAAAACTGGTAAAAATGTAACATTTGGCCTATTTTTTCAAAAACTGTTCAGCAACTTTTTTTCTAATTTTGCATAGATGTATCTTAGGGTGCTGCCACTATATACAAGAAATCTGTATTTGATTGAATCATTCTAAGGGGCCCCAAAGTGCAAAAGGTTTACATTATCTAGTGATGTGGTTTTGAGAAGGGCCCTTGAGACCACCCCCAACATTAGATGTTGTGTATTGTGCCACAAAGTCAACAGCTGTGACTAATCTCTACAGCCCAGTCCATTGAGACCTTGACTAATCTTTAATTGGTCACAGCACCCAGGCAGAGTAGACACACTTGACCCCTGTTAGACTGAACAGTTGCCTAACACTTTTAAACTGTATCTTCAAAACTATTGATTTTCTATAATTGCAAGTTGTGTTTATTTTGATGTTCATTTAATTATTATAAAATGGTGTGACTGTGGTGTCTATTGGTTAAAGATGTATTGTCTGTAGAAACCTGTAGGTGACAAACATACAAAATTAATATTCTGTCACCTGTAGGTGACAAACATAGACAATTAATATTCTGGACAACTATAGAGTGAAATATCCTACACTTTATTTATATCAAATGCATTCTACTGTTCTGTTTACGCTTGCCATGCCTTGTGTAGACATGGTACTGTGTAAATCAATTGTATCAATATAGACTAATAATTACAGATTCACAATATAGTTGACACCTGAAACAACCAAATGTCAACCATTAGAAGAGTTGACATAGTTCCGCTATTCACAAGCAAGAAATCTGTATTTGATTGAATCACTCTAGTGTCATCAGCATATAGTAGAACATACATTTTCTACATCATCATCACTAAGGTTGTAAATTTAACCAGCTGCCATGTCAAGTCCATTATAATTGTGACTAACAGTGTTCAAAATTATTCAGGTAAATAGCAAATAACAAAGGACACAAGTTTTCTCCTTGCCATACCTCTACACATGAGAAGAAGGCTGACACAGCCTGGCCCTCATTTATACATGATTTAGCATTTTTGTACATGTTGTATACAACTTTCAACACAATACCATTAATACCGCATGAAATTATCTTAGACCACAGGGAGGACCGGTCTACTAAATCAAATGCTTTCTTAGAATCGATGAAGCCTTTTGCGTCAAGACAAATACAATTCAACCAATACCCCTATTTGAACACTGCCTGTTCTTCACCTATTACATTCGCTTTGTTTAGGTATGTAGTCAGTCTGGTGTTCTGAACAATCACTAAGGATTAATGAACACTTGTGCAGAATGTCACCCACTTGGCAGGTTTAATTGTACTATTCAGCAATGATGACACTGCTTAGGCCTCACTCTGGACACTGTCACTCACAGTGTTGTGTATTGTCTTAGTTGGTGCATTGAGCTAATCTACTTGACCATGAATCAGTGGTGGCTCTGGTTGTGTATTACACCCAGCTGTGGAGCTAAGATTCTCTGCCTGCTATTGTTTGATGGAAACTGTGACTAATCTGTAATTGGTCACTGGCAGTAGCTTGTGTCAACAGACAGCATTAAGCCACTAGACCTCAGTTAAACTGGACAGTTGCCTGTTGGTTTTAAACTGTATCAAACAGTGAGTCTACCTTTTGCTCTCAAATAATCTGTCCTCTTAGTTTTACACATGAAGACATAATCTGGCATAACTTGATAAGTCTTTGTAGCAGCACATTTGTACTTCCAGTGTATCATTGCAACATAACATACATATTACATACTGTGTGCCACATTTGAATGTTGTGCATGTAATATTTCCATGCAATCCATTTGCATATATAATGTAAAACTTCAACAGCCGTTTTCTTAATTTTCACCTTTTGATCCCTACCATGTTCAATGCTCCATAACTTTGCCAATTTTTGTAGCAGTCATATTTTTTGAAACCGTGTAAAGCACACTACCAAACCTTTACAAGGATGTAAGAAAACAATGTTACAATTTTTCCGACTTATCACTCATTTGGTCAGCCGGGTCACATAGACGTATTAGTCCAAAGGACTTCAGGGCCACTTGGCCCATTTTTTTTTTATATAATCATATGCTCTAGAACAACAGTGTGTGCTAGGCTTACTTAGACACCACATTAACATTAATAATTGAAAGGTATCTTCTTCTTAAGTAAACCAAAAATTACAGGCATGCCATCCATTATTAAACCATGTAGGAAAAGACATATATACCATTAGCAAACAATTAATGAGCCATTTAAACACTAGGTGTACAGTGTTTGTGTAACACTACAAAATTAGATTACATTACAAAATATTTATGTCAGAACGACATTAGACAGCTTTGTTCACAGTAACTGTTTAATAAATGTGATTGTGACAGCTGTGTTCACAGTGTCTGTTTAATGAATGGTGACTGTGACAGCTTTGTTCACAGTGACTGTTTAATAAATAATGATTGTGACAGCTGTGTTCACAGTGTCTGTTTAATGAATGGTGACTGTGACAGCTTTGTTCACAGTGACTGTTTAATAAATAATGATTGTGACAGCTGTGTTCACAGTGTCTGTTTAATGAATGGTGACTGACAGCTTTGTTCACAGTGACTGTTTAATAAATAATGATTGTGACAGCTGTGTTCACAGTGTCTGTTTAATGAATGGTGACTGTGACAGCTGTGTTCACAGTGCTTGTTTAATGAATGGTGACTGTGACAGCTTTGTTCACAGTGACTGTTTAGTAAATAATGATTGTGACAGCTGTGTTCACAGTGTCTGTTTAAAGAATGGTGACTGTGACAGCTGTGTTCACAGTGCCTGTTTAATGAATGGTGACTGTGACAGCTTTGTTCACGGTGACTGTTTAATAAATAATGATTGTGACAGATGTGTTCACAGTGTCTGTTTAATGAATGGTGACTGTGACAGCTTTGTTCACAGTGACTGTTTAATAAATGGTGAATGTGACAGCTGTGTTCACAGTGCCTGTTTAATGAATTATGACAGCTGTGTTCACAGTGCCTGTTTCATGAATGGTGAATGTGACAGCTGTGTTCACAATGCCTGTTTAATTAATGGTGATTGTGACAGCTGTGTTCGTAATGCCTGTTTAATTAATGGTGACTGTGACAGCTTTGTCCACAGTGACTGTTCAATAAATGGTGATTGTGACAGCTTTGTTCACAGTAACTGTTTAATAAATAACGATTGTGACAGCTGTGTTCACAGTGTCTGTTTAATTAATGGTGACTGTGACAGCTTTGTTCACAGTGCCTGTTTAATAAATGGTGATTGTGACAGCTGTGTTCACAGTGCCTGTTTAATTAATGGCATCCTAGCAAGCCAAGGATGGTGACTAAGTACACTGCCCCTGGCAGTTCTCCTATGCATTCTATGGAAGTTAGCTGAATTAAACTCATAATTGAATGACTGACCCGTGCTCAAGTTCTAACATGAAGCCCTCAACTTCTGGGAATCCCAGTGTAATTACCCATTTGTCCATTCCCACGAGCCGCTCAGCAGTATTGTGTATTCAAATAACTATGTCTACTTCCCAAATATTCCTTGATTAAAGACCACAGGAACTTCATGGCAAGTGATATTATTGGCACAGCTTATCTTCAGAGTTTTGCAAGGCGATCTGCCAGCGAGTACTGAGACTGATGTAATCAGCAGTGGCCCCTGGTGCGAGAGGGTGATGAATGGTGATTGTGACAGCTGTTTTCGCAGTGCTTGTATGAATCTTTAAATATTGTGACTTACACAATTTGCACAGTCTACTGACGGGAGATCGTGTGGTAATTGTGTTTTGCATGCTGATAGGATGGTGATCTTGTCACTGTTTTTAGCACCTGTGGCAGGAGCAGCAACTAATCTGGTGGCAATAATGGTCCGTGCGATCAGCTCAAAACTTGTCAAACGAGATGAGGAAGGTAAGAGTTTGTCTGGATATTGATTACCCATGCTCCGTAATGTGGCATCACTGCTTTTTGCTCATATAATCACCTGGGAACACTTGCAGTTTTCATTGTGGCGAAAACTATTGGTTATTCTGAATTAGTGATGCATATATTTGACTGAATATTCTTTGTGTGGTAATAACAACATGGCTTAATTCTTGCCAAAGAGTTTGAGTTGGTTTGGGATGAAACAGGTCTGCTGGCGGTGAAGTATAAAGCACTTTCAGCAGTCCTAAGGATTGGATGTTGAGCTATATAAAGGTTTACTTTTTATAGGAAAAGGAGTCAATTTTGGATGAACGAACATTTTACTGTAGAGTAAGTTCATTGTCAATATCAGTTTCTTTACCTACACAATGGGACAGCATTGGATCAATTGTTTGCAGGAGCGATGTTCGCAACCATTGCTGTTGCGTTGGTCATGAGTGTCATAGTGGGTCAACTTGTCTTCAACAATCTGTACTCAGCCACTGTGTTTGTGTGGGCACCGTTCACGTTTGTCGTCATGATGGGCACTCTAGGCTTCACAACACTACTTGCTGTGTGAGTATTTATTGTTGTTTGCCCTCTGTCATGTTGAAGTATATAAGGGAACATCATCAGAGTTACATACTGGTATATAGTATTACAGAATGAAAGTTGTATTCAACTGATTACATTTGTTTTTCGTTTTACCTACAGGTATGTAAAACAATAATAATAAAACAGTGTGGTTAAAACGTGGAAAACGTAAAGTTTATTTAATAAATTTGATACGCATGTTCTTCATAATACAGATGTGCTGTCTAGTTTGAATGGCATGTATGTTGTGAAATAATAAATATACACATCCTGACACTATAAATAAACAAAGCTTGATAGGTTTATATAAACTTGGTATAAATACCGGTAAGCATGGTCATGGATGTTGCATGTAAATATAAGTTTTTTCTTAAATAAATGTTATTGTTCAATTTCAATACACTTGAACATTGCACGAGCAAAGGATATATACCTGTATATTGAATTGAATACATGAAAGGCATAGCAAGTATGTTGGGCACATTGGTTATAGCAGGAAAGTACGGCATGGGATGCATGAGGGGTATAGTAGGCAGATAAGATGTATAGACACTTGGAACATGGGTGGCATTTAGTGCGTATGAGGGTTAAGTGCAGACCCCACAACAATGTAAGGGAACACGGGGGAATTAAGAAGAAGGCACATGTATAGTGCAACAGGTTTGTTAGACACAGTAAGCAAGTAGGGCATGTAGTACCTGTAGAATGTAGGTGGCTTGCAGGGCGGGGGAGGGAATGACGGCATGCTACAATGTAGAAAATGGGGGCATACAAAACATGGGAGCACCGAAGAGGGTATGAAGAATCAAAAATGCAAAAAAACAGCCATTTGGGTGACTTTTTAACAGGACAAATCTTTCATAATTGAAATGTACACAAAAATGTGGCCCTTGTCAGTCGCTATGATTTTGTATTTATGAAGTTCAATAGTATGTACACATTTGTGAGGGCAATTAAAGCACAGAAAAGTGTTTTTTAAATGGATATGTCACAGTTGTCCTGAAACATGTCATATATTTCTGTATTCCTGCAGCTAATTTGATTTTATTCTTCAATTACAGGGTGTACCTTGTCAAAGAGAAATTGGAAAAGCAAAGTAGACTATCCAGTGACCAGGATGAACTAGTTGTCAATTCATAGACATCCTCCTCTTGTTGTGTATGGTTGTGATATTTGTTCGAATAATTTGTGATGGTTTCACTATTTCTGCAACCTTGCAAAACATTAACAGGGCTGTCAACGGGAAAATCAATTGTGGTCTGACCCCATAAATAATACCTGAGTGCTAAAGGGTCATCAGTAAGTATGCCACACTTAGAGAGTGGGGGTGTTTATAAGTAAGCATTAAATGGTGGTGAGGGAGTCTCTCACTGTTACATAACAATTTCTGAAATGTTGCCTTGTCCAGCTATCGAGATAGCCAGTTTTGGGGTTGATTTCAACAGCATTCCAATGAAAAAATTGCCGTAATATTTTTATTTTTATTTTACAGACTTATATTTTATGTGTAAAATAATGAATCAATACAGTCATGCAAATCAATGGAGCTAAGCAAAAAAAGATACTTTAAAATTATTACAAATGTATGCATCATCTTTGTGAAAATGTATATCATAATTTTAGGGGAGGTGTACGTTCCAGTATTACAAAGCATGGGGGGTTCTAAAAAATGTCCACTAATAATGTGACATACCTTATGGTTGACCCCTAAGGTGGCGTCTCGGGGTTGGCAATGCTTTTGTCCATTCACACTGATTTCATATTCATATACATAATGTAGTTAACAATTTTATCCAGGCATTGACATGTTTGATATGTCAAGTTCACACGTACGTTTGTCATAATTTATGATATGGCATGGGCATATCATTAATTGTCAAAAGCTGTTTGTTGATATTTAATATTTTCTTTTTGCTATTTATTATGCGCATAGTGCAAGATGAGACACCAAGTCTTGCTTGATCTGTAATTGATATTGCATTTGTAACTTAAAATCGGTTATTAGTGTTATTATTGTGATTCCCTGATACATTCAGGGATGCTGACACCTGCCAGTGTACTAGCAATAAAGTGTGTACCCGGTATATGAATTTTTAAACAGTGATATTTGCTTTACATGATGATATAAGGTTTGGTACATGAAATACATTGCCATAATTGATCATTCCTAACAAATGATTGTCACTGCAATAGAAATAATGTTCACGTTTTAGTCTAGTTAAGTCACAATACTGTTAACGGTTTTTGACATGTAGGTACTTCATAACCGAGAAGTATAGACGCATGCACAGTAAGTCTTGTATACAAGCAGCTCTATGTTAGTTCTACCATTTCTAAATTGTCTTGAGTAGTTTTGGTGAAAGAACCATGTGTGGTCATGTATTTTGGCGAGTGTACCATGTAAGGTAACAAGGGTCATGTGTTTTGGTGAGTTTGGCATGTAAGGTAACAAGGGTCATGTGTTTTGGTGAGTGTAACATGTAAGGTAACAAGGGTCATGCATTTTGGTGATATATTCGTACTTGTATGTTCTTGTATTTTGGTTTAAAGACCGTATATGTTTATGTATTTAGACAATTATTAGTTATGTCGCAGCATTCAGACATTCGTCGTTTTTGTGTTGTAGAGTGAAGCATTCATAGCTATGGTAATTATTTTATTATGATAACTACTTTATTGTGATCATTATTTTGTCATGATAATTATTTTATTATTCCAAAACATTTTTAAGCCAAATAATATACTTAGTGTGTTATTGCACACTCATTGCATGATATTATTTAAATGGTATACAGGTACAGGGTATAAACAAATGTTATACATGTATGTGCCTTATTCTTTACAAATGATATGCTTTAATTTCACAGTTGACGAGCGCACTGGTGCAGTGGCTAGAGCTTCGGACTCTCGACCGAGAGAACCCGGGTTCGAATCCTGTGCTGCAGTGTCAAACTTTGGTCAAGTTTGTTTACTCTACGTTGCTCCAGTTCACTCAACTGTATGAATGAGTACCTGGCTATAGACAGTGGTAGATATATGTGTACAAATAGTCTTTGCACATTAATTACAGCATGGCTGGATACTTCCCAGAGAAGTCAAGATGTTGTTCGATTGAACAGGTCTGCCTGGGAGGAAAATGTAAAGCACTTCAAGCAGTCCTGAGGACTGGATACTGCGGTATAAAAGAACTTACCTTTTACTTTACAGTCGCCTCTTGCGGCAAGGCCCCCTGGTGGAAGAGTATCTGCTTAAATGAACAAATCTGAATTCCTCGTTGAACCTCAAAATGTTGTGTGTATCCACGGGAAAAGGACCAATGAATATTTGGAACAATGTGCCAAAATACCAACTTTTTTTGTATAATTGTGAGAATAAATTGTATAAGACTATTAATATGAAATAATAATGAAATCTTATATAGTGCCGGTATCCGTGATAGAGGCACGTGCACAGTATTTGACCATTGATGACTTTAAAGTAGTAATTTTAAGAATTGTAAACGCACTATTCTAAGATATAATAATAGCAACGTTCTAGTAATTATATGAGTATCATTAATTATACATCATAAAATCAATAAAAATTATCAATGTAATGTACACTCATTAATACAACCTTTCTAGAAATCTATATCTAGTATACATAATAAATAAAATTATAAGTAATATAGTAAATGCAATAAAATTATATTCATAAATAGTACAAGATCAGTATTATACTATGTCCAGGAAAAGTCCACATCATGTCTTATTCTGTGTATACTTAGAGGTTTTTGACCTATGACATGTTTAGACATTACCTCTAGCAGACATTATCATTTTATAATTAAGAAGCATTAAAGCAAGGTTTTCTGTTATTTTTATTGTAATTGTTACATTATATAAACTATATATGCATCCTAACATATTGACCATGCGAATATGTTTTAACAAGTCGGAAACAACTTTTGAATTCAACCGTTCAATGTTTACACATATTGTCATGTTACTCAAATTCCCGAATAGTGACCACGGATTCTTCGAAGGAGGGTTGTGACCCAACATGGACAGAGTTTAAAGTTCTTATATCAATACACTGTCACTGAATTTGATATTATATTAAATTTTATGTTATGAAACTTTTGCACGTAGACATGATATATATTGTTTGATATATTTCCGAAAAGTTTCAGAACTGTACAACTGTTATTAAACAAATATTTATACATAATAAAATATTGTGAAAGATTGCTTGTTTCAACATATCTGCATTCTGTCTGTGCAAATATGTGTGTTCGTGAAGGTGTTACAGCTACCTGGCTGGTACCAAGTGTTGAAACAACAACAACACTTGCAATATTGTGACCAAGTAAAACAAATCACAACAAAGCCTGCTGGACAAGGCCAGTTTATTACGACGAATCTGCTGCAACAATCAAGCAGAATTGTTTCTTATTACATCAAGATATCCTGGCCTTTCAGAAGCAACATATGAAAATTATAACCAATATACCTTTCTGTAATAAAGTGTTGTAAATGAAAGAGAATGGCAGAAGGAGGATCTGGTGACATATAGAAACACCTATAACAGTGTTTATTTCCACTCTTTAGTACAAGAATAGATGAAAACTGAGTATTATTATACATATCTGTGTGGTGGTTAATTGTGCCTCACCTTCCCTTTCTGCATCTGTGAAGGCAAAATGTTAACGCAGATTTGTTGTTAAAATCCAAATAATCCAATAGGCAATTGTAAGACATGTTTGCCCATATTATGGTCAAACACCTGATATTCCATTCCATTTAGTATGGGGAGATGGGATAAGATGTACACCGCCTAAAATAGCCACACCTTTATATATTGGCCAATGAGTGCTGCTCTGTTTTGCTGATCAGATGCAACGCTTCCAACCTTGGCCTAGATCACATGCACTATAGCGTCCTACATGTGGGAGCTGGTTGCCGGTGGGAACCAATGCAGGGTGGACCACCCAGAGGGTGCAATATGTTCCCCTTCAGAGGTACGTCCTCTTCCTGATACACACTACCCTTTGTTAGTAGGGCCGTCTTACCCCACATTCCCCTACGTTATCGGGAAGGCTCAGGCTATTTCTCGAGCTGCTCGATAAATAACGCCGAATCTTATCGTTATTTGTCGAGCAGCTCGATAAATAACGCAAACTTCGTTCGTTATTTATCGAGCAAATCTGGACGTGCATGCATGAGCACTTAGAAATAATTACGTGGACATGCTAATTGTCTGAAGTAAATCCGACGCTGTTGAATCATTTCGTGCGTGTATTTGTCCGTTCTGATGGGAAATGAAGACTTCTTATTCGTCGAGCTGCTCGAGAAATAACGCTGACTTCGTTCGTTATTTATCGAGCAGATCTGGACGTGCATGCATGTGCACGTAGATATATTTTCAAGTCATCTACGTGGACATACTAATTGTTTGAAGTAAATCCGTCGCAGTCTAATATTTTCGTGCCTGTATTTGTCCGTTGTGATGGGAAAATGAAGACTTCTTATACGTCGAGCTGCTCGAGAAATAACATAGTTCATACTTTGAGTGCCATTTTATCAGTTGTCACCATTTTTGATACAACAATGTAATATATTACAAAATTAATTACATCATAGTCAAGCAACATACCGAATTACGCAGGCATGCACACATAGATTAAAAATGTACAAATCAAAAACATTATAAAACAGACAACTAGGCTGAAACATATGTCAGTTTATAATGAGAAAGTCAACTGAGAAAGTACTTGTAAGTATTTTGGCATGTATCCACATTTCTACATCCAATGTTATGTTTGTGTGCATAAGTTTAATGACTAATCAAAACACGTATTTTCATGAGAAAGTTCAACCTGCAACTGCATCATTTGCTGTGTTCCTTTGATCACAAAATTACCGTCACATGGATGTATCAATTACTTCCACTCACGTTTTATTGACGTTTGTAATCCCGGCTGAAGTAAACTGTAATTTACGCAGAGGACTTCATGGCATGCTGTTTGCCTGTGTATACGTGTTAACACACACACACACACGCACACACACACATGTGTTAACACGTGTACACAGTCAAACAGCATGCCATGACTTCCTCTGCGTAAATTACAGTTTATTTATAGATATATATATATCATTCAAATCGTTTGTTTAGAAAAACACTGCTAAATTATCTCCAATCATATCTAGTTGTACATATGTCGTAATGACAAATAGTTTAATTAATAATATTATCATACAGGTGTAACCTTGCTTTTAAGTGTACTGTACACTTAATAGAATGAATCGTACGTTGTCACATACCAAAACAAACAACAAGGCAATACAATTTTTTTTACAAATTTATAACCATCCACAATCAAAGTGATAAAATAAAATGCATTTGTTTATATGCTATCGTTTTTTTATTATTTCCATTGCCATCAGTACAAAAAGCAATAACATACCATTACAGTACATATCACACTGAACAAAAAATACTACATCTGTTCATGTCAAAATGGCATGTGATATTGGGCTTGAATTCATTGCAGGATGCTGAAGCGTTGACAGAAGGCGTATCTACTGCCATCATGGGTCAAGCCCAAGCCACAAAATACAGAAACTACGTTTGGAGCCGGTTCGTGGATGAAAGTGGAAATTAAGGTGACTTGTGCAATTCCGACCTGTCATCCAACGAAAGAGTACATAATTAGATTAACTGCGAGAATTGTATGGCCTGGTGGCACTACAGCTGTGCAAAGGTTACAAAAAAGCCACATAATTTTTACTGCAGTGAATACACAAGGCGCCTGCGAAACAAATACTGTGTACAGTTGTAGGCTTGAGGTGATGCCAAGCGATGAAAGATGTACAGGTGTAGGCTTCGTGTGATGCCAAGCGATTAAACGTATGTGACTTGCAATTTATTGCAATTAAAGATATCATCTGTCGTTCAGAATAGTCTTGAATTTATTTTTCAAATAGCCTTAAAAAGTCTTTAATTCCACATCTCCAGTAGGATACGCGGACACTGGAATAAGAAACATCTTCATTTTCAACCAGAACGGACTAATACACGCACAAAACGATTCAACAGCGTCGGATTTACTTCAGACAATTAGTACGTCCACGTAGATGCCTTGAAAATATATCTACGTGCACATGCATGCACGTCCAGATCTGCTCGATAAATAACAAGCGATGTCGGCGTTATTTCTAGAGCAGCTCGACGCATAAGAAAAGTCTTCATTTCCCATCAGAACGGACAAATACACGCACGAAATGATCAGGCTGCATCGGATTTACCTCAAACAATTAATATGTCCACGTAGATGCCTTGAAAATATATTTAAGTGCACATGCATGCACGTCCAGATCTGCTCGATAAATAACGATCAAAATCGACGTTATTTGTCGAGCTGCTCGACAAATAACAGCCAGGCCTCGCGTTATTTCTCAAGCTGCTCGACAAATAACGGACCGAGTTCGCGTTATTTCTCGAGCTGCTCGAAAAATAACGATCAGATTCGGCGTTATTTCTCGAGCAGCTCGAGAAATAGCCAGGGCGTATCGGGGGAAAACTGCAAATAGTGGCGCCACACCGCGGATCCTGGATAATCAAGCCCAAACAAGTTCAAATGTCAAAGCTCGAAGGGGCGCTGTATAGATTGCGCTATTCCACGGCAGACGTACTTTGTTGGCCGACACTTGGCGCCTGTGGCTATTTATAGAACAGCCTTGTGCAGACGATATGTTTGCCGTCGTTTAGTTTTCGGGGACACAAGACAAGCGTGCGCTGAATCTAGTGATTGTGTTGTTGATAATTAAGGATTTATTTATGACATACTATTGCAAACTAACAACACTAAATAAATAAATCCATATCATCAACCCAATCACTAGATGCAACGCACGCTTGTCATGTGTTCCCGAGAACTAACGACGACAAACATATCGCCTGCATCACACTCTTCTATAAATAACCGCAGACGCCGACAAAATACTTCTGCGGTGGAATAGCGCAACCTATTATCTTTACAGTGCCCCCATTTGCATGCATGCGGTTTCGACCAAACTTATTCAGCGCATTAGCAACACGGTGCCAGTATATGAAATTTCACAATTTGTGATCGTTTCGTTTTTCTATAATTAATAATGGAAAACGTTAACGTTGTTGTCAACAGGAAAATCAAATGTGGTCTGACCCCAGAAAGCACTAGCTCTGCATACAAACAAAAAATACACGGTTGAGCGAGTCGGGAGAGTGGTGTCACAAGACTTGTGGTGTAATTTAATTCGGTTATTCGTAAATTTCACGAACTGCAACCGTTGTAGCAAGGCGTGTGGCAATCTGCTTTTATCCTTGTGTTAATTTATGGTACTAGGCATATGTGTTCACAACCTTTGCCACTTTGGCTTACAAAACCGTGAAAACGTAGAACGCCAAGCTAGACTCGATGGTAGCCTGTAGCCTGTACTGGCTGTAGCTGTACTAGCTGTAGCCAGTGTAGGCCCTGAGCCGAGGCTGATTGTTTTGACGCGACTTCATTGAGCACTACGTCTGGAGACGTGGGAACGAAACTTCCCAACTCACACAAGACACAATTACAGAAGGTATATATGATATGGAGACTTTTGGTCTTGGTACTGCTGGTGATTTCAGCCAATAGTCAATTCGGTCCACTAGCAAATGTGGTTAATCGTGACGACGTCGACCCACGTACGCCACCTCGGTTATTTTGGGGATTTAATTATTGTGAATATTACCTATATTTGTTTATTCTGGTGTAATTGCATAACCGTGGCATATGTTATTAAAATAGCATGCACAAAGGAAGTCCAGCATTTATCATGATTTTTTAAATATATTCCATACTTTCACAGAAGTGATTGTCACGATTATTTATGGCATTAATTTTAACAAATGAGCCTGCCACAGCAAAGGCCAAAGTGGGTACAAATTTGTTAAATATAGTTCTGTACCATTTTTGATTCCACACATCACAAGCTTTAAAACGATACCTCATTTGTTGAAATAACGTCAACTAGTAGTTTTGTATTTATTGCTAAAATTGAAGCAACAAAAAGTGATGTGAGAAATGAGGTCATTTTAACTCACATTATAATTTGTTTTTTAATCTGTGCATTTATAAATTGTATTTGATTTATTTGAGATTATTTGTCTAGGAAAATAAACTACATTTAATAGACCTGTGCAACTTAATACCCAGTTCGCTGGGGCGGGTCACACTTATATAATAATATATACACTATGGTATCAGAGCAGGCCCATAGGGGGGGTTCACATGAACCAGACCTGGGGCCGAAGTACTAGGTACTCATGTACTCTTGTACATTTTTGAAGTACTCGTACTCATGAAACTTATGGGTCATGGACTCGTACTCATTGTACTCATGTTGAACCTGTTATGTGGACATGTGCTAACCCTCTCAACAACTAGTAGTTTACGATCAGAAAATATAAATTGCAAACTTATAACATCAGCATATTGCCGATTGTAGAGGTGAATGAATACCTCAGTCAGCCATGTACAGATCGTCACAGTGACCCACTCCAGTTCTGAGTTTTCCAACTCTGGCTCAGTTGGTCCCTCACCATCTCAGCATTCCAGCCTCATCAGCCCCAGTTGAAAGGATATTTAGCATAGCCGAGAAAGTGTTCTGCCCTGAACAGTGTAGCCTGAAAGACTCAACTTGTGAACAACTCATGTTCATTCGGTGCAGTGGCAAATGGATGATAAGTTCATACGATGCCACTAAAATGAATGCCAATGAAGTGAATTTCCTTGTTGATGAAACAGGTTTTTTAGTTTTCCTCATAACAAAATTGATCAACTGCCATTGCATATTCACTTGTGCTGAGTTAAATAAATTAGATTAATTAATAATTTTCAAATACGTTATTTAATATTTATAATATTTGTTTAAATGTACTCATACTTTTACTTGTTCTCATGAGAAAGTACTCGTACTTGTGCTCAGCTTTTAGTAATGTACTCGTACTCATACTTATCCATCATCAAAATACTCATACTTGTACTCATGAAAAATGTACTCGGCCCCAGGTCTGATGTGAACCCCTTTTTGTGAACCCCCTTTCTCCAAAATGTGAACCCCCCCTCAAAATTGCATCTTTAAAATGTGAACCACTTTTGTATTCCATGTTTCTCAAAAGCGTTAACCTCCCCTCCTAAAATGCATGCATTACAAGGAATGCCAAGAAAGCCTGATTTGTGCAGATGATAATGGGAGAACCGTTATCTATTAAATGTTCATCACTGAATGTATGGGAGCCTGGCTGAGGGGTCTGTCTCCAATGCCATGTGTGAAAAGGGCAGTCACTAGATGAATGTGTGTCAAAGAACCAATGCATCCTATTAGCCATGCAGAAGGCCTTCACACTATCCCAGGCTCTCCTGTTATGAAAACGCATGGGGTAACAAATACACAAGAAGCCAGTTTTACACCAAATGTAAAATTATGAGTCCTAATTGTAGTCACTCAGAGGTGACAGATACAGACAAGATACTGGTGATTGAACGGGGTGACGATGATTTAATAATTATGAGCACATAATTAAGCCATATAAAATAATTCATTACTTCTCATCAGAACTCTGTTAAAAAATGAACAAAAGGTGCGTTTTTTTATTTTTGGTATGCTGATTAAGGTAACTACCGACTGTCAAAGAGACTATTCTCAACAATCAACAATTTAAGATGTGTGGCGAGTGTATTTCTTACAAGCTGCAAACCCGGTAGACAAATTCATCTGGCTTAACACAAATCATAATTTTCAACTATTGACCTGGAATGCAAATTTTGGTTAATAATTGTATTTAACCAATACAAAACAAAGTTTAGCTTCACCAATTTTAAAATGCGCGTGCTAATGAGAAAATGTGTAATTGTGTGACTGTAAGTTTGTCGAAATATTGTGGTTGCTAGTTGCATGTGTATATATCTCAGAAAGGGGAGCCTTATCGCTGATGAGGAAACGAGAATGTGTGAAGGGCCTTTAATATCAATTATGTCCATTTTGTGTTCCATATAGTTATAAAATACAGTTTGTGTTTCCTGGAGTATTAATTGAGTGAAAACCAGATTGTAAATGTCACACTTTAACTGTTTATTCTGAATAATAACTTGGATACATCCACACTCCTTGGTGCCTCATTTATTATATTAATATGAACATATTAAAAACAATTGCACACACAGCGAAGGGTTTCGAGTAAATAATTCAGTTATATTAAAAACACACTATCACTGCATGTTGGCTTTTATTAATACAATTGGGTATAAATTAGGCTTAATCAGGCAACAAGATGGGATCAATCTCCACAAACCACACGAGTCCCACTTTGTTTGAAAATGCACCCACAAAACGACATCGTTATGGGCCTGCTGGGGATGCTAATGTGGTGTTTGTATATAAGATGAAAGAATATAAGACGAAACTACATCGTCCACCAATCTCACACCCACTCCATTGTTCTTCCAGTTAGAAATGTAACCTGCATTGTGAGCCCCCCCCCTTTGTGAACATGTGGGGGCCTCTACATTATAAAAAAATATAACCCCACATGAACTTGTGGTGCCCCCTGTAGTCTGAATTAATAAAATGTGAATCCCCCATTGTGAAAAGCTGGCTACGGGCTGCAGAGGTTACCTAAATGTAAAATATTGTGTTTATCCCTGACTCAGGTGACTCCAAGGAAACCATGGCAGAAGATAGCCAACAGAACAAGGACAACATGATAGAAGAAAGCGAGCAGAACAATACTGCTTCCAGCACTGGGGAATCTGGAAATGCTATTACAGCGAGCAGCATGGATGAATATAGAAATATCAGCCTGTTGGAGGTTGAAATCAAGACGATGGATACACCACAGGTTTATTCCCGCTTTGTGATGTTACTTGAGCCCATCATGTTTGTATATGCCTTGTACATTGGTGCATTAGCTCCTCTCTCGGATCAGTATATCCGTGCGAAAATAGCAAGTGACTACAACTTAACTAATGGCGATTTCAATGAGTCAGAGGGTAATTTAGACATGTGTAGCAATGGCAGTAGTCGCTACAAGAATGATTATGTAGATTCCCAGGCTTCTCTGTGGGTGCTCTACACAAACGTGGCATCACTTGTTCCAGGGATGTTCTCTCTGATACTGCTGGGGTCTTACAGTGACAGGGGAGGACGGAAGATTGCTATTATCATACCACAAGTTGGTACCATACTCAGATGCCTCTGCTTCCTTGCTGTCATTTACTTCGATTGGCCGCTTTATGTTATCGTAATCGGGGCATTTCTGGAGGGTTTATCTGGTGGGATTTCAATGATCTTTTCAGCTGCGTATTCCTATGTCGCTGATGTTACGTCACACAATAGATCTTTACGAATGACGGCTCTTGAAAGCTGTTTCGGGTTAGGAACAGTTGTATCTTCGGTTATCATTGGATATCTTATAGCCAGTCTTGGATATTTTTACCCATTTCTCATTCTGGCTGTCATAATCCTGCTGGATCTTGTGATTGCCGCCTTCTTCCTGCCCGAGACTATCACGAGACACCCAGATGTTCGATTCTGGTCTTTTGGTCATTTCCGTAAAGCCTTCAATTTGTACTCCAGAGACAATGGAACAGGCAGACGATGGAAGCTCTTATTGAGTCTAGCTATTGTTTTCTTTTCTTGTTCGGTTACGTTGGGACGTATAGATGTGTTGCTCATCTACCTGCTTGATGCTCCATTCTGTTGGAGCTCAGTGCTCATTGGCTACTTCAGTGCATTGTTGATGATTATTTCTGCACCCACCGCAGTGGTGATGACTAAACTGGCCCAGCCAACATTAAATGACAGTGGCCTGCTCTTAATAGGCACAATATCAGCAGCAGCCTTCCAGGCTGTCGTCGTTTTCAGCACCACCACAGTAATGATGTTTATGGGTAAGTGCAATTATTGTTTGTGCATTTTGAAGTAAACCTTCCAGCATCATGACTTTTGCTTATTTATTATTGCTGTAGAGCTTCCTGAGTGTTTAAAACCAATTTTGAATATCTACTCCTGACCATGCGACTTGTGTGTGGGATGATCATGTGACTTGTGTGTGGGATGATCATGTCACTTGTGTATGAGATAATCATGTGACTTGTGTTGGCACGGGCTGATCATGTGATTGTAGTGTTTGTCATGAACTGGATTATGTGGGAATTGTGTTTGCTGCACCTGTTACGGGTTGGGTCTTAAACTGACGGGACAATAGACTTGTTTGTAAATAACAAATCTGCATATATTATATTAACTGACTTGGAGGCAGTGTAAGTGCATGTCCTCCCTGGTTCCAAGGTCTACTCACCTATTGCTGTGTTCACTGGCATCCTTTGACCATTGGCCTCTGCTCTATCAACTGGTGATGCATTAAAAACCAACAAATGTAGTCATTTAGATTTATTTACTAAATGTGTAACTTATGATATGCTTTTTTCCCTGACGTAAAAATGTGCCAAACTATGATTTGTGAACAACTATCCAATGGTAGTATTCATAGAGCGCGCCACTGTTCAACTGTTGTAGGATTGTATTCGCTTTCACAATTGCGCTGTCCATGCAGTTTAAATTATGTCTAACAAGGTTATTCAAGTAAACTGCTGGCATAAACTTCTTGATAGTAGTTGCTAATGGTTAGTTTCTATTAACACTTAGATGCGTAGGCCCCAAAAGATGCCTTTTGTTTCTCTTTAAAAACAGTTAGATGTGCTGATGATTTAAGTATCGTATTTGCAGCACCTGTGGCTGGGGCTGCGTGTTATGTGATAACACCAATGGTCCGCTCCATCAGCTCGAAACTGGTGAAACAAGAGGAGCAAGGTGAGACTACTAGAACTAGGCCCTTATCTAGAGACCCGTTGTGGTTGTCCCATTATTCAACAGGTTTTTGAAAAATTGCAACAGATTTTTTATTTTTCAAATAATGGGTCTTGGTCTTTGGATGATGTAATCTTTATTTTTCATATGTGGTTTTATATTCAAATAACAAGGTAAAAACAATGTTTACATTGTCATAAAATGGGCCTTGTACTAAATGTTAAAGCAAGTGCTGGAGTGTAGTTTGAAATTTGAGTATTTTGCAATCCTCGGGGGGGTGCAGGTTGAGGTTTTTGGAGAGCCCTCGGGGGGGAGTTTACTGCGTTTTAATAATGCAATTTGGAATTTTTATCTTGAAAAAGTGTTTTTGATGGGTGTCTTGTATTGAATGTTATGTGATTTCACTGATTTGTAACATAAATAACCGACTTTTATACCATCTGTCTCAAAACTTGAATTCTTCGGGTGGATCAGTTCAACCACCAATTACATCACAACAGTTTGACTTACACAGATGATACTGTAAAACTGAAAGGTTTCCCTTTAACACGATGCTCACAACTCCACAGCATCAAAACAACGAATTACCTTACAACAGGTTGACTTGTACAGATGATACTGTAAAATTGAAAGGTTTCCCTTTAACACGATGCTCACAACTCAACAGCATCAAAACCACGAATTACCTTACAACAGGTTGACTTACACAGATGATACTGTAAAACTGAAAGGTTTCCCTTTAACACGATGCTCACAACTCCACAGCATCAAAACCACGAATTACCTTACAACAGGTTGACTTACACAGATGATACTGTAAAACTGAAAGGTTTCCCTTTAACACGATGCTCACAACTCCACAGCATCAAAACCACGAATTACCTTACAACAGGTTGACTTGTACAGATGATACTGTAAAACTGAAAGGTTTCCCTTTAACACGATGCTCACAACTCCACAGCATCAAAACCACGAATTACCTTACAACAGGTTGACTTGTACAGATGATACTGTAAAACTGAAAGGTTTCCCTTTAACACGATGCTCACAACTCCACAGCATCAAAACCACGAATTACCTTACAACAGGTTGACTTGTACAGATGATACTGTAAAACTGAAAGGTTTCCCTTTAACACGATGCTCACAACTCCACAGCATCAAAACCACGAATTACCTTACAACAGGTTGACTTGTACAGATGATACTGTAAAACTGAAAGGTTTCCCTTTAACACGATGCTCACAACTCAACAGCATCAAAACCACGAATTACCTTACAACAGGTTGACTTGTATAGATGATACTGTAAAACTGAAAGGTTTCCCTTTAACACGATGCTCACAACTCCACAGCATCAAAACCACGAATTACCTTACAACAGGTTGACTTGTACAGATGATACTGTAAAACTGAAAGGTTTCCCTTTAACACGATGCTCACAACTCAACAGCATCAAAACCACGAATTACCTTACAACAGGTTGACTTGTACAGATGATACTATAAAACTGAAAGGTTTCCCTTTAACACGATGCTCACAACTCAACAGCATCAAAACCACGAATTACCTTACAACAGGTTGACTTGTACAGATGATACTGTAAAACTGAAAGGTTTCCCTTTAACACGATGCTCACAACTCAACAGCATCAAAACCACGAATTACCTTACAACAGGTTGACTTGTACAGATGATACTGTAAAACTGAAAGGTTTCCCTTTAACACGATGCTCACAACTCAACAGCATCAAAACCACGAATTACCTTACAACAGGTTGACTTGTACAGATGATACTGTAAAACTTGAAAGGTTTCCCTTTAACACGATGCTCACAACTCAACAGCATCAAAACCACGAATTACCTTACAACAGGTTGACTTGTACAGATGATACTGTAAAACTGAAAGGTTTCCCTTTAACACGATGCTCACAACTCAACAGCATCAAAACCACGAATTACCTTACAACAGGTTGACTTGTACAGATGATACTGTAAAACTGAAAGGTTTCCCTTTAACACGATGCTCACAACTCAACAGCATCAAAACCACGAATTACCTTACAACAGGTTGACTTGTACAGATGATACTGTAAAACTGAAAGGTTTCCCTTTAACACGATGCTCACAACTCAACAGCATCAAAACCACGAATTACCTTACAACAGGTTGACTTGTACAGATGATACTATAAAACTGAAAGGTTTCCCTTTAACACGATGCTCACAACTCAACAGCATCAAAACCACGAATTACCTTACAACAGGTTGACTTGTACAGATGATACTATAAAACTGAAAGGTTTCCCTTTAACACGATGCTCACAACTCAACAGCATCAAAACCACGAATTACCTTACAACAGGTTGACTTGTACAGATGATACTACTATAAAACTGAAAGGTTTTGCTAACCATTGCTCACAACTCGCTTAGCTTACATCAAAGAAACCACGAGATACCTTACAACAAGTTGACTTGTACAGATGATACTATAAAACTGAAGGTTCCTTTAATACGATGCTCCACAACTCAACAGCATCAAAACCACGAATTACCTTACAACAGGTTATTGTACAGATGATGCTATAAAACTGAAGGTTTCCCTTTAACCACGATGCTCACAACTCAACAGCATCAAAACCAGTTACCTTACAACAGGTTATTTATTTGCAGATGATACTTAAAAATTGAAAGTTTCCCTTTAACACGATGCTCACAACTCAACAGCATCAAACCACCGAATTACCTTACAACAGGTTGACTTGTACAGATGATGCCACTATAAAACTGAAGGTTTCCCGCTGGCTGCTGATGCTCACAACTCAACAGCATCAAAACCAGATACCGCCACAACAGGTTGACTTGGCACCGAGATGATACTATAAAACTGAAAGGTTTCCCTTTAACACGCGATGCTCACAACTCAACAGCACATCAAAACCGAATTACCTTACAACAGGTTGATTTGTGCAGATGATACTGTAAAACTGAAAGGTTTCACTTTAACACGATGCTCACAATGCATCTCACAACCAACATTTTCCCTTTAACACGATGCTTTCCACAGAATTACCTTACAACAGGTTGACTTGTACAGATGATACATAAAATTGAAAGGTTTCCCTTTAACACGATGCTCACAACTCAACAGCATCAAAACCACGAATTACCTTACAACAGGTTGACTTGTACAGATGATACTGTAAAACTGAAAGGTTTCCCTTTAACACGATGCTCACAACTCAACAGCATCAAAACCACGAATTACCTTACAACAGGTTGACTTGTACAGATGATACTATAAAACTGAAAGGTTTCCCTTTAACACGATGCTCACAACTCAACAGCATCAAAACCACGAATTACCTTACAACAGGTTGACTTGTACAGATGATACTATAAAACTGAAAGGTTTCCCTTTAACACGATGCTCACAACTCAACAGCATCAAAACCACGAATTACCTTACAACAGGTTGACTTGTACAGATGATACTATAAAACTGAAAGGTTTCCCTTTAACACGATGCTCACAACTCAACAGCATCAAAACCACGAATTACCTTACAACAGGTTGACTTGTACAGATGATACTATAAAACTTAAAGGTTTCCCTTTAACACGATGCTCACAACTCAACAGCATCAAAACCACGAATTACCTTACAACAGGTTGATTTGTACAGATGATACTGTAAAACTGAAAGGTTTCACTTTAACACGATGCTCACAACTCAACAGCATCAAAACCACGAATTACCTTACAACAGGTTGACTTGTACAGATGAAACTATAAAACTGAAAGGTTTCCCTTTAACACGATGCTCACAACTCAACAGCATCAAAACCACGAATTACCTTACAACAGGTTGACTTGTACAGATGATACTGTAAAATTGAAAGGTTTCCCTTTAACACGATGCTCACAACTCAACAGCATCAAAACCACGAATTACCTTACAACAGGTTGACTTGTATAGATGATACTGTAAAACTGAAAGGTTTCCCTTTAACACGATGCTCACAACTCCACAGCATCAAAACCACGAATTACCTTACAACAGGTTGACTTGTACAGATGATACTGTAAAACTGAAAGGTTTCCCTTTAACACGATGCTCACAACTCAACAGCATCAAAACCACGAATTACCTTACAACAGGTTGACTTGTACAGATGATACTATAAAACTGAAAGGTTTCCCTTTAACACGATGCTCACAACTCAACAGCATCAAAACCACGAATTACCTTACAACAGGTTGACTTGTACAGATGATACTATAAAACTGAAAGGTTTCCCTTTAACACGATGCTCACAACTCAACAGCATCAAAACCACGAATTACCTTACAACAGGTTGACTTGTACAGATGATACTATAAAACTGAAAGGTTTCCCTTTAACACGATGCTCACAACTCAACAGCATCAAAACCACGAATTACCTTACAACAGGTTGACTTGTACAGATGATACTGTAAAACTGAAAGGTTTCCCTTTAACACGATGCTCACAACTCAACAGCATCAAAACCACGAATTACCTTACAACAGGTTGACTTGTACAGATGATACTATAAAACTGAAAGGTTTCCCTTTAACACGATGCTCACAACTCAACAGCATCAAAACCACGAATTACCTTACAACAGGTTGACTTGTATAGATGATACTGTAAAATTGAAAGGTTTCCCTTTAACAAGATGCTCACAACTCCACACCATCAAAACCACAACAACCCGACACATATATCAATTGAAAAACAATTGTCTTGAATGGCACTTCGCAAGGTCAAAGTTTGCCTTGTGTGGGTGCTAGTAGCATGAATATGTATAAAAATAAAATCAACACATACCTCAGAAGGGCGGGATACACTTAGATAAAAGGGTTGGACTCTCGATTTGCCAAAGGGCTTCCTTGTCCACCTGCCACCTAGTGTTAATTCTCTGGGTGGCAGTCTTGTTAAAAACCTTAGCGACTGTAGATTTTGCTTCATCTTTCCCATTTCCTGTGCATCAATGTGTATTTGTGGTACACAGTCAACATTGGTGATAGTATGCTAGACGTGGCTGTGTTGTTTGCAGGTGCCATGTTTGCAACCATTGCCCTAGCCATTGCACTGAGCGTACTGGTGGGTCAGCTTGTCTTCAACAATCTCTACTCGGCCACTGTGTTTGTGTGGGCACCGTTCACATTTGTCATCATGCTGGGCACTCTAGGCTTCACAACACTACTTGCTGTGTAAGTACACGTCAGTAGGCACTGTCTGAGATACGTCAGCGATGCCCACAATGTTGTCAGTGGTAGGGCTGCCCACTAGTCTGCCCTACATTAATAAATAGAGTTAAATTCGCAATATCACAATTGCTTGATTTCACATATTAGATATAACTAGTTGAATACATCAGTGTATGGAAGTTAGATATGACATACTTAATACTTTCTGTAAAAAAGAACAGATGAAACTTATTTTTGGCATGTTTTCACAGTGCAAGTGGCATCCTTCTGTGTTGTATCATTGTAAGTATTTCACTGAAAACCAACTTCTCAAACAATGTCTCTGTAGCACCACCAGTTGATAATGTTCATGTCCATTTCAAGCATTGTGTACTCGTGCTACTACTGAAAATTACACTACAAATAGCCGAGACGTGTGGTTGTGTTTTTTAGCAACAAAGCTACCAGCCCAACTTGACCAAAAACGCTCATTCTGAACCTTGTAACCTGCAACTTCAATTTAGTTATATAATAGTGTGTGGGCATGGCTGACATATCTGGGACAGTGCCTGTTCTAACACTGATGTAACAATGTAGTTATTGTCTTGAAAGTGTTATGGATTCAATAGTCAGGGATGAGAACAGGCGAAGAATAAAATCACAGTTGGGTAAAAATGTGACATTGAAACAAGACTTGACAATTTGAAATTGAATCGCATTATTTATGTTTGTGAAATCATTTTGCAGTTCAGCAGATGTACATCTACATCCAGATAGAAATCAAGAAGGGAAGAAATATTATATTATGGCCGCGATCTCCGGATCTCCGGGTCCCAGTTTAGACCTTCCTACATGTTAGCCCCCCATACGTAAAAAATTGTCTCGACCTTTGGGACCCAGAATCCACGGTAAACCGCGGATCCGCGGGAAATTCGCATCCCTGAATAGTATGTGATTTGTAACATAAATAACTTTTACGTTGTCCATCTCAAAACCTGAAATCTCCGGGTGGGTCAGTTCAACCACCCATAACTTTGAAACAGATTTACTAACAAGGATGACACTGACATTATTGTAAAACTGAAATCTTGCCCTTTAACACACCACTTATCATTTGATATCACCAAAATGTTTAAGGTCTGAACAGTCATGGTCCATTACATTACAGCATCTTTATGGAGCACCAGGTGGAATAGTGAATTTGCATGTGTATTGCGAGACATGTTTATTATCGGTGTTTTATTACTTTTTAGGGTGTTTGTCATTAAAGAGAAGTTGGAAAAGAGATCCTATGCAAACTGTGACGAGAGAACGCTATTAATTAGTTGAATCGTCAACGTCTTTGTGCCATAAAATGGTACGCCATGTATGATATTTTAGAACTGTGGGGTGGATGTATGTTTACATGTATGCTTCTATAATGGTTTTAAAAGGATAGATTTGACCCAGTTGTCTTGTTGTCACATCATCATTTTATTACTGTCTGTTTGTCCAGTGTTAAAACAACTGCAGATAGATAAAATATAACTTTTTCCTGCTGCATGCTTGAAATTATACATTCCTGTTGATTGTTATGAACAAACTAATTATCGCTTTACATAAAATATTCCTAATATTATGAGGGTGGTGTTTTATTTAGGAAGAGATATCGTTGTGGTGATCAAGGCAGTAATTTACAACTACCTGTAGCGTATGTTGTAATTATGTCACTCATGTGAACTGAACAGGTGTTGCAAATAGACGGATGTCATACTCACTGTGGATGTACTGTAGTTCCTGCAGTACACATTGCTTTCTTTGCATCACTCACAGGTCAGCACAGAACTGCTTTGTAAGAGATGGTTGCTTCAGTTTGCAAAGTCCAAATTTGTGATGCATTTCTTGGGGTGAATTTCTAGGAGGGGTGGTTGGGCCATCACCATATATCGCAGGGGAATAAATTGCTACTGTGGCATTATCTAGCAATTGAAAGATGTGTTAATGCAAATCGATGCTAATAATATTGTTGGTGAATTTGGGGGGCTGAACCATTACCAATGCTAGCCATGTTTTTACTTTGCAAACTTGTGAGATCATCCTTAAGTTCATGTACATTGTTACTGTTGAATTTACGTACAAGGTGTTTGGCCTTAAATATAAGTTATAATATTGTCTCAAAGATCTGGTGGACATTGCAATATGTGGATGCAAATACTCACTGTGAGTGCCATTGTACTTTGCATCAATATAAATACTCACTGTGAGTGCCAGTGTACTTTGCACATACATAAATACTCACTGTTAGTACCAGTGTACTTTGCACTTATATAAATACTCACTGAGTACCAGAGTACTTTGCACATACATAAATACTCACTGTGAGTGCCATTGTACTTTGCACTTATATAAATACTCACTGTGAGTACCAGAGTACTTTGCACATACATAAATACTCACTGTGAGTGCCAGTGTACTTTGCACTTATATAAATACTCACTGTGAGTATCCGAGTACTTTGCACGTACATAAATACTCACTGTGAGTGGCAGTGTACTTTGCACTTATATAAATACTCACTGTGAGTACCAGAGTACTTTGCACATACATAAATACTCACTGTGAGTGCCATTGTACTTTGCACTTATATAAATACTCACTGAGTACCAGAGTACTTTGCACGTACATAAATACTCACTGTGAGTGCCAGTGTACTTTGCACTTATATAAATACTCACTGTGAGTACCATTGTACTTTGCACTTATATAAATACTCACTGTGAGTACCAGAGTACTTTGCACAGAATGATAACAGAATCTGATAGATCTGTCATACGTAACAAATGTGTACGTTGCAGTGGACGTACAGGGAACAGGATTGATGTAGATGATTGCTAATGTACTTTTCTGTATTGTTAATTTATCAATGATCTAAGTACATTATATGAAGACATTCTCTAAAAATGCAGAGGTTTTATCTTGTAGTGATGACATAATATCAAGTACCTGGTATATTCTGGCATGTTCTACTCAACTTGTGATTGAATGTTATCGCATTGTACCATGTTGTTAATTTGCATTTGTTAGTTTCTATACTATTGCTTAATGTACAGTGACTGCACACTTACGTGATTGTTATTTTATGTATTGATTTTAACTAGATCTGTGCCATATTGTTAAGCAACAGTGTAGCATCTGTGGTTTCAGCCATTTGATATGAATATTATGATTATATGAGACTTTTATAAAGTTTTTATTTTGAAAATGACTGCAATTTCATTCCAATTTTTGGGTTATGTCTAGTGTTTTATGTAATTAAATGTACATAAGTATATGTTTACTGCTGAATATACTCTAATGAAAATGAAGTTATACTCATTGTTATATTGTATATACTATATATCATGATACTATTTTATCATATTCTATTTAGTTGGTGAAATGTAAAACTATCCACCGAGGTCTGATCCTATGTATATTTGTGACCATAAAATTATTGTAACAGAGTACATGATGTGTTCAAGGGTATCTGTGTCATAATGATAGATAAGTTATAATGATGCAGTTAATTATATGCATGCTTTAGATATACACTGTATATTATTTATTAGTAATGTTTTTGAGAATATTTAGTGCAAAAATACATTAAAAAAAACTTGCCAAAGGTGACCTGCATCATACTTTCGGTACAGTCTTGTCGATACCGGTACTTTAGCATGCAACTTATAGATAAGGCCTTTCAGAATAATTTTTGTGTTTCAAGCTTAAGGAAAACATAAATCTTTACTGTCCGCCCAAATCTGTAGCTGTCAATATACGAGAAATATATTTTCTCGTGTTGGCGTAAAAACCTTTGCAAAAAATGACCAATAAAATACTCAAATGCCTACCAACCCTAACTACTGCATCCATGAAAATAATTAAAAGAAAAAATCTGTCCCATCTACTCTAAAATTGGAGAATGTGACAGGAAACACAACTATTATTCTGAAAGGGCTAATGGATACACACAAGATACTCTCACTGGTTGACTGTCCCATGGTGTTGATTATTATGTTTTGTCTTGAATAAATTGTTTAATTAACTATCACAAGAAGCATAGAAGTGCCAGGGCTAGTGTCACAAGTCTGCTTAATGCATCTTTCTATCTAGAAATGTAGATTGTGGTATAGAAATGTTTTCACAAAGTCCACATCGTTCATGGAGAATTATTGCTCTGAACTGTATGTGCCTTGTGAAGTGAATTGGTTCCATAAATTTTGGTGCTTATTGAACACGGCTCCTACTGGAATTGTGTTCAGGGAATGTAAATATGCATCCAAGAGAACTTATAAATTACACTGTGGTGAAGACGGAAATAAATCCAATACCACTGCATCTCAACTTACAAGTAGACCTGCCCACTACACAAACATGAACTACCCAGGCTGGAACTGTATGGATGAAAAGTTATGTATTTTTTAGAAACATTTTTATTTGCCAAAAATACCACCATCCAAAAACAACAATAAAACTTATTGTAGTCTTCCTATTTACAAGTTTTACATTAAAATACAGTGTATTATGCAAAATAACAGTATTTTTACACATTGTTAAATAATCTTGTTTGTACATGGTACAACAGCTCAGCCTCTGTCCATCTCATGACCTATAGGGCCTGTAAGTGTGTCACAATACATGGCGAGATTGGAGTGGAGCCGACTGGCGACATGCTTATTGCCCACTGGGACAAATGCAGAGAAAGAGCCAGGCAGCAGTCGACGGCAGTCATATACTTAAATTTTTTGATCCCAAATTTTTGTTACGTCTCGATGAAATAGATAATAATATTAATCAATGTAACAAGAACCAGTACATATTAATATATGAAATATAACATATAGATTACATAACGTGATTAACAATTATGTAACAAATAGGAGTTGAAACAAGATACAACAGATTATCACTTGTCAAAAAAAACGCGAATGTTAAAATGTTTGTAAGTTATTATTTCAAAACAGTTTGGTAGCCATTTATATCTGAGAAGTTGCCTAAACGCACATAATCACCAATAAGTATGCATTAGTTCAATAACATGTCGTACTGGACGAAAGAATGCATAGTTATCATTGTCAACAGAGTCGCCACCATGGCTCGACAAAAAAGGGTTATAACAGTTTGATTAAGGATCACGATTACCATAAACATTCTTAACGGCAAAGTTTTTCCCACTGCTTAACTTGTGATCATCTGTCAGAAACCAGAAAAAGAACATGATTTGGAAACACTCTGATGATTACAACCAAAAACAAAACATAACCCCATTATTTAAGCTGGTGTAAATGGAGTCGATGTCGCCAGATGATTCCAGATCGAACACGTGGTGCGAGACTTGCAGGCCCTATTGCCTAGCAAAACGTCCGTTAAGCCACAAAAAAATGGCTGCCGAACACATGGAGCATTCAGACATTCTGTCGTATATTTTGTTGAAATTCTGGCCCCCAGAGTTTTTCTTTATGATAAAACCATAAGACAGTTTTCAAAGTGACAACTGTATGCAGGAATGTTTGACCTACATAATTTTGATAGGTAAACTGTGACATAGCAGATCCATCAATTGTCCTATACATGTCTATGTAATATCACATGCACACCTTGTCTTTGTCACCATTTGCTACAAGTGAATGGAAACGATGTTTTAAAAAATGGAATGTTCTAGACACATTGTGGCTTAATACTATAACACCAGAGATGTTGGTGTGGTATAACTTGATTGCTATGCACAAATACAATGTCATACAGAAACTTAGTCTATGTCTGTATAGTAATTGGTAAAAACCCTAATGTTATGCCAATATGGGGGGTGCAATACCCATATGTCTCAGAAGTGAACTCCAAGTTTCTTATGAAGTAAACTATGTATAATGAAACATGCCCAGAAATCAGCATTTCTATACATTCAGAAAATCACAAACAATTATTCTCTCAAACTGGTCCACCAGTGCAATTGAAACAACCGATATAATTTTAAAACAGCTTAATGCTTGCGTTTAAACCCATCATATATGTATTAAAATCTGCTTATGATCACTGTTTGTTACTTAAACACAATTAAGCTGATGATATGTTGTTGACACTAATATTATTGTTATTATTAACATTGTCTTATTAGAGAGGTTGCATTGCTTACAGACTCAAACTGATTGACATTTATAAATTGTCCAATGATACTGGCCAACTAATAATGAACACCTACATGTTAGTTCTGCTTATGAACACCAGGCGGTGTCCTGTAGGCACTTGCCTAAGAACCATGTCGTCATCAGTCGGTTCTTGTTGTTAAGTGCTGCGAACTCGGAGCTGTTGTCTCGGCGCCACCTGGTAGCTGTCTCTTGACTCTACAAACACAACCAACCATACTCTACTGACAGGGAATGCATGTTGGCAAATGATTAAGGATGTCTACTGGGTATAATTTTCTACTGCCATTGTATCGAAACAGCATTATGGACGAGCAAATGCTTAGGGAAAGCAGTCCCAAACCATAGTGTAAGGACAGTGGTTGATACCCAAAATGGTGTATCCCTGTTTGTTCATGTTAGGTTGGTAAATAAGGAAACCGACAAAATATGATTGAAGAGCACGTTTACAAACACTGTTTTTTGTGTGCCAAGAGTAGACTGGATGATCTATTCACCAATATTGCCACTAATTATAGACTGTTAAATTTTCTATCGAGAGTTCACTATCATCACGTCGACTATTGCAATGCATCGATAGTTCAATGTATTGTTACACCCCCAGAAATGATGCACTGTACCAACATGGTGATGAGTAGACTGGTGTCCTCTGTGGGAATGCAAGTGGCAAGAATAATGTATGTTGGAAAACTCCTGTTCTCACGTCTGAGTCATGCCGAATAGATGTGGGAAGAATGATGTTCTCCCTGGGGCTAGCATACGTAATATTACACATACATGTACATGATTGTATCCTGTCATTTTCCCATGCAGGTTGTAACACTACTCCTAGATGCTTTAAAGACTTAATACTCTTGTCAAGTAATGTGCCAAATATGAAGCCTGTTTATTGCGAACTCATGTCACTAAGCCCGCTCAAACGTCGTCATTTGTGTGTCACAGCCGGTCAGTTGTTGCTGATGTCACCACAGGCAGGGCCGCTGAGCATGCACTATCCTTTAGAGTGGCAATGTGGCCTGTTGTTTCAGACTACATGAAATTGCAATCACAGAATTTAATATTTGTTTATATCACCGTAGAGATATTCTTATCTACAAGTTTGTCGCTGGATATACACAGGAATTGTGTTAATGTTTTGACTTATTGCCATTTGAACATCACGAATGCTCAACCTTGCATTATATCCGTTGCCGCGAATACATTTCAGGATTAAGCATTCGCAATGTTCAAAAGGCAATTACTCAAAAACGAATCCTGGGTACATCCAGCGACAAATTTGTAGATAAGAATATTGTGTTTATACCCTGCTGATGCTCAATGGCAGAACCCTGAGCTCGTTTGCTACACAAATTAAACAAGAGTGGATGTAGTTGGTAAGGGTCATTTAATAATTGTACCAACAGGAATTAAATCACATACATCAATCGATGAGATAAAGCTTAAGCGCTAAACAAATCACACTCTCATCGAGGTACTACACAAACATTAATATTATTATTAAATGACAATCAAAGTAGCAAAGGTGGGGCGGTCATTTCCCCCACCGGCCTTCAGCAGTAGAGGTCCAACTCCCACCCCATTAATAAATCTCGTTGCAAGTTTAAGCATTCGCAATGTTCAAACGACAATAACTAAAAAATGGGCCAAGAGGCCCTGAAGTCCTTTGGACTAATACGTCGATATGTGACCCCGGCTGACCAAATGAGTGATAAGTCAGAAAAATTTGAAAAAAAATTTCTTACAGTCTTGTAAAGGTTGGGTAGGGTGCTTTACATGGTTTCAAAAATTATGACTGCTACAAAAATTGGCAAAGTTATGGAGCATTGAACATGGTAAGGGTCAAAAAGTGAAAATTAAGAAAACGGCTGTTGAAGTTTTATATTATACATGCAAATGGATTGCATGGAAATATTACATGCATGACATTCAAATGCGGCACACAGTATGTATGTTATGTTGCAATAATACACTGGAAGTACAAATGTGCTGCTACAAAAACTTATTACGTTATGCCAGATTATGCCTTTATGTGTAAAACTAAGAGGACAGATTGATAATGTTATAAATTAATACTTAAAAACAGCCCCACAGAGCAAATTATAGTTATTGTTAAGATCTTTAACCTAGTTCTATTATCTGACATTGTGCCAACAGATTGGTGTATTGGGATCATTAAGCCTATATATACAAACATAGCAGCAGACACTGGGACAGTGTGACTGCTGCCTGGCTAAATGGATGCAATGGTGCTTTGAAGTTAGTTCTTCTGCCAACTATCCTTTTCACACAAACCTATATGTTTAGTAGCTGCCAGCACACTACTGAGCCTAAACTACCATGCAGGTGTGAAAAACGTCCTGATGTATTTGAACTTGAGCCACTAATTAACTGTTCACCAAGCAGTAGCAGAGCAGTTTTATAATAATAATACTCCACAAGTTAGGTGGCAGTGATCTTTTATCATTCATGTGATGTTTCTTGTTTATTGTGAGCATGGCGGACAAATGGTTATCATACGTAGACAGGTACAGAAAGAAACTGACGTTTTCTATAAAAAGAACACGTTTGCCTATCAATGGTATGTATTTCCTATCGTTGCCGTTTCTTCCCGGCATAAATCAAACAACCCTGTAGGTAATTATTAATCAAATGTTTTTTTGGTGAATCATAGTTACAGATTATTAAGGGTTATGATGGAAGTAAAATGTTGACACGTTTACTGTTCACTTATTGCACCACGTCTTGCATTTAGAGGAATAATTATAATAGAAAATAAAATGTTGTGGCACATATTTTTAAATACATGCATCGATGAGAAACCGGGAATTACTTTTCTGTGGCCTAAGAATAACTAATTTTACAACCTTCCTGCTTATATAAAACAACTGCATAAAAATAGATATTCATGCAAGACACAGACTCCGCATGTGACAGATGTTTTGGGAAGGGGAATAGTATTCTGTTTCTGGCACAACACATAATCTACTGTTGGGTCATTCCGTGTCAAAGCAATCACTTTTAGGCCATTTTTGCACGACCCGACTCCATTTTTGTTGAAATTTAGCAGAGTTGTTGGCTCACATAAGAACATAAAAACCAGATTATAAAAAATCTAGGTCAAGTATTATTGAAGATATAGGTCACTGAACTTTGACCCGATTCACATACTGGCCGTTACACTAACGTCCATAACTCTGCTTCGAATAAAGGTAGAAAAGAAAGTAAGATATCATTGGAAAGCCAGTAGATAGGTGCACATCTATCTACATTGCAAAATTACACTTTTCATATAAATAAAAAAGTATAATTACCGGGTAATCATAATATGACCTTTGAACTCCAATACCCAAAAAATGTATCCTCCGATTTTTTTAATTCTACAGCATACTACATCATTGCTCATGAGTCCCTGAAAATATTAGGATGGGCAAATAATAATGTTCAGAGATACAGTAAATTTAGTACAGCCGGGTGACCTATTTTTGGTCTGCAGATCAGTCGATACCACACTGAATGTCAGCGTAACCTTTTCAGATTGCATAACAAACATGCTATAATGTCTCATTTAACATGTTCACATTTTTTACAAGGCCTCTCTTCTGTTTTCTCTTTAGATATCCTGTAGGTGTGATCAGTGTCAGTCGTTGGGTCAACATTGGTAAGGAGATCACTAAGTCAAAGAGTGTCACTTTGTTACGGGTAAAACTATGAGGTTTGGGGTGAAGGAAGATTAGTTGGAATAACATTTGTTACATACGCAAGCCTCCAGTATCCATCATAGATGGCTTTCAGATATCCTTTGGCATCTGCCAGAATGAGGCCAACACACTGTGCTGTGACAAGTTCACAACCTCTTCTCTTCATTGAAGATATAGAATATGGTGCTACTTCCAAGTGATTCAATGATTATGCCTTAAAGAATAGTACCTTCTGTGTTCTTGCTATGACTTTAGCTGTTTACAAACAGCTTGCAAGAAGGGTTGCTTATTCATAACTCTTCTGTGGTTGAAAATACCTTCCAAAGTGCAGAATTTGATAGCAGGAATAAATAGACTGACGTGAACTCAGGACTACATCGGTGTGGTGGTGTAATGTTCATATAATTATGGTTTTTGTAGACTGGCTTTTGCATCAAGTCTGTTGACCATTCCATTCCACCCACATCATCACATATGCCTTTCCTGTGTTATGTTGCATAAAAGTACCACTTCGCATATTTCCCCAAATCCTGCTAGTGGCGGTAGAGGTTCAGAAAGTGTTCGCGGTCCGTATGCTAACTAGCACAACAATCAGGAAAGTTGATGTTTCTTTGCCCAGCTGTACATTTGGCAGTGAAAAAAATTATGCTGTGTTTTGGAAGAGGTGTACAACAATGGTGCCGCGTATGTTGGAGTCAGAAATTACAACATAAATGTGACACACAATCATTTCCTACTTCATGATTGAAGCAATATAATTGGTGTGCACAGTGTTGCCTGTGCACAGTGTTGCCTATGCACAGTGTTGCCTGTGCACACTGTTGCCTGTACACAGTGTTGCCTGTGCACACTGTTGCCTGTACACAGTGTTGCCTGTGCACACTGTTGCCTGTACACAGTGTTGCCTGTGCACACTGTTGCCTGTACACAGTGTTGCCTGTGCACAGTGTTGCCTGTGCACACTGTTGCCTGTACACAGTGTTGCCTGTGCACAGTATTGCCTGTGCACACTGTTGCCTGTGCACAGTGTTGCCTGTGCACACTGTTGCCTGTACACAGTGTTGCCTGTGCACACTGTTGCCTGTACACACTGTTGCCTGTACACAGTGTTGCCTGTGCACAGTGTTCCCTGTGCACAGTGCTGCCTGTGCATCTACTGATCTCATGGCTGTGCTGGTTAGTATAAAAACTGCAAAAACTTTCTGAACCTCTGCCACCACGAGCAGACTCCAGTGTAGCACTTTTCTCAAAAACGACATGTGATGGTGTGGATGGAATGGTCAAGAGACCAGACCAAAAGCCAGTCTTCAAAAAAAACAATATTTTATGCAGTTGTTTGAATCAGCCCATATACCAGCTACTGAGTTCTGCTTTCCAACCACAGAAGAGGATTCCCGGAAGAGTACTATGAAGCAGCTATCTTCTTACAAGCTGTATGGAAACAGATAAACACCAGCAGGAACACATAATCTACACATCATCAAGTAATTATCATTGAATCATTTGGAAGTAGCACTATATTCTACATCATCCCTGAAAAGGAAAGAAGTTGTGACAGCCTAGTGTGTTGTCCTCATCTGGCAGATGCCAAACGGTATGTAACAGCCATCTACAATGGACACTGGAGGCTAGCGCATGTAACAAATATTCTGGCTGACCTTCCATCACCCATATGGTCCAACACCATCATAGTTTTACCTGTAACAAAGTGACACTCTTCGAGTTAGTATTCTACTCACCAACGTAGACCCAATGACTGGTTGCACCTACAGGCTATCCAAAGAAAAAGTAAAACATGTGAACATGTTAAATGAGACATTACAGCATGTATGTACACTCATTTAATTATAATAAAACTTTTAGCATGCTTTTTATGTGATCTGAAAAGTTTATTCGGAAATTCAGTGTGGTATTGACTGATCTGGAGACCAAACATAGGTTGCCGGCTGTACTAAATTTACTGTATCTTTGAACATTATTATTTGCCCATCCTAATATTTTCAGGGACACTTGAACAATGATATAGGATGCTGTAGAATTAAAATTTAAAAAATGGGCCAAGTGGCCCTGAAGTCCTTTGGACTAATACGTCTATATGTGACCCTGGCTGACCAAATGAGTGATAAGTCAGAAAAATTGTAACACTGTTTTCTTACATCCTTGTAAAGGTTTGGTAGGGTGCTTTACACAGTTTCAAAAAATATGACTGCTACAAAAATTGGCAAAGTTATGGAGCATTGAACATGATAGGGATCAAAAAGTGAAAATGAAGAAAACGCCTGTTGAAGTTTTACATTATATATGCAAATGGATTGCATGGAAATATTACATGCACAACATTCAAATGTGGCACACAGTATGTAATATGTATGTTATGTTGCAATGATACACTGGAAGTACAAATGTGCTGCTACGAAGACTTATCAAGTTATGCCAGATTATGTCTTCATGTGTAAAACTAAGAGGACAGATTATCTGAGAGCAAAAGGTAGACTCACTGTTTGACACAGTTTAAAACCTACAGGCAACTGTCCAGTTTAACAGGGGTCTAGTAGCTTAATGCTGTCTGTTGACACAAGCTACTGCCAGTGTCCAATTACAGATTAGTCACAGTTTCCATCAAACAATAGTAGGCAGAGAATCTTAGCTCCACAGCTGGGTGTAATACACAACCAGAGCCACCACTGATTCATGGTCAAGTAGATTAGCTCAATGCACCAACTAAGACAATCCACAACACTGTGAGTGACAGTGTCCAGAGTGAGGCCTAAGCAGTGTCATCATTGCTGAATAGATCAATTAAACCTGCCTAGTGGGTGACATTCTGCACAAGTGTTCATTAATCCTTAGTGATTGTTCAGAATACCAGACTGACCACATACCTAAACAAAGCGAATGTAATAGGTGAAGAACAGGCAGTGTTCAAATAGGGGTATTGGTTGAATTGTATTTGTCTCGACGCAAAAGGCTTTATTGTGCCTTCATCGATTATAAGAAAGCATTTGATTTAGTAGACCGGTCCTCCCTGTGGTCTAAGATAATTTCATGCGGTATTAATGGTATTATGTTGAAAGTTGTATACAACATATACAAAATTGCTAAATCATGTATAAATCAGGGCCAGGCTGTGTCAGCCTTCTTCTCATGTGTAGAGGTATGGCAAGGAGAAAACTTGTGTCCTTTGTTATTTGCTATTTACCTGAATAATTTTGAACACTATTAGTCACAATTATAACGGACTTGACATGGCAGCTGGTTAAATTTACAACAATCTTAGTGATGATGATGTAGAAAATGTATGTTCTATTATATGCTGATGACACTAGAATGATTCAATCAAATACAGATTTCTTGCTTGTGTATAGCGGAACTATGTCAACTCCTCTAATGGTTGACATTTGGTTGTTTCACGTGTCAACTATATTGTGAATCTGTAATTATTAGTCTATATTGATACAATTGATTTACACAGTACCATGTCTACACAAGGCATGGCAAGCGTAAACAGAACAGTAGAATGCATTTGATATCAATAAAGTGTAGGATATTTCACTCTATAGTTGTCCAGAATATTAATTTTCTATGTTTGTCACCTACAGGTTTCTACAGACAATACATCTTTAACCAATAGACACCACAGTCACACCATTTTATAATAATTAAATGAACATCAAAATATACACAACTTGCAATTATAGAAAATCAATAGTTTTGAAGATACAGTTTAAAAGTGTTAGGCAACTGTTCAGTCTAACAGGGGTCAAGTGTGTCTACTCTGCCTGGGTGCTATGACCAATTAAAGATTAGTCAAGGTCTCAATGGACTGGGCTGTAGAGATTAGTCACAGCTGTTGACTTTGTGGAACAATACACAACATCTATATGTCTATGCAAAATTAGAGAAAAAGTTGCTGAACGGTTTCTGAGATACGGCAGCTAACGGCGGACGGAGGATGGAGGACGGCGGACGCAGAGTGATGGCAATAGTCCCTTGGACCTTCGGACTAAAAATTGAAGGATACATTTTTTGGGTATCGGAAGTCAAAGGTCATATTATGATAAATGATACTTTTATATTTACATGAAAAATTAAATTTTACAATGTAAATATGCACATATTTACTGGCTTTCCAATGATGTCTTACTTTCTTTTCTACCTTTATTAGAAGCAGAGTTATGGATGTTACTGTAACAGCCAGTATGCGAATCGGGTCATAGTTCAGTGACTTATATCTTCATTAAAATTTGACCTAGATTCTTTATAATTTGCAATTTTGATGTTCTCATGGGAGCCAACACCTGTGCTAAATTTCATCAAAATTGGAGTCAGGTGATGTTTTGAGTGATTGATTTGACATGGAATGACCCTGTTACTGGATAGTCTCAAGGACCCTTCTCAAACCACATCACTAGATAGTGTAAACATTTTGCATTTTGGGGGGCTGTGTCAGCCTTCTTCTCATGTGATGTAGAGTTACCACAAGGAGAAAACTTGTCTCCTTTGTTATTTGCTATTTACCTGAATGATTTTGAACACTGTTAGTCATAATTATAAGGGACTTGACATGGCAGCTGGTGAAATTTACAACAACCTTAGTGATGATGATGTAGACATTTTCTTGTAAATGTATGTTCTACATATGCTGATGATACTAGAATAATTCAATCAAATACAGCTTTCTTGTGTATAGCGGAACTATGTCAACTCTTGTAATGGTTGACATTTGGTTGTTTCAGAATGACCCCTTAGAATGTAAGCACAACTGTCCAGGGGTCTAGTGGGCCCTGTCTATTGACACAAGCCTCTGCCAGTGACCAATTACAGATTAGTCACAGTTCACATCAGGCAGCCACAGTGAGGTGTGACAGATGTTGTAGGAAAAGGGATTAGTTGAACAAAAGGACTGTAAGCATGATAGATCTGCTGGTGCAGCAGACAATTTAGTTAGCAAATTTAGCATTTTAGGGGACCTTTGGTGCCCTTAGAATGATTCAAACAATTACAGATTTCTTGTGTACAGTGACACTACCACATGAAATGTATATGCAAAATGAGAGAAAAAGTTGCTGAACAGTTTTTGAAAAAATAGGCAAAATGTTACATTTTTACCAGTTTGGGAGGCCCTAGGGAGCCCTTAGAATGATTATATCAAATACAGATTTCAGAGAAAAAGTTGCTGAACGGTTTCTGAGATACGGCAGCTAACGGCGGACGCAGAGTGATGGCAACAGTCCCTTGGACCTTCGGCCAAAGGACTAAAAAGTACACAAAATTCCTGTGTGCATCCAGCGACACATTTGTATGTAAGACTTATTTTATTTTATTATCGCGATTGCAATTTTAAGTACGACCTGAAACACCAACCCGCATAGATGCCCGGCATGCTAAATCCCTGCGGTGATGTCATCGCAACAAACTGTGCAGAAAATGTACAGAAAAGCGTGACCAAAAGGGGCCTTGAAAAGTGTGACGAAAGGGGCTAAAATTGTTTTTGGAATATCAGGACACTATTGTTACATTATATTTCATTCAGATTGGAAATAAAAAAGGTTAATTTCGCTTTCTTTAAATCTCTCACACCAAACTTTCTGGGTTTCATCTGTGACCTTAGTATGGGTCTTTTCTATGATTGTTCCAAGTAATATCCAAATCATTCCCAACTGATAATGGACGGTTTATATAGCTTGGAACAATCGTTACATTAAAAAAGTTCCCTAGTAATTACTATACTGCCATTATTCCAAAACAAATAGCTAATATGGGAACACTTGCATACTCACAGGAAATGGACTGGGGAATACCCTCCTCCAGGTCTTCCTGTTGATATGCTCTAGATAGGCGAGTTTGATGGTGTCGACATCATTTCCACTGAGGCAGGAGAGGCACACTTTACATGTCTACAACATACACAGCTGTTCAGGTTACACCATTTTCACAATCCATCATAAAACAGAATCTCTCATTACTTCTTGGGGATGTTTTCCAAATGTGTTTCACTAACATGCTCTTTCAATCCATCATAAGCTAACGAGCAAAATTTCAATTATAAGCTGAACAGTTGGTTTAATTTGCAAAGTTTATTGTCGATAAGTGGCTGAAATGTGTCCCATCAACAACATCGTCTGATTTTTGCTCAATGTGTATAAAGGACAAAAATTTAATATTATAAAGTAGACACTATATTCAGGGGACACTATTTCTGTGACACATTGGCAAAAGCGTGGCTATGTTTTGACAGTGTTTAATTTATAAAATCGTGGCGAGCACAAACAATCTGAATTGTGGTGTTGAGTGGAGCATTATGAATGTTTGATATGTAAATTTGGGCTAGGTACAACTTGAAATTTGGTGAAAATAGAATAGTAAAAACTTCTCAAAAAACTTTCACCTTTGCAATGTTGCAGAACCATGCATACATTTTTTCAAACTAAATGTAGCATATATTATTAATCACTTGTATTTTGAAGACCTACTTAATCACAGTAATAATACTAAGGTACTTCTACTTTTGCAGCTAAATCCTTGGAAACCAACCTCAGAGGTGCATCAAGACAAAAGGATTGGCCACTCCCAAAATCTATAAGAAGTATTCAAGTTGTGAATAACAAATCTCTGTTAAACTGGACTCAAATAATCCTGTAAACCAGCTAGGTAATCTGTCTATTTATGATGGATGTTTTGCTTAAAGAGCAGTCTAACGTCATCATCAATACCGGACTGGTTTTATGAGCATTTCTGCATGTATTAGTGAAAGACACCTGTCTGTTTTTATCATGGCTAACCAAAGAAACTGAATGGAAAAGTGAAATCATTAAAAAACTGTGAAACGCCCCAGGCCTTTCATAAAAATTGAGGAAATTATAAAACAGCAAAGGAAGAAGGATTGCAGATACAGAAACATTCAACAAAACAAAGAAAATTTTGCACCAGTAATGAAAACTCTGGATCGTTATCGAACGAGCCCAAGACACAAACCTTGTGTGGGTCACTCCACCTGAAGTATATGGCAACAGTACACTTTATTTCACTCATACACCACCCTAACTACAGCACCTCCACTTCTCTATAAGCTCTCCAGCCAGCCGTTAACTACCAATTCCCAATTGGGACGATTTGTCGTATGTCGTTGACCTTATAAGGTATCTGGTCATCAAGTTGACCCGCCATCTTGGCTATACACAACCAGATGCTGTGCATTGTCTAGTGTCTACCTTGGGACTCAAACAATGCAGCAGTATTTTGAAGGACAATGCCACTAACAAAACATGAGAGTAATATATATAAGTTGCTCACATGACCAGCAAAAATGCACAGCTGAAAAAAGTAGTGGACTATTTCCTTCGTTTGACTGCAATAGACGTTCAAGTGATTTCTTGCTGTTGTTGTGTATAGCCCGACAAGGGCCGTTGCTAGGATACAAGACCAGATGTCACATAATCGCTAATCGCCCCAATTGTCAACAGGAGCACCAATTGTCCACTACCAAGTCTACCAGTCACCACTGACAATGCCCAGTCTATTAATAGCAACCGCCACCACACCTGGCTTAGTTATTATAAAATAGGGTGCACTTGGTTGACCTTTAGAGGCTGTTGTTCAATAGGGTGTACTTAGCTGACCTTTACAGGCTATGAACTGGGTCTACCTTATAACTAATTAAAACAAACCCTGCTTCGTAATACAACCGTACCTGCAATCTGCAGTCATCTTCACACAGTTTGGATGTGCACTGATCGACATAGACACTGAAGTCCCTGTCACACACTTGCATATTCAACTCATCTGTGATGCTGCAAAATTAATTTAAAAATTACTTGTATGCGTATGCAAAGAAGTTATAACTAAAAATAAATGGTTTTCTATAAGCCATTGAATCAGTGATGTCTTCACAATATATTTTAAAAGAGAAGTTATTGTCGTCTGATGTCATGGATTCAGTTTCCAATCTAGTTTTAAACCTATTTATAAGTTGGTGTTGTGCCTGCTGACTACAGGAATAATAGTGCTGTCTTGATTAGTGATGGCGTCTGTGCACACACAGATTATGGGAAATGTTGAGAACAAATTAATGCAGAAATGCTTGGCCTGGCTATTAATGGGAATAAAAACAGGTGCATTGCCGTCAATATAAAAAATAAATGTAAAATAATGAAGATTTTAATTGTAATTGGTGAAATACTAGAGAAAGTATACAACTTCTGGGATCTAGGAATGGTCTCAAATGTTTGTAAAGTTTAGCAGTTAGCATTGGTTCAACCCGCCCTCCCATCAAAACATGGTGTGATATTTACAGTCCAAAATTTCTATTAGCATCAATTTCCAGTATTGTGTTTCTGTTACAAGGTGGCGCAGTGTAGCAATAATATACAATACACTGTATATATATTTAATATTTATATATATATATATATACATTTTCCCCGTGATACGTGACCAAACCACCCTCTCTCCTACATAATGCATTTTGGGACTTTGTGATCATTACGACCACCCCTAAGTGGGGAATCAGTTAAAGGCATTAACATTTCTACTGATGGAGCGGCATATGCATCGACAGAAAAGAAATTGCATGCATACATTACATAGTTTTATGTAATTACAAACACTGCACATGCAATAAAATGGTCAACAAATGGAACATGCATGACACTGACCGTTGTTCGTAGGGATCTGTCCCCGGCCGGGCAACGCCAACCAAACTGAGCATACTGAAGACAACCTGCTCGTATAACAACTTGTTGCGGGGAAAGTGAACACTTGACAGATTGGGAGACATGTTTACCTGAAACATGCATATTTATAATATAGTTTACAAGACATATCTTGTGTTTAAGTCTTGTAAGTCATTGAGCACATTTATACCACATACAATATTTTTTTCAAAACCTGGTTGTTTAATACTTAAATGTGACAATGTTACAGGATCCAGGCGGTAGGGTTTCTTTGGGATTTCTTGTGTGTTTGACCTGTGACAATTGATGCAAGGTTTAACCAAACATTTGGTCAATACCAAATCTAAAGACCGACACCTTTCTAAACATGCTCTATTATTTTTAACAGTCATACATCACTATCAAGGGTGTTGAGTGATCAGGCGCATATTTGAAAGGTGTATATTATTAGTAAGGTATCATTCTCTCAGTATACTGCAATATCTATCTGTAACTTTCACATCACTACAGTTGTATTATTTACTGTATAGATATAATTACAAAACATTACAATACACCACCATAGGAGTAGACAAATATGTCAATGCCCATTGACATACCTCCAACAAATATACATTGAGGTGTTCATCCAGGATAAAATCAAACCGGACCATCTCGAAGAAATTCCTACAAGAAGAACAACTTTACATATAACTCTAAAAATTATTGAACATTCATGTTCATCGGTTGAGGAGAATATAAATAACATGGAACAAGTGCTAAAGACAATATTCACAACACATAGGACATCTGGTGACTAAAAGTTGAATCACAGGTGTAGGCCGGTTTCCAGCAAAGCAGCAAACCAGCAAACACACTCTCACTGAAAAGCAGTGCACTTGTGTGGCAATGCGCGTCATAAAAACTACTACTATCAGCATTTTGAACCTTATAGAATATGTCCATTTTGGCTATGTACTTTTGGAGATTTTTTCCACAGGCTAACCACACAAGATTATTACACAATATTCACGACACGTACACTCAAGTATTTAACAGCCAAACAGTATAAATATATGGAATCATCTTGATCATAAGATACAAAACATCAAGTCCAGATCAAAATTCAAATTTTTATTATGCAAACACTATCTAGACAATTATTTTAACCACATGCATTGCCTAAATCCCAGATGTGTGGAGTGCAATTAGAGGTTTTTTATATCTATGTTTGGACCCGAACATATTTCTTACAATTGTTTTCTAAAAGTAATTTTCTGTAATACATTGTTTTGCCATTGCACCCTCTGTCCGTTGTCAATTATATAGTCACTTTCATATAATCATCGTGTATGTATATATATATATATATATATATATTATTTTATATACATGCATACATACATCATATACATTGTAGTAATGTATATGTGGCCACATGACTTACTTAGACTTAGTTCCTCCTGTTCCTTTCGGGACATCGGGCGACGAGCTTTCTCCATCTACTACGGTCTTTCGCAATTTCTTTGGCCTCATTCCAGGTGATTTCCATCTCTGCCAGATCTTCTTTAAACGTCTTGCGCCAGGTCTTAGTCGGCCTTCCTCTCCTTCTATTTCCACCTTCAGGCACCCATTCCATTGCTACATGTGCTGTTCTCTCTCTTGGTAGGCGTAGGATATGTCCCGCTAGTCTTCGTCGTCGAGACTTAACTATGTGATGCAGGCTGTCCAGACCTGCCCTCCTCATCACTTCTTCATTTGTGGTGTGTTCTCTCCACGATATGCCCAGTATGAACCGGAGACATCGTCGATGAAATACGTCTAGTTTTTTTGATATCCTCGCCGTATTCTTCCACGTTTCACAGGCATATATCGCTGTTGGTATTACGATTGACATGTAAAGACGTAGTTTTATGTCCTTTCTGATGGTGTTACTGGACCATATTGGACGTAGTCTTTGGAACACTGCTGATGCCTTGCCTATCCTCGCTCGTACATCTACTTCCGCGTCGCCTTTCCTAGAGATGTAGCTTCCAAGGTAAGGGAAGTTCTCGACGCATTGCAACTCTTCCTGACCGATCACAATGTGGGGGTCAGATCCATCACCAGCTGACAATGTTTTTGTCTTCCCATAGCTGATTCGTAATCCGACCATCTCTCCATTTTTGTTTAAATTATTGGTCATCTCTTGTAGGATCTCCGGCGTGTGGCTGAGCAGTGCAATATCATCGGCAAAGTCAAGGTCTGTCAACCTATTATTTATCCATTTAACATCAAAGTTCGGATCTTTCATCGTTTTCCTCATGATGAAGTCGATAACAACAACAAAGAGGAAAGGGGACAGGATGCAACCTTGACGTACACCTGTCTCTATATCGAACATGTCTGTGTAGCCATCGTTGGTCTTGATGCAGCAGTTGGTGTTTCGGTATAGCGATTTGAAAATGTCTATATATTTGCTTGGTATGCCGTATAGCTTCAGGATTTGCCACAGCGAATTTCTGTGGACACTGTCGAAAGCCTTCTTAAAGTCAATGAAATTGACTAAAAGAGGTATCTGGAACTCTCTGCTTTGTTCGATGATGTTTCGCAATGTGAAGATCTGCTCACAGCATGACCTTCCTCTTCGAAAACCAGCTTGTTCCTCCCGGAGGTGTTGGTCAACTGCTGTCTTCAGCCGGTTTAGGATCACACTGCAGAACACTTTTCCAGGTACTGACATCAATGTTATTCCTCGCCAGTTATTGCAATCGCTCAGGCACCCCTTCTTTGGTAACGTCACGATCACTCCTCGTCTCCAATCATCAGGAACTTCCTCCTCAGACCAGATCAGATTGAACAAGTAGGTTAACTCGTCTACAACCCCGTCCTTGCCATGTTTCAATAGTTCGGCCGATACTTCATCAAGGCCCGCTGCCTTGTTGTTCTTGAGGCTATCGATGGCTTTGGAAACTTCTGCCCTGGTGATGTCATTGGTGATGACATCAAGCTATTTTATGTTTGGTTCCTGTTCGAAGTTGAAGAGTGTGGTTGGTGTTGGTTGATTTAGTACTTCTCGGAAGTGTTCAATCCACCTCGTGTCTTGTTCCTCGTTTGTTAGAAGCGCTCTGCCATCTTTGTCGTTTATTGGTATGTTGGAATTGCTTTTCGCGGTAGTTAGCTCTCTCACAATCCTATACAGCGTTTTCGAGTCATTCCGTTCTGCTGCTGTTTGTGCTTCTTTACCTTTCTCTTCTAACCATTTCCTCTTATCTGTCCTACAGCTCTTTTTTACTTCTTTGTCCAGTTTCCTGTATTCCTCATCTGATGATCTCCATTGTTGGATGTTTCTAGCTGCTTGATCTCTTCTGATCTTCGTATCCTTCCTTTTATCAATCAGTTTCCACGAGTCTCCAGTAATCCACTGTTCTCTGTTGGACCCTCTTCTCCTTCCTAACACTACATTCACGCTCTCCTTTACGGCTTGAAGGAATAGCTGCCATTGTTCTTCTATGTCGGTTAAGTGTTGTAGCGCTTGGAATCTGTTCTTAGTTTCCTCGTAGAATTGTTTTGATGTGTCTGTGTTCTTTAAGTTATCTGTCGCATATGGCCTGACCGTCTTCACCGTCTTGACTCTCTTTAACTTCAAACGGATTTTACCAATCACAAGGTTGTGGTCAGAACCAACATCTGCCCCTCTGTAGGTTCGGACGTCCTGTAGAGATGTACGCCATCTACTACTAATGCAGATGTAATCAATCTCATTCGATGTATTGCCATCTGGTGAGATCCAGGTTTTCTTGTGAATGCGTTTATGTTTGAAGAAGGTATTGCTAATGCTGATACCACTGGCGGTGCTCATCGAGAGCAATCGTTCACCGTTATCATTCGTATTTCCAGCTGAACCGTGAGGTCCAACCGTAGTATACATTTCTCTTCTGTCTCCATCCAGCTTCGCGTTAAAGTCTCCTACCACCACTTTTATGTCAAAGCTTGGTATCTCATCCAGCACGTTCTGGAGTTGGTCGTAAAAGTTGTCCTTTTCCTCGTCTGTGGCGACTTCGGTTGGGGCATATACTTGCACTACGGTGACTTTGACATGTCTGGTGTTGAACCTCGCTGTGATTATGCGTTCACTAACTGGCTTCCACCCTATCAGTGCTTTTGTAGTATCCTTATTCAGGATGATGCCAACTCCATGAACGTGGTGATCTTCGTTTCCGGAGTAGAGTACAGTTTTATCTCCGCTGTTGAAGCATCCTTGTCCTGTCCATCTCATCTCAGCCACAGGAAGACGGCGTTTAATATGCCATGTGGCCACCATGCAACACCACTTAATGTTTTGTTAAAACGGTTCGTTTTGTGTAAACTGTTGTTGCAAATAAAATTTGATTGATTGATTGATTGACTACAGTTGTGGGATGGTTTCCTGATGTGCATGCATCACAAATATTGTGTATTGAATATTCATTGTTTCTCAAACAGAAACCTCTTCCATAAGACACCCAATACTGTCTATTAAAGTACCTTGTTGATGGATATGCAGCTGTCTCATCTATGAGATGTTTCTCCATTGTCAGGTAGACTTGCCGTATGGCAGACATCAGATTGTGCTGCAGTTTCTCTGTGTCTTTGCCTAGAATCATACACAGACTCAGGTGGCTAGCTTAATTGACCAGATATGTGTGTGCATTAGATTCCATTTGCTAATTACATTTGTCAATCCTTATCAGTATGTGTTCGACTTCCCTGTGGCTGGTCAGAATAAGGACATAGGTCTAGTTACCTAGTTATTTTTGTTAGTTCGGTCGGTCCATAGAATAACAACAAATATAATGTGGGTTAAAACTAAATGGCAGCCGAGTAGGATACGGCAGGAGAAGTTTGCTTACTAGTTTAATATCCTAGATGTTAGCGTCCATAGTTTAACCAGAAATATAATATGTGTAATTACATGCACCACAAAATATTTTGTTGATTTTGAGTGTATTGTTTTCTGAGGTTGTATATCCTGTCCTATCTGTGTATGTATGTGTGTGTGTGCGTGTGCATGTGCATGCATGCATGTGTGCGTTTATGTGTGCATGTGGTATGCATGTATGTGTGTGTGCCTGCATGCATGCAAGCATGCGTGTCTGAATTCCACCCTGTTCATTCAAATCAAAATGTTGCACATGGCACATTGAACATAAAAGTATTAGAAGGAGAAGGTTCTACAGCTTCTGTCATTACAAGATATAAATAATTACCATAAGCACAACTTAGGAGTTTTAAATGACTGAAATGAGAACAATATCACACTATTTCCATTTATCCCACCTTTTCCGCGATCCCACATAACGTAGAGTAATGAGGAATATGACCACGAGTGACCTTACCTTGGTGTTTCATATAGGTGAGCAGAGAGACCTTCGCACTAGCCTTTAAGTCATTGTAGAACTTTGACAGGGAATCAACCTGAAATTGGTACGTACATTTAGACATTTGGCAAAGCCTGTCCAAGGGGAAGCAAAAGAATTACACGACTTGGCTCAGTTTAAAACAATATGAGGTGCATCGATTTATCAACATAAGACCATACAAAAATTAGTCTAGATTTCTGTCTTCTCATGCATTGCTTCAGAATGCCCACATCAATGGTTTTTGCTACTGAAAGTGATGGTGGCGCCACATGGCGGAGTACAGTTGAACTGTTTTGGTGTATCTGGTCCAATCCAAAAAAAAATGGGCCAAGTGGCCCTGAAATCCTTTGGACTAATATATCTATATGTGACCCCGGCTGACCAAATGAGTGATAAGTCGGAAAAATTGTAACATTGTTTTCTTACATCCTTGTAAAGGTTTGGTAGGGTGCTTTACACGGTTTCAAAAAATATGACTGCTACAAAAATTTGCAAAGTTATGGAGCATTGAACATGGTAGGGTTCAAAAAGTGAAAATGAAGAAAACGGCTGTTGAAGTTTTACATTATATATACAAATGGATAGCATGGAAATATTACATGCACAACATTCAAATGTGGCACACAGTATGTAATATGTATGTTATGTTGCAATGATACACTGGAAGTACAAATGTGCTGCTACAAAGACTTATCAAGTTATGCCAGATTATGTCTTCATGTGTAAAACTAAGAGGACAGATTATTTGAGTGCAAAAGGTAGACTCACTGTTTGACACAGTTTAAAACCTACAGGCAACTGTCCAGTTTAACAGGGGTCTAGTGGCTTAATGCTGTCTGTTGACACAAGCTACTGCCAGTGACCAATTACAGATTAGTCACAGCTTCCATCAAACAATAGCAGGTAGAGAATCTTAGCTCCACAGCTGGGTGTAATACACAACCAGAGCCACCACTGATTCATGGTCAAGTAGATTAGCTCAATGCACCAACTAAGACAATACACAACACTGTGAGTGACAGTGTCCAGAGTGAGGCCTAAGCAGTGTCATCATTGCTGAATAGATCAATTAAACCTGCCAAGTGGGTGACATTCTGCACAAGTGTTAATTAATCCTTAGTGATTGTTCAGAACACCAGACTGACCACATACCTAAACAAAGCAAATGTAATAGGTGAAGAACAGGCAGTGTTCAAATAGGGGTATTGGTTGAATTGTATTTGTCTAGACGCAAAAGGCTTTATTGTGCCTTTATCGATTCTAAGAAAGCATTTGATTTAGTAGACCGGTCCTCCCTGTGGTCTATATAATATGTCTATATAATAATGCTAAATCATGTATAAATCAGGGCCAGGCTGTGTCAGCCTTCTTCTCATGTGATGTATAGGTATGGCAAGGAGAAAACTTGTGTCCTTTGTTATTTGCTATTTACCTGAATCATTTTGAACATTGTTAGTCACAATTATAACGGACTTGACATGGCAGCTGGTGAAATTTACAACAACCTTAGGGATGATGATGTAGAAAATGTATGTTACTATACTATATGCTGATGCAGAACTATGTCAATTCTTCTAATGGTTGACATTTGGTTGTTTCAGGTGTCAACTATATTGTGAATCTGTAATTATTAGTCTATATTGATACAATTGATTTACACAGTACCATGTCTACACAAGGCATGGCAAGCGTAAACAGAACAGTAGAATGCATTTGATATAAATAAAGTGTAGGATATTTCACTCTATAGTTGTCCAGAATATAAATTTTCTATGTTTGTCACCTACAGGTTTCTACAGACAATACATCTTTAACCAATAGACACCACAGTCACACCATTTTATAATAATTAAATGAACATCAAAATAAACACAACTTGCAATTATAGAAAATCAACAGTTTTGAAGATACAGTTTAATAACTGCAGGCACCAAGAAATGTTGAGATCTGTGGCAGCAGCCTGGGGAACAGTTTAATTGTCTGGGGTCTAATGGGTTACTAACTATTGTTTTGTACAGTGGTATTATTAGTTCTTTTTCCTTATATGCTATGTTTCGCTTAATTAATCCAAGGATTTGATTTCCCTTTGAAGCTGCAATTCCGCACTGCTCTGAAACCTTCATATCAGCACTAATGGTTAAGCCTAAGTCTTTTTCTTTTACAGTAGTACTTAGTATACTACCCCCCATTGTATATTGTACATCTTCATTCCCATGTCCTGTGTGGAGGTATTTACATTTCCAAAAATTGAATTGCATTTGCCACTTTTCAGACCATTTGATGAACCTGTCAAGATCAACTTGTACATGCTGTCTATCTCCATCACATTTAATCCTTCTAAACATTTTTGTGTCATCTACAAATTTCAATACCTTGCTTGTTATATCATCATCTATATCGTTGATATATATTAAGAATAATATCGGTCCCAGTACTGATCCCTGTGGTACCCCACTCAAAACTGATCAACTACTAACTGTTGTCTTCTGTCAATCAGCCATTTTCTATCCAGTTAATTATACATTTTCCTATGCCATGAGCCTTTAGTTTAAATAGTAATCTTTGATGTGGCACTTTGTCGAAAGTTTTCTGAAAATCTAAGTAGATGATATCTACTGGCGATCACTCGTCTACCCACTTAGTGATGTCTTCAAAAAATATAACACATTTGTTAAAGCATGACCTCGCTTTTAGAAACCCATGTTGAGATGGGTTTATCAAGTTATATTTAATAAAAAAATCCACCATGTGATCTTTAATTATTAGTCTTTCTAATAATTTGGAAATCACTGACATTAAACTCACTGGTCTGTAGTTCTCTGACTTGTTTCTCGAACCATTTAAAAAAAAAAAGTATAATGTTTGCTTCTTTCCATTCTAAAGGAACCACTCCCTCGTTTAATGAAAAGTTTAAAACTGTTGCAAGAGGTATACTAATTTGTTCTACAATTTCAAATAGTAGTTTGGGTAGAATCCCATCCATTCCAGGTGGATTATTATCCTTCATAGCCCTAATTTTCTTAGCTACCAATTCCGGGGTTACAATTAACTCTGCTAAATAGTCTGATTCCGCCCCCTTGTACTTAGCCTCTGGTACTGGCAGTGAACTAATATCTTCCCTGATAAACACCAAACTAAAATACTCATTCAGGTTTTCCGCCATTAAGAATCCCTCTGATATTATATTTTCAGCACTATCTTCTAAAGGACCAACCTTATCCTGAACTTTCTGTTAGCTCCGAACATATGCATAAAAAAACTTTTGCTGTCATGTTTTATATTACAAGCTAATTTTGATTTCCACATCATTTGTTTGTATTTAATTTTTCTAATGGCTTCTTTCGATCAGTGTTTCTTCCTGGACCATTTCCCTTGTTTTTTTCAAGGGAACAAATTTATCGACGATGCACTGAATTTACATAGACACAGAAAAGTCTGATAAACAAAACACTTTCTTGTCAACTCACTGTCTGGGGTTTTGCTCTGCTAGGCAATCTGGTTAAATGTGTGTGGAGCGAAGTGGTGCAGTGGCTAGAGCTTCGAACTTTCGACTGAGAGAACCCGGGTTCGAATCCTGTGCTGCGGGGTCGAATCTTGAGTAAGTTTGCTCATTCTACAGTTCACTCAGCTGTAAGAATGAGTACCTGGCAATAGAAAGTGGTGGATATTTGTGTACGAATAGTCTTTGTGCATTAATTGTAGCATGGCTGAATGCTCCCCAGGAAGTCGAGATGGTGTTCGATTGAAAAGGTCTGCCAGGAATAAAGTATGAAGTACTTTGATGAGGACTGGATATTGTGCTGTATAAAAACTTACCTTTTTTACTTTTACTTTTTACTTTAAATCGTGAGAAATATTAAGACAAATAATAAATTAAATGTTGTTTCAGAGGAAAACCAGACTCGCTTCAATCATGCCCAGCACATTCACCGGCTACAGAAGGAGAACCGCGGTCTCAATGCCATGTGTATGAAGCTCAAGGCGATGTCTTTCTGGAAGAATAACTACAACAGACGCCAACTCATGAAACTCGTAAGTTAATAATTAGGTAACTTCTGTGGCGCCTAATTCCATGGAAACCAAGCTCAGAGGCACATCAAAAAAGATTGGTTAATCTCAAAATCGATAAGGAGTACCGTAAATTTCCGTGTATAATACACATTTTTTTCCTTCACTTTTTACTCAAAAGTCTGGATGTGCGTATTATACATGGTTCTAAGACTAAACAAAATTTTCTCTGATCGCTTTATCAATGTTTGCAGACCAGGATAACGTTGCTGAAAAACTAGTAATATTATCAAAGTCGGCGTGATGTCACAATCACGTAAACCACCGCAGCAACGCAGACGAAAGGCAAGAATCGCACTCCCGTAACCGCCTCTCTAGCCCTAAACCTCTGACCTCTATTTATAAATAGAAGTCAGTGCCCTGAACTAGCAACGAGAAATGACAAAGACGAGGTCTGACATCGCAAATAACACAAATGAGCGGGAAGCATACGAGACCGGGAAGCGCAGCCCGGGAAGCGTCCCGCTATGATTATGATTGGCATTCCTGAATCACGTGAATGATGCCCGCGTCACGGTTCAAGTGTCAACAAGTGTGTCTCCATGTTTAAAGTTGTGTATGCAAATGTTGTGAATGTAAATAAAGATGAATGCAGCGCATGTATGCGTCACAGTTGAAAGTACTAGGTTTGCATGTAGCATTTTAGAGTAGAACTTGGTGTTAATTTAAAAGTGAAATTAGAACGACACAATGTAAGTTCTAGCAAGCACTGATTTAATCAGTTGCGCAATCGTCAAGCTACAACACAAGTTACGTAGTGCTTACACACTAGTCACTAGCCGTAGGTGACATGTTTACGATTCTGAGATGGATTCATGGGTTCAAGCAAAATATTTGAAGCGGAGAAATCGGGGATTGATGTCAAAAGTCGGGGTGCTATCATACATGGTGATAGAGAAATTCTATCAAAATTTAGCAAAAGTCAGGGTGTGTATTATACATGGGGGCGTATTATACACGGAAATTTACGGTATTCAAGTTGCTGCCATCATTGCCAACAACAATTTCCGGCTTGGTATTAAAATTAGTAGGCTGCAAAAACCTTGTGACTGTTTATGTACACTAGCAAAAATGCCCATCCTCCAGATGGCGCTACATACAGATACAAAAAAGTTTGATCAAAGTATTTATAAATTATATTTCTTATGACATAAATTTGTAACAGTTTTTCATATACGTGCTCCTTGGAAGAAACTCAGAAAATACACGTATGTCCGTCTTATATGTGGTGCAAACATTAAAACCGGTAAGAGCTCTTAACCAGTGACATGTTTAAAAAAAATGAAGTCTACTTGTTGTTCCGAATGGTCATAGATTAATCCATGAAAGTCTAGTGTCTAACATGCAAGCAGTCTAGGAGAAAAATTTTAACATACACACACTCTTGCTTGCTGAATTATTATTAGATATGTGAATCATGATTATTTCACTACAGGAACAATTAATTGTTCGATTGTCAGCCAACACATTGTTACTTGAATAACTACATGCATCAATTTAAAAAGAAACAAAATGCGTCCTACCATCTTGCAACAAATCATCTGACATTCGGACAATTAATCGCCCCAGTAAATGAGCCTTAACCGTCCTGGTTGAGCCTCAGGAAGTGTGACTTGTGTGTTCAGAGGAGCAGATTGAAGAACGTCTCTCACAAGAGCAAGAAGGAAGAGCTGGCTAAACAGCTACATGCGATCGATGAGATCACCCTTCTGCAGCAACAGCAGTGTGCACTGCGTCTCATGCTGCGAATGTCTGAGCATGAACGAGAGGAGGTGAAGAAACAACTCAAGACAGAGGTGTGTGTGCTTTCTTTTGAGACAGTCACTTTTTGTGAATGGGCTGTTTACCAGAAAACCAAATCAGTTTAAGCAAATTATTAATGATATTGCCATGTCAATATATAGGCTTCTTCATAATAATTAATACATTTTGGCAGGACATTTTCCAACCTACCGACTTTGACCTTCAAAGTTATCACTATAAAAGTTATGGATTGTTTGTGCGAAATTGTTTTTGCTCTCCTCTTTATCCCCGAAGTACGGGGTTAGAGTAACGTCGCTACTGGTCCTCAATTTTTAAAACAATTGTTCTCCTTATTCTTCCGTCACTAATCTCCTCTTCCAATTCTGCAAAATCGCTCTTCACACAATCGTCCTGCCTCAGTTGTGGTCTTCCTCCTTTCCTTGTATCCTCCACTCCGAGAGTGACCACTCTCTTTATGAGCTATTCTCCCATTAATTCCACCTGTCCAGCCCACTTTAATCAAGTCCTCACCAACTTCCTCTAAAACTCTCTTTCACAGCAACCTCCTCCCTCAGCTCCTCCATTCTTTGTTAATCTACACTTCACTTCTGCAGTGTTTCACTAAGAATTGTTGTCGTTCAATAGCTACGAATGAAGGAGGAGAAACACCATGCCTATCAACAGAAGGTCCGCAGCGAACAGAAGTTGGAAGAAGCGAAGAAAGCAAACATGGACAAATTGGTAGGACAGCACATGTGGATGTAAACTTTAAAAAGTTCTTCTTTTATTTGTGACAAAGATATATCTCCGTACCCAAATATTTGACATAAATTGTTGTACTAGAAGTTGTTACTTTCAAGTATAATTATAACACTTTATGCCAATGAAGATTTTTAACATGAAATCTTCAAATTTAATGTTGGATAAAGACAACTGACTGATTGGAATAATTGCAGTGTTTTTACAGAAATCATAAGATCTTGCCAATACTTTTGGTCGGTGAATGTTCCTCGTGTAAGGTGCCCTTAATGTGAGCGTCATCTGTACTTTAAACACAACCATCAAATGTGATATCCTACCGCAAAATTCTTGAAATAGAGCCGAAATAAAGCTAACGAAATGTTGTCCACCAGATGGAGCAGCTGGAGGACAAGGACCTCAAGTTGCGGGTGTTGTCTGATGAACAGTCGAAGCAGCACAAGATGAAGGAGATGTCTAGGGAGAAGACGCACCAACAGGTGGTGACAGTGAAGCGACAACTGCAGCGAGAACGTGTGCTCAAGATGGACGCCTATCAGAGAGTCGACGAACTACAAACGCAGGTAAATGTTTCGGTCATTAAGTCTAGTTGCCAGTGTACTAAGTGTGCCAAGATGTACACACGCATACACGCATACATGCATCACATCACAAATACATGTATGCACACAACATTTATTTGTTTCTCATTCTGTTTAATCTCCAATTTTCTCTTGGATATGTCACTTAATCACAATAAACGTATTCTGCATTGTTTAATATTTCTTGTTTACAGAATGGACAACATGTCAATGAGCAGGCATGAAGTTATTTTAATGTATTCAATTCTGACAAGTTATTTGATTTAATTAAATAATTCATGTTGCTATTGTTGTAATTATTTTATCATGCATTTTCAGTTAAGTTTATTTGACTTAATTGATGTTATGTTACTATTGTTGTAATTGTGTTATTTAATTACTTAATTAATGTTAATTACCACACAGGTAAATTTAAAGCAATTGCCACATTTATAAGTATTCTTTCTTAAGATAGCAAACATTTATATTTACTTCAAGTACGTTCCAATTCTTCATCTTCCTCTGGGAAAATTTTTATTTTCTTTCATCCAGAGAAGATGTATTACGAGTATTACAGCTTTACGTATTTTGAGAGAGATTCAAAATAGTTTCTAAGTCTGTTGGACTAGATATAAGAAGGAGAGGCACATTGTACCTTAATACTAATGCTGGATCACGTTAAGCGTGGATACCATATCAGAGGGAAGTTAGGAATAAGACTAAAAGCTGACCAGTTATCTACCCAAACTGATACCTTAACTATTACGAGCATCTAAAATAATGCAGATTGGCAATACTTGAGACCAGGACAATGAATCCTTTTGTTGCTGTTTACTTCATGGATCATTTCTTTAACTCCTTTATCACTGCACAATGTTGTGTATTTATCAACATGTGGCTGAATACTTCCCTTAGAAGTTAAGCAGGTGTCCTGGGGGTAAAACATTTTGGGTGGACCTATAGAATGGTCATATACATATGTAAATTGTTACTTAAATTTTGAAAATCTTGCGTGTATAGTGTAAGTTGTTTGTGTGTTTGTAGATCTACGACATCAATACAGGTGTCTACGGCTCCCGGCCTCATACAGCAGCTACTAGTGAGTTCACTGTGTTGTAAAACCCTCATACAGCAGCTACTAGTGAGTTCACTGTGTTGTAAAACCCTCATACAGCAGCTACTAGTGAGTTCACTGTGTTGTAAAACCCTCATACAGCAGCTACTAGTGAGTTCAATGTGTTGTAAAACCCTCATACAGCAGCTACTAGTGAGTTCACTGTGTTGTAAAACCCTCATACAGCAGCTACTAGTGAGTTCACTGTGTTGTAAAACCCTCATACAGCAGCTACTAGTGAGTTCACTGTGTTGTAAAACCCTCGTACAGCAGCTACTAGTGAGTTCACTGTGTTGTAAAACCCTCGTACAGCAGCTACTAGTGAGTTCACTGTGTTGTAAAACCCTCATACAGCAGCTACTAGTGAGTTCACTGTGTTGTAAAACCCTCATACAGCAGCTACTAGTGAGTTCACTGTGTTGTAAAACCCTCATACAGCAGCTACTAGTGAGTTCACTGTGTTGTAAAACCCTCATACAGCAGCTACTAGTGAGTTCACTGTGTTGTAAAACCCTCATACAGCAGCTACTAGTGAGTTCACTGTGTTGTAAAACCCTCATACAGCAGCTACTAGTGAGTTCACTGTGTTGTAAAACCCTCATACAGCAGCTACTAGTGAGTTCACTGTGTTGTAAAACCCTCATACAGCAGCTACTAGTGAGTTCACTGTGTTGTAAAACCCTCATACAGCAGCTACTAGTGAGTTCACTGTGTTGTAAAACCCTCATACAGCAGCTACTAGTGAGTTCACTGTGTTGTAAAACCCTCATACAGCAGCTACTAGTGAGTTCACTGTGTTGTAAAACCCTCATACAGCAGCTACTAGTGAGTTCACTGTGTTGTAAAACCCTCATACAGCAGCTACTAGTGAGTTCACTGTGTTGTAAAACCGTTACAGTAATTAGAATTGTGACAAAAATTTGTTAATGGAATTGTAGTTTCTATGTTTTAATTCTTTTTCCAGGTGAACATATTTGGGATATTCCTTTTCGCAAATACCTCTCGCCATTTGGTTTCAATAGTTTACTCAGGGGGCTCCTCTGAGGTCCAAGTCTATCATGATTATGACAAATTATATTGATGATATTAATTAAATATAATATTTCAGGTTTTATTTTTGAAGCTTTGAGAAATAAAACCATTATATTTTTATTTTGGAAATTGTAAATAATTTTGACATCCTCCTTTGTGACAGTCATGTGATTGTCGCAGGTGTTCGCACAAAGTCATCGAGGAACAGTTCGGCCAAGAAGGTGATGTCCAGCCGCGGCACAAGCAGCGGCAATCTGCCCCACAACATTATGGGACAGCGCAGCCTCACTCCCGCCACGGACGTCTACACCCGCGGCCCGGTCAGCAGTGAATACCAGCGAGCTCCACGGCCAAAGACGGTACGTTGAAATGACCACCACCAACTACCTTAGGGGTCATCTCAAAACATTCTTTAATTTCCACTGACAAGATGCTAATGTCGAGGGCATTTGGGCAATTGTGTGTTTTGACAGTGGAATATGACTGGTTTGAGATGATTGCAGCTTGAAGAACGGAAATATTTTTACACAGATATCAGTAATGACGGTTTTATGAAGTGTCATAGATCAGTGTTTCAGAACATCCCTTGATAAATTTATCACAGAAACAACCCTTATGAATGACCATGTGTAGATTTGTGATAGACAACTTCAACATATCTACATATAATCAGTGTTTTAATGTCCTTTAATTACTTGACCGTAGATTTGTGGCAGCTTGGGGAAACACTCTTATTGTACCGTATAGAAATAGTACGATTTCTGAGTTTTGAATTTAATTTTTCCATTGGTAGCAGAAGCTTTATTAATCAATCTACCCTGAAGATACGTCTCATAGCAACTTCAGTATAATTGTTACAGTTAAAAACTGTGTTCATCTTCTGTGGCACATAATTTTGTAATTAAGCGAGAGATGTCGTAAACTAAACATGCATGCGTAGGTTTCTGTTGTACCTTTTATCTGTGTCTCGCAATCAGAAATGTGCCATTTGTTGTTTACTACATCAGAGTTTGATTCTGTAATTTTAAATTTCTTTTTCAAAATGTATGCATTTTATTAATGATTGTGTTTACAATGGCAGCATATTGGAACAGCATACTGGCAATTTTCGTAGGAATTTTCTTATATTTGCTGCACATAGTTCAATTATTCTATCTTCAACTTCCTTTTCAGGCCCCAATTCCCTAGCCTAGTTAACTCAGGTGATCCCAGTATTCAAGTTCTCCAGTTTGTTTATATTCTCTTGCATATTTTACAGAGAATATTGTTATTTATTTTAACTAATTTATAATTACTAATTGGTTGATTGGTTTATCTGTTACTTCCTTGATTCGTCATTTAACCAATTTCTGCATTTCTCGTTAAACAAAGTTAGATTACTGACTATTCCAAGGTTTTCTGTTGAGGTCTGACTATAATGTATTTAATGATGTGCAAGTCTGAAGAAAAACAAAGATGGCCGAAAGGAGAGACACGACTTCACACCACAGCACATACCTGCATTGATCGTGCTCTAAGTTATACCTGCTAATTTGTGATTTTCAAAATCCAGTAGAATTTGTGAGAAATTGAGTCATATAAATATCTAGTTCACTATAAATCTATGTAATGGCCAATTTAATTTACACTAGTTTTGTACAATTATGACGTACAAACACAACACAGGTGAAAATTGCTCTTATAAACACTCTCATGAGACTATTTAATGAGGTGTATTTGTGACTACAATTTTGTCATATAATTAGGACTGTTCTATCACTCAGTGGGACCTATTGAGTGAAAGGTGACCTTTCATCAAAGCTCAAGTTGAGATTGGCTCGAGTCAAAATCGCACCTCTGTGTTTTAGTGTGAAAATTCAGCATTGTTTTACTTTGTCCCAATTCTTTTGATGTGTTCTTGATGGTTTGTAAATACCAGCTGTTATAATCACAACCGCACGCATGTTTAACGGACATGTGCACACATTTTTTATTCGTAGGTGTGCGCAGAGCACGTGAGATTATCCCGAGGGTGGACTGGTCATTCTCACCCTGCCCCATTGGTATTTGCCCTTTGAACCCCTAGAGTGTGCCATGCTGTGGTTGTCGTACTACTCAACATGTCTCCCTGTTGTCAATGTTTCCATGATGTTTGTGGTCTTGTTACATGTTCACCACTTCCTGTTGGAATTACATTACAGATGTCTATTCGTTAAAATATTACGTACCATTATCCTTGCATTCAGGCACCACGTTAGGTAAAAATACTTGTCATTTTAACTTGTCACAAATGTATGTCTTATTGTGTGGCTATGTGTATTGTTACATGATCATATATATATATATAATATAATATAAATGTATATATATATATATATATATATATTTATGCAATAACCAACACAAATCTAATGTAGTTTGAGAATTGAAATTGGCCAAAGGATAACGTTTTTTATTGGAAAGTGGATTGCTTCTAATGCAGCCACTTTTGGACATAAAGATAGTAGGAATGTGATGTCTAACATGCAAACCAGATGGGAAACTGAACCCTTGAACAGCCCCATCAAAGTTTCTCAGACACACATTCCTACAACATGACGACAATATACAGACATACATCTGTCGCTATAGATGTATAAAACCACTATGAATATAAACATAAGCAAACAATACAAACATTCCACCACCAATAGACACATGCAATTACAAAAGGTGGGGGCCATTCCACCTATCCTGTATAAACTTAAGTAAAATATATACCGTTTGCAAAACAAAAAGCCTGTCAACGCATCAAAACCCAACATATTCAACAATTGGGGATATGCCCCTGTGTTCAAACCGAAATTTGGGAAAATGTTGCGACAATTTCCAACTTCTTTTTCTACCAACAGTGTACAATAGTTGTTTAACTAAACGTGCCTAGGCAGAAAGGTGGGGAGGAGGGCGGATTTAGAAGTATCAGGATATATACGACATGACCCACAGCTACCCAACGCAGAAGTGGCGGCTTAACCGCTAATCCAATTAAAAAGCTGGGGCCTAATCCTGCCATGTCGTGATTGGCTGAAGGCGTGATTAGGTGAAGGCGCTGGGTGGTTTCACTAAGCCAAATAGCTGGAAGTAATTATCGCCTCAGCCATTTAGCTCAATATATATATATTCCATAAAATCTAGTATGCACTCCGTTCATACCTTCATATATATATATTCCTAACAGCAGCATATGCACACCAAATATGCATATAGTTCTGTGTTAGGCAGACCACTGTTTTTAAGCAGACTAACGCCGGTCTGCTTAAGCTTTTGACCCCTGGTTGCATGGATAATACATTTTAGTGTAAAATATTCTAACAGTCAGTATACATATCCAGAAATATAATGATAAGTATTATTATTTGCGAAAACAAAATATTTGTTTGGGTGATTTTGATAGCAATGTTTTCAGAGGTTGTGAATCCTCTCTTGCGTAATGGGTGGTCTGCGTATACTGCCTTTAGAAATATATATATATATATATGTATTTATATTTAACTATGACCATGTGTTTACCTATTATATATATATATATATATATTATATATATAACTATATTTTATACATGTATACATATATCTAAAATATTATGTGGTCATATGTGTTGTGTATATATATATTATACATATATATTATGGTCAATTCTCACAAAATCTGGACACATTTGTCTTATTTCATTAATTGTCCCTCCATTCAAACATAATTCAAAGGATACGCACAACTAATACGCTGTACAATGTGTAATAAAGGTGGGCAAACAATATGTAAAAATGGTTGCTGAATGACTAATTTCTTAGAATTATTTTCGTCTAAATTTCCATGAGCATTAAACAGAGAAAGAAGCATGCTTTATTCCAATATTAAATATTATATGCAATATAATAGATTACATATGTATGCATGAATGATTTATGTGTAATCCCAGTCAAATTTTGTCGAGATCATCTTTTTCCGAAAAAACATGACAATGATCAGAAAATGCGATACCATGCGAAAGCCGTTGAAATGCAAATAACCCAGTCACATATATACATTAGTAACATATATTTGAAATACATATTGCATTTAGGTTAGTTGACACGTATCAAAAAGAAATGCTCCCACTACAAACCTGGATGAGATACATCGACTTAACTTGCTAATTGATACCCACGAATATGATATCATGCAGTATGTTTTGACATGAAATAACACACTGATGTCACCTAACAATAAACCCTTAGTACAGATCGACACGTGTTAGCAAAGTCGTTATAACTGTGACGTCACTGGGATTTAAATATAAATTTAATATTCTTAGAGACATTATTCATGAAACAGTTTTGAGAAATTATTATCAGGGTTTGCTGTAGATATCGCATGATAATGAATTTGACAATGTTTCATATAACTTATTATGGAAATGGTTGTTAAATGAGTATGCTTGATTGGTGCATAACTTAGCGCAAGTCCATGTTGTGTTGCGTAGAATAATCCAAACTTAATTATGTGTTTCGTGTGGTAATGTTGGATATGTGTTTTGCGTGGTATCACTGGTTTCCCATAATATTATCCTGTGTGCATTTGTTAGCATAGTTTCAGCACTAAAGTGTAATAGTATAATGAAGATAACACAATATTATGGAAACATAGTTTTGACTAAAACAACATATCAAGTTGTTACTTCATTCTGTCTTGACATTTAACACAATAGTGAGTTTAGTTATTATGACTTTGTTGTCGGGCATATACTAAACATTAAGGTGTACTTTTCATAAAACATAATGTACTGACCTTCTCATTAATGCATGTCACCGTAAATTTTAGATTGATAGCTGCATGTGTTGTCCATGCATTCTCTTTCATGCAGTAGCTATGCGTTTCACAGGGTATCAATTATTTCATAAACAACGCATTCTTGCTTCGTATTGTTAATAACACCAATTTTCACCAACAATGTGCAATAGCATGGAAACACACGAAGACCGTGAAGCTCAACGAGGTGAGCTCTGCAATGGATTTGTTCTAACACGAATTCATTGACAACATCGTGTACCATGGTGAACACTCAAGGAAATGGATGGAAGCGAGCAATAAAAAAGGCCACGCGAAGACATGTGCCGTGCTATAAAGAGTTAGTGTAAACTGCAGTGAAGAAAGGAGTTGTATTGTGGAACAAAAACTTTCTACAACCGCTTTATTACAATGGAAACTAAGATGACGGTTGTCTGTGCATCCTCCATCTCAGTCAATGCCAGCTAGGGCATCATCAATTCATGGAACACCACCCCACTTCAACAGTCTCATGACCACTCACACGATGGTCCCAAGTTGAGGCCAGATGTACATGCTTGTCTCGATGTTACTACGCCAAATACATTCCAGCATGTGTGTCCGGGCACGACAGTAACACAGATCATAATGTTCAAGGTTCATACTGCTACTGCCCACGCAGCTTCACTGCTGACACAGCCACAACTGACAACACAGCCACACTAATGACATAGCCACCACTGATGTCACATATAGCGATAGTACTGACGATCCTGTTACATTGTACCCCCTATGTTAAAGATCCTCAAATACGCAGAAAAAGTTATGTATATATACAATGACTTCATTGCTGTAAAGCATGATAACAAGTGGCACATAGAGAAGGTAAAGGACGCCATCTTTGTTAAAGACACCAGAGCGAGGCTGGTTCAAATAGGGAAAATGAGATATAATAATGGGAAATGTTATACCAAGTAACATCACAAACCTCTGTCAGCAGTGTGTACGACATTCCAGCCACGACACAAAATTATGAATGATGATGATATATTTGAACAATAAGTGTTGTTATTCTTCAGGCGCCAGTTGTGTTAAATTTATAACGTTTGTGGCAAAATGATATGGATAGCATTTTTGCAAGAAATGGATCAACGTGAATGGCGATACCAGGCGAAACACATACATTTTTGTAACTTTTGTGCCAAGACTTATTTCAAAAATGTTACTGTTGTGGTTTCATTGTTAGTACACCGTTCACTTACCATTAAAGCAACATATTTGTTAACTAGCTATTCTATGTATGCTGGTGGGACTGTTAAGAACATGCTGTGTTAATTGTATCATGATTAAGTCAGAAACAACGTTGTAAATCAAGATATGTCATGTGTTCCTTGTCAAGCTAGATATGAAGTATGCTCAATAAAACGATGAAATTAATATAAATATGGTATTAGCTATTCGATAGGTACCCAATTATTCATTCACCATAATTGTTATTCATTCACCATATTATAATGATCCCACAAAAACATTATTTTCTATGCACAACATAAGTAAGATTATAACATTTGACATGGTGTGAGATATGATGTGAAAGGAGTGCAGACAAATATGGTCAACTTAAACGACAAGAAAACTATTAAACTGAATTTACAGTACACATGACGGTTGACGTATTCTATGTACCAGAAAGCCATACAAAAATATGTAGTGTCTAATATTATAGAGACACGAGATGTTGCAAGACGGATGGTCTATGTGTTTTGCGTGGTATCATACGAATCGGACATGTAATTTCAAACCCCTCTCTGGCAGGAATAACCATATTAAGATGTCCCATGTTTTGTCTTAAAATCTTCAATATGTCTACTTTATTATATTAAAAAAAGAAAACGATGTATAAAAGTCGCCAAATCAACAGTGTGTCCAGGTTTCGTGAGAATCGACCATATATATATATATATATATATGTATATATTTTTTTGCTGTGTGTTAATTCGTTGAACATGTTGCTATGTTTCTGTTTGCAATTTGTAAAGCGCACTGGTTGACACATAACCTTGGTGTTATCTTGCAATGTATAAATCCACACAGTCTTATCAGTCATCATAGTGACATCACAGTGTCATCATAGTGACGTCACAGTGTCATCATAGTGACATCACAGTGTCATTTCTTATTAGTTTATAGTATCCATAACAAAACGGTTCTGCAGTTTGCGATGTTGTCACTATCAAAAGAAATGTTTTCATCAAACATTATACAGTCATTTTAACTAACATAAAAGTCCGTTTTGTAAATATTGAAATCTCCATTTAACTTCAAGACATAGTGTATAAACTCCTAGCTTAGTACTGCGCTTTGCATTTTAATTTCTAGTGTGTAGCTTACCTGGAAAATTGGCTTTCATTTGGTACAACGAGACATCACAAAAATAATGTTTACGTTATCAAACTTTAATAATTATATTTCCATCTGAATAAAATAACCAACACTCCCATTGCCTTGCAGACGATTGGTCGACTACGTACCCGTGTCCTTGACCAGCTGCTGAATGACCTTGAGCCGCCAGATCATCACCAGACAATACGACAGATGGAAGAGACACGACAACAGCAGCAGCTGCAGCAGCTGGAAGAGCTGCATGAGCAGCAGCTGCAGCAGCAGCAGGAGCTGAGGCAGCTGACTGTGCAGCAAGCGTTCATCTCGCAGAATGTCTAGTGAAGGTCACAATGACCTTGTGTAGTGGGAAGAGAGGGGGGAGGGAGATGAGACGGTGGAGACATGTTTGGGAAGTTGGGTTTAATATCTGGAAGTGGTTTTCACAATTGTTAATTCCGCATAAGTTAACTGTTGATGTGAACATGCGTTAACCATAGGCCGAAGTGTGTACTGTATGTCACAGAATTTAAGTAGCAAACTAAACAAAATGCAGTGTTTGTATTTTAAGTAGCACAAAAAGGAACTACTGGGGTCTTGCAGTTTGAAGCATGAGCATCTAGTAAATACGTTATGGTACATTTGTGAACAGAAATTCCAACGTTACGCTACCTCGCTTGTATTGTACATGATAATCACAAGTCGTGCAATTATTGTATTTTAAAACAATTTATTGGGAGAATGTTCAATATCTTTAATCAGTCATTATAAAAACTATGTCCCTTTTCTTTAATGGTGCACAATTTTTAAAAGATGTTAGTAAATCGTAACTGTGCATATTAGAGATGTGCCTTTCTAAAGACCTTATTTCTGTGACTGAGGCATGCTGGGATTGCATTGCCAACACAGAGTATGACTACTTTGCCAATATTGGCACTATATCGTTGTCTGATGGATACTGCCCGGGTACAGATGAAATTCCATGCTGGGAATTGTGCCTTTCTTGAATTAAACCCTCATCTCAACTGTCCACCCTTAATTGCCCCCTTCCCCCACCACACAGGGTTATCAAGAATTGGTGCCACGAAATATCCGGTGCCACGGTAATTAGCAGGAGTTTATAAACAGAATATGCAAATGTGCCAACAATTCAGTCAGAAGGTCCATATTTAATCTGTGCCAATTGCTTCTTGTGTCAAGACCTTTTACATACAGATAACCAGATATATTCTACAGCATTAATCTATTTATATATTAAGGTTCTAAACAGATATATTGTATGTGGAAATGTCATCAAAATCATTATATTTATATGCCCAGATTTTAAGCCAAATTAATATACATAGAGATTTCATCAATGTCTCATATATTTACAAAGTCACATACAGTCCTGTAGTGTCAATAATTATATATTATTTCATTGTTCGTAGCACAATGTAAGTAATAATTATGAAAGTTGTGATGTGTCTTGTATGTCTATTTAATTGTTGACTGCTTTTAAGCTAATTTCACTTTATAAGAATTGTTTGTGTATTTAAAACTGCTTGTTGGCATTCTTAATTAACAAAGGTTCATGTTAATATGTTCTTAAATTTCTTAAAAGTATGTACAACAATTTCCATTGATTAACTGACATTCAGCTACTTAGGGTTTGTAAAATTAATGGTCAGATACTCAGAATGTCATACTAAGTAACTTTTTGTGTGGATATGATTTTAACCAACTGTTATAAGTAGTGGTAAATTTGGCTTTGCAATATCCTATAAAACAGGCCTTCAGTTCATAAATGGAAATGGTTGTACAGTTCCTTTATACAGTATTCAAGAATAATGACACTATGGTTGTCTGCCTGAATGTCATACTCCAGTCGTGTCGTAGTGGATGTTTTGGTAAGAATGGTCTGTGCACGCACTGGCAACTGTTTGTTTCATTGTTGTCATGTTATTTTATCAATAGTGCCACATTATTCTTAGGTCATATACTGTTTCATATAAGTCACATACATGTTGACAGACTGAGTCTTGTCAGTGTACATACCATCAGCTAAGTCACTTCGTGGTTAAGTAAATATAATCTGTTGCATTAATTCAGTCGATGTTTTGAATCTGAGTCAAGCTGGTGTTGGTTGACAACCTGTGACAAGCTGGTGTTGGTTGACAACCTGTGACAAGCTGGGGTTGGTTGACAACCTGCGTCAAGTTGGTGTTGATTGACGACCTGTGTCAAGTTGGTGTTTATTCATAACTCCCGTCAAATTGTTGGTGTTGATTCAGAATCTCTGTCAAGTTGGTGTTGGTTCACAACATGTGACAAATTGGTATTAATTCACAACCTGTGATAAGTTGGTGTTGATTCACAACCTATGTCAAGTTGGTGTTGGTTCACAATCTGTGTCAAGTTGGTGTTGATTCACAACCTGTGACAAGTTGGTGTTGACTCACAACTTCTGTCAAGTTTGTGTTGATTCACAACCTGTGTCAAGTTGGTGTTGATTCACAACCTGTACCAAGTTGGTGTTGATTCACAACCTGTGTCAAGTTGGTGTTAATTCAATGCCTATGACAAGTTGGTGTTGATTTACAACCTATGACAAGTTGGTGTTGATTCACAACCGGTGTCAAGCTGGTGTTGATTCATAACCTGTGACAAGTTGGTTTTGATTCACAACACGTGACAAGTTGGTGTTAATTCACAACCTGTGAAGTTGGTGTTGATTCTCAACGTGTATCAAGTTGGTGTTAATTCACAACCTGTGTCAAGTTGGTGTTAATTCACAACCTATGTCAAGTTGGTGTTGATTCATAACATGTGACAAGTTGGTGTTGATTCACAACATGTGTCAAGTTGGTGTTGATTCACAACCTGTGTCAAGTTGGTGTTAATTCACAACCTGTGTCAAGTTGGTGTTGATTCACAACCTGTGTCAAGTTGGGGTTACTTTATAACCTGTGTAACGTTGGTGTTGGTTCACAACCTGTATCAAGTTTGTGTTGATTCACAACCTGTGTCAAGTTGGTGTTGATTCACAACCTGTGTCAAGTTGGTGTTAATTCACAACCTGTGTCAAGTTGGTGTTGATTCACAACCTGTGTCAAGTTGGTGTTAATTTACAACCTGTGTCAAGTTGGTGTTGGTTCACAACCTGTGTCAAGTTGGTGTTGGTTCACAACCTATGTCAAGTTGGTGTTGGTTCACAACCTGTGACAAGTTGGTGTTGGTTCACAACCTATGTCAAGTTGGTGTTGGTTCACAACCTGTGACAAGTTGGTGTTGATTCACAACCTGTGACAAGTTGGTGTTGGTTCACAACCTGTGTCAAGTTGGTGTTGATTCACAACCTGTACCAAGTTGGTGTTGATTCACAACCTGTGTCAAGTTGGTGTTAATTCAATGCCTATGACAAGTTGGTGTTGATTTACAACCTATGACAAGTTGGTGTTGATTCACAACCTGTGTCAAGCTGGTGTTGATTCACAACCTGTGACAAGTTGGTTTTGATTCACAACACGTGACAAGTTGGTGTTAATTCACAACCTGTGAAGTTGGTGTTGATTCTCAACGTGTATCAAGTTGGTGTTAATTCACAACCTGTGTCAAGTTGGTGTTAATTCACAACCTATGTCAAGTTGGTGTTGATTCATAACATGTGACAAGTTGGTGTTGATTCACAACATGTGTCAAGTTGGTGTTGATTCACAACCTGTGTCAAGTTGGTGTTAATTCACAACCTGTGTCAAGTTGGTGTTGATTCACAACCTGTGTCAAGTTGGGGTTACTTTATAACCTGTGTAACGTTGGTGTTGGTTCACAACCTGTATCAAGTTTGTGTTGATTCACAACCTGTGTCAAGTTGGTGTTGATTCACAACCTGTGTCAAGTTGGTGTTAATTCACAACCTGTGTCAAGTTGGTGTTGATTCACAACCTGTGTCAAGTTGGTGTTAATTTACAACCTGTGTCAAGTTGGTGTTGGTTCACAACCTGTGTCAAGTTGGTGTTGGTTCACAACCTGTGTCAAGTTGGTGTTGGTTCACAACCTGTGACAAGTTGGTGTTGGTTCACAACCTATGTCAAGTTGGTGTTGGTTCACAACCTGTGACAAGTTGGTGTTGATTCACAACCTGTGACAAGTTGGTGTTGGTTCACAACCTGTGTCAAGTTGGTGTTGATTCACAACCTGTGACAAGTTGGTGTTGGTTCAGAACCTGTGTCAAGTTGGTGTTGGTTCACAACCTGTGACAAGTTGGCGTTGGTTCACAACCTGTGTCAAGTTGGCGTTGGTTCACAACCTGTGACAAGTTGGTGTTGGTTCACAACCTGTGTCAAGTTGGTGTTGATTCATAACCTGTGACAAGTTGATGTTGGTTCACAACCTGTGAAAGTTGGTGTTGATTCACAACCTGTGACAAGTTGGTGTTGGTTCACAACCTGTGTCAAGTTGGTGTTGGTTCACAACCTGTGTCAAGTTGGTGTTGATTCACAACCTGTGACACATTTATGTCAGTTCGTGACATATAGTGAATTCTACTATTGTATCCTCACTGCAATATTAACATTTTGCCACATGTGCTTTGTACAGCATTTACAGTTATACAACTAAATTAGGTATTTATATCAATGTTATGTTGCATAGTTTAATGCATAATTTTGCTTAGGAATACTAGCATATGTTAGAGACAAGAAATAAGCCCATTGAATGTGGTTATCAGTACTAATTTTACATTGACGTGGGACCTTATGCTTAGTTTATAGCAGAGTGTTTTAACTTTGAGTAAGACAGTTTTGTTGAATGGATTATTTTACTTGTGGAATATGTTGAACATAAGTCAGCCTACAGTGATACAACGAACAACAGTGTAGCTTACAATGTTACCAGATATCAAACTTTTCCTTGCAAGATATTGTTTATCAATTTCATAACTTGTCTACTAATAGAATGTGTTATCAACTTGCTTATGTATTACAGTAGTGATGCCATATATCAGATGTTTGTTTTGTGATATTAGTCATCAATTTCGGATTTTCTCATTAAACATGGGCCTGAAATTGTGTGTCCTTAAAACATGTTTTCATCACTTATGACTAAGACATTTCATCAACATGACATGCCACTAGCTAGCTTCTCGCTGTCAAATATAGTTGCAAACAATGAAGGGGAAACCAGTGGACAGTTTCACTAAGATACTCAGCTCGAGGAAAATTCACCGTTAAACATCTTTCTCAAAATGTAAAAAAAATCGCCACTATATAACCGAGGACACTATTCTGTGACACACCCGTGAAGGTGTCCTGGTGGCACGCCCTGGTGTTAACAATTTTCAGTATACAAGATCACTGTTAATGAGCGAAATAGATTTTAAATAGAAAAATTGGGTTTATGAGCTCATAATAATGTTAGTTCTTAAATTACTTAAACCATTTTATGGTCTACATGTTTAGTGGAATTATTATTGTAAAGCGTAGAGCACTATGTGATTATGGCGCTAGATCAATTTTGTATTTTATTATTATTAGTGAAATGGTCCCCAGGTGGATGAACCCGTGATGCACTAAAGAGAATTACCACAATTTCACTAACTAAATACAAATGACCAATGAACAGGAAAAACAGAAAATGTAATTTGTCTTACAATATTCTCTGTAGCTGTAATATTGTATCAGGTCCTTATGACTGCTCAAAAGTTTATACCTCACCCCAGCAGACCTGTTCATACCAACACCAACTCAATTTATATGGGAAGTATTCAGCCATATTGTATCTACAGTGAGAAAGCTATTCACACACCACTCCTTCACTGTTTCTAAGTTGTCATCTTGATTGCGAGTGCATGCTCCCCACTGTGCTACCAAGCCTTCTTGAGCTATATATATATGTATACCATGCATTGCCGCTGCAACTTACCGTAAAGGGAATGTGGACTTAGTTTAGGATTAGTCGGGTACTGTAGCATAACAGCAAAGCATAATATCAACTGAGGGATGTGGATTCAATTTTGAAGCCAATATTTTAACCATGGAATATTTTATTCCTTTGCTTTGGTTTCCTGACCAATATAAACTATACTTGAATACTGACTGATGGAGTTGTGTGATTTGGTGGCTGCATAATTCCCAGAGATGCAAAGATGTTTGGAGATCCAGGGTGCATGACACCTTTAACTGAGGACCCTACAGGTATGCAATATTAGATATATGTATTTTCTACTTTGGCACACCTTTACACACACTGACCTATATACACATAATTGGGAATATAATGGACTGGGGGGGGTAGTATTAAAACATTCACATATGCCCACAAAGCCACTCTCAAACATAATACTCCCGACACCACAGAAAAGTTGTTTTAATACTTTATTTTCCAACAGCTGCCCCCCCCCCATGCAGAAGCATAGACATGTACATTTAACTATAAAATTGTCAAGATTTATTCCCAATCCCCTCCTACTATGTCGAGTAGAACCGGTCGTTTTCATGCTTAAACAATTTGAAAGTTAAACATGATCAGATTTCACTATGCACATAACATTTCACATCTCTACAGTTTCTAGTACGATGATAGTTTATTATTGATGAAGTTCGATTCCACTTGACACAAAAGTTTACCAAAATTTCATTACATGAAAATTTTGAAAACCATCTCTCATCAAACGTCTTGATTGTTATGTAGTCTACAATGCAAAAGTATTTCTTCCAGTTCCCAAACAAGAATTATGTAGTTGGTGTTATACGATTTTTTTCAAACATTAATATCGACAAACCATTAGAAAATCTTGATCTGAGGACGAAAAATGTTTTTTTTTTTTTAACTGAACGAACAGTTAGTTTTAAATTAATGTTTCATATATTTTAGCTATTTATATTACCACACAATTATACAATTTTAAGCCTTTGATTTTTTGAATGAAGTGCATGGTTCCTGAGAGTTCTACCTGGTTGCATTTCTGCAGAAAGAAGAACATTTTCCATTTCAAGACCAGCTAATCATATATCTTCCCACCTATTTCACCTTACATTGATGATAGATCAGTCCGCAATGATGCCATGGCAACAAGACATGTGACTCCATGATTCCTCGGGTGTTGTTGAACAGAATAATTGCAAAACAAAAATGTGCATCACAGATATTGTGCAGGATTCGTGCGGTTGATTATCACAGTGTTGCTAAAATGGTAACATCTTCCAGATTGAATGGCCGCGGATGCAGTTTATGGTGTTATGAAGTGAAGAAGCCACCATCCAGTTTACGAGCGTAGCCGCGATTTGTAGTCTGTGTGTGATGACCCTCTGAAAAACACATCGTAACATGTTATTCTTAAAAGTTACATTTAGTCTGATGAACATTATTTATAATTTGTGATATTTTCAATATACAAATCATCACAATTAAGAACGACATCAGTAAAAAGGTAAGTTCTTATACAGTGCAGTATCCAATCCCCAGGACTGCTCAAAGCGCTTTAAACTTTACTTCCTGGCAGACCTGTTCAATCGAACACCATCTCAACTTCTCTGGAAAGCATCCAGCCATGCTACAAGTAATGCGCAAAGACTCTTTGTACACAAATATCCACCACTGTCCATAGCGAGGTACTCATACAGATGAGTGAACTGGAGCAATGTAGAGTGAACGAACTTGCTCAAGGTTCAACACCGCAGCATTCGAACCTGACATCATAATTATTATTTTGTTTAAATTGCGATATTAACACGATTAAAAGTAAGTTTCCATTTACATGCAAAACATTTGACATGCCCCATCATTGATAGTCTCAATAAATGGAAAACCATTGTATTTACCAATCGCATTCTTGATGCTGTGGATGAGGTCTTTCCTGCGTCCTTGGGCAGTTCTTAGTGGATGATTGAGATGTTTTGGCTCAGGAGGAACGTGGAATACACGATTCTTGAGAATGCGCCTGCAACAAGATGCCACAACAATATAGATATTTTGTCAAATAGCTATGAAGATAACTAATTATTCAATTAGTCAACGTTAATCAAAAAAATTGATCCCGAACACGTGAAAACTTAGCTCAGACTACGTAATCATGGATATTTTGTATTTACAAGAAACTTTCTGCCTTTATTATAGACGATGTCTAATAAATTGTTATCAGTATTTACTTGCTGACAGATTAATCTACAATAAGATGTGAAGTAGGAATAATTATGAGTAAACAGAAGTATATAATAATTTTTTCAGAACAGAAACTCATGCTCAATCAAATCAAATCGTGACATTTATATTGCGCCGTTCCAACAATCGTTGCTCACGGCGCCTTACAGAATGTTCGGGAAAACAGGTAAGTCTTAAGGTTTGATTTAAAATCAGTGTTTGTCATTGTTGTTGCAGTCAGCTTTTGCGGCAGCAAGTTCCATAGTGTTGGGCCTGCCACGCAAAAGGATCTATCACCCCAGCGACGCGTTGCACGTGGTACACATAGATGATTGTGTTCACTGGAGCGCAACAATCGAGTTGGCTGACGTCGGGTCACACATTTGGTGATATACTGTGGTGCACAGCCAGTCAGTGCTCGGTGCGTGAGTAGAAGTATCTTATACTCTACTCTAACTGCTATTGGCAGCCAGTGCAGCTTGATCAATAGAGGTGTGACATGACAGAACTTCCTGGCGCCGTCGACAAGGCGAGCCGCCCAGTTCTGTACTCTCTGCAACCGTTCTAGTTGTTTCACAGGCAGTCGGTGGAGTAATGCATTGCCAACGTCAAGTCTGCTGGTAACAAACGCATGTATGACTTGTTCTGTCGCTGCAGGTGTTAGATAACGTCTTATTCTTGCAATATTTCGGAGATGGAAAATTGCAGATTTACAGACCGCAATCACGTGCGTCTCCATCTTCATCTCGGCATCGAACTGTACACCAAGATTCCGTACATTCTGAGTTACAGTGACCAAACAGTCTCCAATGCATAGTGTGCGCAGCTCAATTTTTCTTAGTTGTTGCGCAGAGCCGAACACGATGACTTCTGTCTTTGAGTCATTCAACTTTAAAAAGTTTGTCATCATCCACGTCCTGATCTCCGCTACACATTCTTCAATACGGACGACAGCCGCAGCAATGTTCTCTTGGTGGGGTTTCACTGGAATGTAGATTTGAGTATCATCCGCGTAGAAATGACACATCAAATTGTACTTGCGAATAATCTTAGCAACTGGTGCTACATAGATGGAGAACAGCTGAGGACCCAGCACGGAGCCTTGTGGTACCCCGTATACCAGAGGACGAGCAGGCGATGTAGCACCATGAATGTGGACTGACTGGACTCTGTCTCTCAGGTATGACTTAAACCAGTCCAGTGCATCTTGGACCACTCCGATATCATGTGAGAGTCTATGCAACATCACTTCATGGTCGACGGTGTCAAACGCAGCCGATAGATCCAGGAGAACCATGATGACAACATTCTGATTGTCCATTGCGTGCAGGATGTGATTCTGCACACAGACAAGGGCCGTCTCAACGCTGTGATTCGGCTTGTACGCTGACTGATAGGGCTCACAGAGATTGTGCTCTGACATGTGAGCTGACAATCTCGCAGCAACGACACGTTCTATTGTCTTCGATAGATAGGGTAGATTTGACACGGGTCGGTAGTTATTCAAGACAGTTTTGTCTAGACTCGGTTTCTTGAGTACTGGCCTGATGTGCGCTTCCTTCAAGTGTGAAGGCATTACCCCCGTTCTCAGAGACAGGTTAACAATTGTCATGAGCACAGGTACAACATCGTGCGCACAGTCTCTAAGAAGCCATGTCGGAATGGGATCAAGTTCACAAGATTTCACTGGCGATGACTTCAACAACATTCCAATTTCAGCCTCAGTGGCTGGCTCAAATGCAGTCAGCAGACATGTCTGCGGTGCATCCTCAGCAGAGGCATTTACAATGATGACATTCTGATTCAGTTCAGACCGAATTTTCGAGATCTTTTCTGAGAAGAAATCCGAGAACCGCATTGCCAGTGTGTCAGACGATATAAATTGAATAGATCATAAACAACCACCAGCGTGCTTGATTCTCAGAGTGTAAACAAAATTACAATTACAATGGGAATATCTTAACAATGCAGCAACAGCTTAAAATTTGTAACATAGATTTCAATTCTGAAATATTGCACATCCAGAAATTTCACCCAGGTTGGTATTCATCACATCTGCTGTGAAACCAATAAATTGTTAACATTGAAATTGTGTCAACACCACACAGATAGAGAACGTTAAAAGCTATACGTCTATCTGGGACAGCGATACAGTATCGGAGACAAAAACCAAGACAAGGAGATTCAAAGAAGAATCACCAATGGCTGGACAGTATTCGCCAAACACTGTGATATCTTGAAGGGTAACTTTGGAACCTGCTTGAAGAGACAAGTCTTCAACTCATGCACTTCCAGCAATGACATACGGCACGGAAACATGGGCACTCACCATGCATCCAGGCAAAGAACAAGCTAGCAGCCGCACAAACAAAGATGGAACGGAGTATGTTAAACATAACATATCGGGAGAGAAAAACAAACGTCTGGGTAAGAGAGAAGACAAAGGTCATAGACGTGATAGAACAAATCAGAAGACAGAAGTGGACCTGGGCAGGGCACATCAGCAGATTACGAGATAACCGATGGACATCGCGTGTCACAACCTGGAGACCTTAAGAAAGGAAACGATCTAGAAGAAAATTGGCTATATGGCGGAGACAAACTAGACGAGTACTGGAAGGGCACCATCTGGCAGAGGATAATGCAAGACAGGCAGATTTGAAAATGACATGTAGAGGCCGTTGCCTACTGCTGCACAATGATGATGATGATTATGAAGTTGTGTAATTTTTGCTTAGATCCCTCACCCATGGGGCAGGCCAATTGTTTCAGGCTGCACGAGCGTTTCATTTGTGCCTTTCAGGAACTCTTTATGTTGGTTGTACTGTGACTTGAGAACAAAGTCAAGATTGTCACGTGGAGCCTGTGGGTCGTAGTGGTACACCTCGTGTCGCGAGCTCGACAATGTGAACTTCTGATGAAGTTCATTCCAGGGAAGTTTCTTCTGTGCCAGATGTGTTGGTTCATTATACGGCTCCTTCTGTAAAACAATAAGCATTCATCAATAAAATGAACATGGTCGTCAATCTACGAAGCAGTTACACCACAGGTATAAGGGAAAGTGTGAACAACTATCTGCGACATTAATTTCTCCCTAATTTTGAATATTAATGTGTTAGTGGGCAGGCAAGCATAAAACATTTAAGTTGTTAATCTTGGTTATTTAGCAATACTTTCAAAGACTGCCTGCTAAGTTAACAAGCTAAGGAAGCTACTGCCTTGGTTTAGTGACTTGCAAAACGTAAGAAAATGTAAAGTTATGCAACAAAACTCGTTCCAGGGTTATCATGTTTCTTTTATGAATACTGGATGATAACTACTGGGTGCCTAAACTGTGCCTGTGGTTATAAGTCTGATTTAGATGTACATCTTAGAATAAATATTAAAAACTATTACTTTGTATTATCATAAGCAAAGAATAAACCGAATAAATGTGTTGCTGACATTACCCTGATGTTAAACTACAACGAGAAGTGTAAATATAAATAAAATGCCCAGATGCAAACTGGAGTTAGACGCATGGGACGGGTCATGTCTCATGAAGAGCCGCGCTGTCTTTGTCTTTGAGTTTGACGTTGGGTTCGTTTTGTTGCGTGCAGTGTGTAACAATACTGTCCAAGTAGATTTATCTGCTTGTATATACAATGTACTCTTTGAGCCAGATTCATAGAATAGATTTCACAATGACAACACGTAACTATTGTGGCAACGACGTTCGTCTATGATCATGATATTACATTACTATTAGCGGCAAAGCAAAACAATTCCCGGAAAAAAGCTGAACTTGAAGTGAAGGTTAAAGTAGTTACCAAAGTATCTCTTTGTCCGACGAAGTTCTCGTCATTCTCAAGCGTTGGGAAAGAATACGGTTTCCTTGTTGACATCATATTGCTGGTTGAAGAGGGCGATGGCTAATTAAAACTACCTGCAACTCCAGCAAGCCGAAACAAAGTTATTGACGACGGGTACCATGACGACCGGCTGTCGCGCTCACGGGAAATACTTTTTATAAACATTAGTCGCAACACAAAATTATACAGTTATATTATTTTATATTGAAATACAGTTTTTTAATCTTTGCGAATGATGTGAACATAGAATTGCTTAGATATTAATAATAATATCACGACACTACCAGCTTTGATTACCCAGGTGCCGTGAGGTGGCAGCACTTCTTGCGCCTCTCGGAAAAATTTATATAATGCGCAATCTGGGTGATATGGTAAATTTATACAATTTTACGGTTCGCTGATTCCGGCGCAACGTATTAATTTTAACATGCATGTGAATGAATTGAAAAGCATCCGAACATAAAACCATGCAGCGAGTCAATGAATCCCAGTTAAGCACAATCAAGCAATGTTAAAAAGATATGTTTAGTAAATGTTTGCTATAGTATTTGATAAGAAAATAATGTATGAACAAATATTTATTATTATTATTACCAATATGACTAGAATTAGTATTAGCTTATAAACACGTTTCCGCTTATCTTATTTCTTCAGTCACCATTCTTAATATTTCCAGATAAAGCGAACGTTAAGTCACAGTGTCGCCCTCTGGGGAATTGCTCACTAGCAGCAGCAATGGAGGCTACCGATAGTTGCAAGAAATTAACCAAACTTTAACATTTTGTGACTTTGTGTTATCGTGTCAGCTGTGTCAAAATGGGCAGGCAGATTTATTCATATTATGAAACACTTTACATAGCTAAAAAAATGCAAATGTAATTTACTTTATCTATCCACCGTTGCCGTGAAGTGTTGTTGGATAATACACAGCCTTAAATTCGCACTATAGCATTGGTGATCGAGGTTGTTCAGCTGTGCCGTTCGGACGTAATTTATTATATGATAAGTAATGTATTTTACGGATCCAGAGTGGGTGAGAGTTCATAACTCTCTATTTTTGCTCCAAGGGGGTGTAGTTGGAGGTTTTTTGGCGAGTCGCAGGGGATGCAATTGGAGGTTTTTGTGAGATTCAAGGGTGCACCCCATTGGTCAAATCGTACACCCGGCATTGTAGCTCTAGAGTAGTATGGGCATAGTTACATAATTCCCCTATAGACTATATAGTTCAACTAGCGTGCTCTATTTATATTTATGAGTATGGGGCAAAGCGCACGCCAACCGCAGTGCACAGTGCATCATCCGTGCAAAGCGCTCCCCCAACTATCTCGACAGATGTTTTTATGTTGGTGCAATTCTACCAATCAAACAAGCAAATAATTTTGGTTACGTTCGATTTTCGCAGGAAAGAGAAAACCATGTGGCGCCATCAGACGGGTTCACTTTGAAACGTTTTATCTTTACGCGAGCTCGCGCGAATGGCGTAACATACGTAACTAGCAGTCAAGTCGAGGGCGGCAAGCCTTGGACGACTACTCAAGGGCAACTTGATGAACATGTACGAAGACGGAAAACCAACATTGAACCGATGAGTGTCCCTGTGTGTGGTAATGTGGGTAGGGTGGCACATATTAAACCTTTGAATATATCTATTGAAGCAGCAAAAACATTTCTTAGCAGCCGCTTTATTTAGAAAGGACCACACTTTACAAAAAAAACGTGTCATGTTAGTAAATACATTAATTTAAATATTTTAACAGACAAGGAAAAACCCCTTGTGTATTTATATATCCCGTTCTTCCGTCTTTAGGCGTACGACCGAGCGACAGCGCATTAGCTTACTTGTCACTGCAACAAAACAAAGTTAGAATGGACTTTGGCTAAATAACATCGCAGACGATAATTCGATGTGTTGCCCATATTGTATATTTGCCAAGATAACTTGATTAAAACATATCCTATCAATGTTAGTGCTTTGTCTTTCTACATTTTCACAATTAATTTTCAAAAACTCATGCCTTTTTTTAATGTGTCCACGGTGTTGTGCGCGGTGTGCGCGGGGGCGCGTTGCGGTGTGAAGGGTACGGCGTGCGGTATTTGGGGGGGGGGCGGGGCGGGTGCGGTATGCTGTGCGTATGTGAGGAAAAGTGATTCACGAATCAATGGTGTTTGTCCCGGTGTAACAGGCCGAGAATGGTCCAGTGCCAGAAGTAGGCATGTGTTGTTTCTAAGACGTTGTGCGCTAATAATAGGTTAAAGTTAAACATGGTATAATACATAGAATAAACATAACTGTAATAACTTGACAGTATTAGGAAATTATGTTATAGGGCATGGACTTATGAAATGGTATAGTAGGACAAGGACACAATCAGGAAATGAGGCAGGACAAAGATACCTTTAGAAAATGATGTAGTAGAACAAGGACACAATTATGAAATTATATAGTAGGATAACAATAGAATATATGGATAATAATAATAATAAACTTTATTTACACACCATCAAATCCGGGACTAATTGCCCGTTCACGGGTGTCTAAAAATTGGCAAATATCTAAGAAACATGAAATCGCATTTAAGAGAAATAAACCAGAACAAAGTTAGCAAGCAAAATCCTAGTATATATAAATATACCTATGTAAAGTAAAATTACGGGTAAACGCAATAATAACGCAAACGATTAGCAAAAGTGCTGCACAGCTAAATATAGTGGATAAAAAATACTTTGCAGGATTAAGCATTCGCGATGTTCAAATGGCAATAACTCAAGAAGTAAACACAATTCCTCAGTGTATCCAGCAGTGCATTTGTAGGTAAGATTATTATCTTTATGGTGATATAAAAAATATTAAATTCCGCCATTGGAATTTTAGGTACGCCTTGAAACATAAACCCGCATAGGTGCACGCCATGCTAAATCCCAGCGATGCTACGTGCTGTGACGTCACAACGACCGCTAGGTGGAGAAACAAACTGCAGAAAATTTACAGAAAAGCGCGACCAAAAGAGGCCTTGAAAAGGGTGATGGAGGAGGTTAAAAATTAGTTGAATGTCAGGACACTATTTAAAAATTATATTTCATTCCGATTGGGAAGAAAAAGGTTAATTTTGCAACGAGTCGGAATTGGTTCCGATGACACCCCTGCCTGGCAGATAATACGACCTCTCGCCATTGTACACAAACTTCTCAGAACAGTTTATATAATGTATGACGTGATATGACTAGGACACGATAAGGAAATGGTATAGTAAGACAGAAGCGCAATTAGGACAACACATTCATAGAAGATAAAAAAAAGTCAGTAGTTATGTCATTATGGTTATGGACAAGGACTCAGTTGGGAAATGGTGCAGAATTGGAAGGACACAATTAGGAAATTATGTAGCAGAACAGGGGCGCAATTGTAACTTGGTGTAATAGGACAAGGACGCAGTGTTAAATGAGAGGAAAAGACAAGGAGACAATTCGGAAATAAGGTAGAAAGACAAAGACACAGTTATGAATCGAGATAGAAAGATAAAAATACAGTTAAGGAATTATGTATTACGATAGGGGAGCATTTTGAACACATGAGTGAAATAAGACAAACAGATCAGTATACGTACCTAGAAAATTAGATGGACAAAAATACAACTTGAAAAAATTGGTTGAACAAGGACGTGGGAAGTGCCGGTGTAGTAGGACGAAGAGCAATTAAAAATGAGGTTGTAGGACATGCACAAAATTGGGGTGACGGGACAAACAAGAGTTTAAATTGAATTAGTTGAGATTTAAAAATTAGGTTCATGGTTTTGGTCGAGTGCAGGAAAATTCGGGGAAAGTCGAGGAGTGACGGCTGGTGGAAACATTGCGGAAGTAACCAAGAGGAAGGTATATATATATATATTAAGAGTGGTATTTAACTCTAAACTTCAGGCACAAACACGTGAAATAATTCATATTAATAGTAAATTAAAGTAATATGTTCGGAAATGAAAGTATGTGTTCGGAAGCAGACTAATCGTGTAATGGTTTGAGGGCGGGGGACCACATGCCATGGAGCTTGATCTGAATCTTTGCCGGATCATGGAGTTATGTGTTCGGAACATGAATGGAGATTTGTGAACTTTGTAAGTGGCAAATATTGAACTAACCGCACGATGTGTTTTGCATAATGACACCGTGCATCGTGTAGTCATGTCCATGGAATCATATATGTCATATACGGTCGTGCTAGTGGAACCAGACAGTACGGTCGTGTCAGTAGACCCTTGCACCGTGTCTGGTCAAGACTGAAACCAGAACGCCAAGTATCGTCACGTGCGTACCAGTGAAACCATGCGCAGTGTTGACCATGTTATTTTGTATGGTCTGGCGAAACTCATGTTGCGAAAACTACTATATTCACGGTCAGGGATAATGCCAAACATTGTTGCATTGGAAGGTAACGTGACATGCACTCAGGCGTGACCGCCGGTTTCGGCCACTGGTTCTGGCAACAGAGTTCTGCCGTCCGGTCTACAGTGTTTAAAGTTGTCGGTCAACTCGCAAATTGTCATTTTCAGGGAAGGTTTATAAATAGAAGGTGCAGCGGACCGAGACGACCCGTCACACGTGATCTAACAAGATGCAGTCATCCCTTGCATTCTTAATTTTACCGATGTTGCAATTAAAGCATGTTACAAAGCCTTTATTTTAATTTGGTTAAATCGCCAGCAAATACGATCATTTGTTGCATCCTTTCACATTACGCGCAAGTCACGAACAGGTTACGGCGTTTCTCCTTTGGAAAATCCTGAATGCGAGATTACAGACTTCTTGGGTGCCCTGTGGTCGAGTCTATATAAGACGGGAGGGCGCGGCCCAGCAGACATTATCAACACGCTTACGATATAATGTTCGTCAATGGACCACGTTTCATATCGACTGACGGACGGACAAACAAGACAGCAGAAGTAAACTGAATAAGACAAGTAAGCAAATTTAGTCAACACTATGTATAGGTTTATGCAGTTGTCGAGAACAACAGCTGAACTTCGCGCCATGTGCATTGTGTTTACCGCCAGTACATGTATAGAACATACGGCGTGGAAGGTGTCTCGTTGATTACACTTGTGCACTTCACTGGCTGCTAACCTTGCCAGAGACAATAACAGATGGAATGAAAGATAAATGTGACGTTCCAACTATTATAACAAGAGTTTCACCAGATTACCAACCGACGTAAACGGCTCGAAATGGCAAGCGAACAAGGTAGCCATTGTGCTGTGGAGATCAGACAAGACTTATGATATCGATTAAGTTTATATATAATATTATACACAGTCACTGTTGGAACGCCTAGTGCTGTGAAACGTCTTTTCCCTTCCCCTTGCTCTATTGCAGGGTGGGGTCCACGTCACTCATTTGCTTTTTCTCCTTTTCTTGTTATCTCCCTCCATCTTCGTCTGACCTTCCATTTTTAGTTGTTCACATATTAGAAAGTGTCTGCAAGCATCCTAATATCGACTCCCTATCGTTGTCCTGAACGCGCCACGCGCTCAGTTCCATCGTTGGGACAATCGTGCAGCGCGCGTGGTGCGATCGAGATGGGGTGTAGAGATAGGGGCGCTTGCAGACACTCTCAATTAAGAGTACTATTTGTGTGTACTTGAAAGTAGTGGAGCGACTGCAACATTATAGTGTCTACGTTAGTTATGTTCGAATGCAATACTGAATTATGATTTCCGTCTCGTTTAGGTAACTGAAGAACATATCTAACAGCAATTCGTCCGGACCTCTTATAGTAGGCCGACTGTCACATTGCCAAGCTATCTGCAGTTCTGGTCGCAACTCTTCCAGAACGAGACGCATCTCGTATACAGTAACTAAGGATATTGCCGCAGAGTTTTGCAATTACTTTGGACACGGTCAAATCTGCGACCTTTGACACTATTGTTTCAAACGTACAGCTACCGAATTGAAGTCGTCCGCCAAAGGATTTTGCCGGGCTCTGTCAGATCGGTCGTGATGGAGGATTACGGAGCGGCCATGAGTCCAGTGGGGGCAGCCTGGGTAATACTGTCGGTGTCGGTCGGCGCCATCATGTTGACGTGTCTCCTCTGCCAACTGCTTAACGCGACCTTCGCCTATCACGCCACCGGTGACGTCGATAAAACGAAACGGAAGCTGCGCAGACGCGTGTTGCGCCACCGAAACTCGGACGTCGATGCCGCTTTGCAGATGCTTCGCGACTCGGTTCGGTGTTGAGGACAGTGATGGAGAAGGAAGCATTAATTATTGGGAGTTGTGTAGTGTAAAATTGGGTTGTCTTGTAGAAACAAAACAGTACTTCGGATAAAGGGGTCGCCTGGAACTTATACCAGTGGATCAAAATCTCCAAACAATCCTACGTGAACATTGACGGAAAGATGTGCAAATGCATAACATCGATTTAATATTAAAACGAAGCTTTCTGAACTCTGCGAAACGTCGCGTGACTGTTGCGCCAATCGGACATTGGCACTGTGCCACTTCGCTATTGATGTCTTCAGTTTTCGTCTGTCTGTACAAAACTCGCGCATTTATACTTAACGGAAACAAATAATAATGTCATTACATGTATTTATAGGTTTTATTTAGGAGGAAACTGTTATGTTTTATAGTAATTTATTCGTGTATGCATGCAAGTAGTTCGTGTATGCATGCAAGTAGTTCATGTATGCATGCAAGTAGTTCATGTATGCATGCAAGTAGTAATATTTTATATAGAGAGAAATGCAGTGTATCGCGTATAACAGGGGATGTATTATTTGTGACAGGTACTAGATACGAATATACTCCTATGTATCAAGGTAAGGTAGTTAGTTATGCGAACTTGTAGTATACAGTATTAAGTGTGCGAATTAGGAGGAATGAAAGAGCTTGTGTGATATATCAAATGTCATTATGTGTTTATTGTAGAGTAAATATTAATTTTAACATATTTTATATTGCGTAAAAGTGAATAAGCTCAGCGATGGTATGGCTAGAGTGTGTATTAGTATTTATTTGTCTACGAGTATTTTATAAATGGCTATATGCTGATAACAATTAATCATTAAGAAATAGTCTGGGTTTTTTTCAAATTGGTATGTATTGCTAGTCGATGTTTTAATAAATCAGACAATGTGTTAATACAATACATAAACCTGCTTCACGCTTGCTTTCGTTTGCTGTATTTACCCCCCCCCAATACGTAGCTTGTCTGTGCCGTGTATGAAAGTGAGCGCTAATATTTTGTGGACGCATGGCTAAGTGATATGAGCTTGTGCGCCTTCCAGTCCACCAGTCATGTATCCAGCTATCTGTTCTGCTGCCCAGCCCAAAGCTTACCCGTCTTCTCCAGATTTACGCCCTGTCTACGAATGTCAGTGAAACACCTTTCGACGCTATTGTATTATTGAAGGTCTGCTTCAATATTCGCTAGCTTTGTTTCTGATGACAGGTTCTGTGTTCGAAGTATTCTAAGGTATTTTTTAGAGTTTTCGAACTGTGGACATTAGTCGGTACACAACGACTTTTTAGAATTGGGGTGTGTGCACACTGGCACAACATCGCATAAGCGTAATCTAACGAGGGTCTACGACAACACAAGCTGTGCTATATACGATACATCAACCAACAAGAAAGAACTTCGACGGAGAGAGACGAAATGTCGGATGTTTTTTAATTTAACGACGCTTCAGCTTATAAAAAATGCAGCTTAACAATATCCATAATCACATGACGATGAAAGAGCAAGTGTTCAGTTCAAGACACTTGTATTACAACAATTAAAACACTTGTGAGTGTTTTAATCCATTGATCCGTCCGTCCGTCATACGTTCGCCCGCCCGTCCATCTGTCGATCCGTCCGCCCGTCCGCCCGTCCTCTGACTGAATATTTTCGATAATTTGGATTACTTCCTTCCATATTACTTCCAAACAGTGCTACAATAATCTAAGTCGGGACAGATAAGTGAAAAGTAGGCTTCCATCTCAGTTTTGATCTTCCTCCTCTTCTTCTTCTGCTTCTTCTGGCACACTCTGCTGCTTTCTGTGCTGTTTTGTGTTAGGGAGAGAGCTTCCCGTTACCCCTCCAAGTACAGCGCATGTGAACACGTCAACTGATATCAATCTTGTCAAAAGCTTCCACCTAACCCAAACACTAACTTTCAACCTAGCCCTAACCATAAACCTAAGCGTAAGCCTAACCATTTTTGCACATCAGAACAATCATAAAAAGGCATTTGAAAGTGAAGGACAGGAAGCTCTCTCCTTTTGACAGACTGTCCTCGCGCATCTATGCACACTAGGCCCAACTAAACCGACATATCAGTGGCTCCACATGGTGGACGTAATCCATAAATCGGCGTAGCGAAACTAAAATCAATAAAGCGCGACCTACATTTTATTGAGCAGCCTATGGATGAAGTTTACATTCAGTGAATTATTTTATAAATATTTATGTGTGTGCTTCATTTAATTATTATTAAACAATATAACCAGTCAAGTAAAACATAAATTATTTTTTTACGATCTGCGGACCGAAGTCTCTGCGGATCTACTGGTATCCATGAACACAAACATGGCGGCCGATCACGATCAGTCGGGGTTTGACAGGCGTATGACGTCTTCGTTTGGGGATGGATTCGTTGATATGGATGATGAACTGATTAGAACAGATACTAATATTCTGAAGTTGGGCGGACACGATGGCGAGATTTCTGAAGGCACCGACTTTTCAACGGAACGCAGCAGCGACGAAGTCGTCGAATGCCAAGGTGCCCCAGCTAGCCAATTGTTCGGACTGGGCACGGACGGGGAACGACAGGTAATCCGTCACTTCTGTGTCGTGCCGCTTTAGATACTCGTGCGTCTGAACATCTTACAGTTGCTATTGATTGTTACTTAATATATTTAGTTATGATGAAATAGCTGACACCACGCACGAAACGGCACTCCTGTGCTTATCCTGTTCTGGGGGCTAACACAGGACTCCCGTAAATTCGTAATTCACAGAACAAGGCGGAACCATTGTATAGTTGCCCTAGCATTCAGTGTGTGCATAGCATGAGACTGATACTTCTTGCATAGTTAAATATGTCATGCAGCCATGCACAATATGAAGGTGTAATGTCTAAATTACCTGGCAAGGTTTAATGAATGGAATGAGCAGAACGGAATGAACATCATCACATGTCTTAGCCTTCTGTCTATTTAATTGGAATGGCCAAAACAAGGCCACTATTGCCTGCAATCTTTGTTTAATCATCGGGAAGGAGGAAGGGGGATAGGGAAAGTCAGTAGTTTCTGGCTAAAAGTGATAATGTTGACATATGTGAGTTTATGGACTCTTCGTTAGGTGTTTATATTGACACCTAGCAGACAATCGAGGAACCAATGATGTAATGATCATGTGTGGTGTTACTGCTGAAATGCTATGCATTTAAAGACATTTCCTGTGTCTAGCCTCCAGAGAATGGCATACTGGATGAGTACATCATCGCACAGGGCTTGTCCAATATCGGCAAGTCAGCTGATGGCACAAGACATGTCTACCTGCACGTCACTCTCCCAGTAAGTGTTAGTAGGTAGCAATTTATGTGTCCAGCACATCAAGCTTTGCCTACGTCACAATCAAATTTTTGCGTGTGAGCTCTGTCAAGCTTTGCCAACCATGTTGATAACGGTTATATACATGAATTATATTACTTTTGCTGCATCTCATAAACCAAACATTCCCGCATACAGTTGTCACTTTAAATATGTTGCCTTATGTTTTTGTTATATTTAAAGAAACACTTTTGTGACCAGAATTTCATCAAAATATATGATGGAATGTCCGAACCCACCATATGTTTTCTGAAAGCTTGATGGAGGTTTTGTTAAGCAGCAGGTCACGTGATGGATAGATGAATTGGGATGCATTTAAACATAAAAAGTACATGGTGTCATTATTTTATTAGTGCACACATACACACGCATACATATTTGTACTGTTGCATGCATGCTGGTACACACGTGTACACATACACATACACACACACTTTATTACTGCAATGACAACTGTTAGGTTTACATGGTTCAGGTGGTAACATTTAGTAATGTACTTTTCTTTCAAGGGCTATGATTTGACAGACTTCAGTACACTTGCAAAGTATACACACCTGCAGAAAGTGGAACTTTTATACAACAAACTCACAGGTAATTTTAACATAACAACTTAAACACATGTTCATTTAAAAATAAAAGTGAATTTAACATAACAATCTAAACAAAATCCTGTTATAGATATTGAATTGAATGTATGTCATTATAAATAATTAAGCAAAATTTATATACATATATAGATATAATCACTAATGTGGCTGCGAATGTGGCATATTTGTTAGTATGCAACTGTAGTGTGTTATATTATATTCTCATTGAACCTGGCAAAATATTATTGTCAATGGATTTATCATGTTAGGTAGGAGGTATAATTTTGCTGATATTATTGTACCATCAGTTGACACCCCCACTGTGTGTGAAAGTAAGCAAACAGTGAATATCAAAAGCATTGAAAGATGCTAGTGAAACTCCACAAAAATTAACACAGCATATATATAAAATCTGATTACAATTTCTTTAAATATACATAACTGATGACATATTATTCAAAGCCACGTACAGTTGTTCTGGATTGACTGCTGTTGTTTCAGTGGTTTCGTTTGACAATTATTAGTTTAACTGTGATATAACCGTCAGCGTCATTGTTAACTTTGGCTGCTGTTCTCCGTTTCCAGACCTCTCGGTTCTGGGTAACATGCCCTACTTGCTGGAGCTGGATGCATCTCACAACCAGATCACCAAGCTACTTGACTTCAGCCCTCCCTACAATCTCAAGATTGTTGACATGTCCTTCAATCTGATCACAACCTTACCAGACCTCTTCATGCACCACTATCTGCAAACTCTCATCCTCGACAGTATCCTTTCAGTGTCTCTGCCGTTTATAATCATAAGAAAACCAAAGGTAAGTTCTTATATAGCGCCGGTGGTGACTGGATTACAGTAATTTTGTACTTACATAGAAGTAAAAATAATTTACCTCAGAACTACTTCAGTAGAAGTAAAAGTACCTTCTAAAACCTACTTAAGCTAAAAGTAAAACTACTTTCCAAAAGTACTTGAAGTAGAAGTTAAAATAGAACAGAAAGATTTTTTGTTCGGCAAGTAGGCCTAACCAACATACATGACAGCATCAGCAAACAAAAAATGAAGGCGGTGTGAAATTAATTACTGTTATGTCCCATGTATCTGAATAATCCATGTGAATAACGTTCTATAGAAATCTCTAATTTATTGTTTTTACAAATTCAACGGCAGGGCATGGAAATATGTTCCCGTATCTGCAACATCCATGGCAATAGTCTTTATGCATTAATTGCATCGTGGCTGAATGTTTCCCAGAGAAGTCGAGATGGTGTTCGACTAAACAGGTTTGCCAGGGAGTAAAGTGTAAAGTGCTTTGAGCAGTCCTGGGGACTAGATACTGTGCTATATAAGAACTTACCTTTACTTTTTTTATTGTAAAGTGTCTCCACAGTGAAGCTCAATGGAACAGCACAATATATATTTTATGGCCAGGTGACCACTATGGACAGGTAGCGAAAAAGCAAACAAATCACCCAGGACATTCAGAAGTGTCCTTTGTAGACAGGATTTCATCATGGACAGGTGTCTGCTAAGGCAGGTTTCAATGTATATCAATTTTATTCTTCATGGAACTTCCTGCACAGCTATCCCTAGATCAGGATTTCTAAGATTATCTAGTTATTACATTTAAGGAAAAAATATTGATTACATCACAATTGGCGTTCTTTTCACATAAACATTATACACTATAAATGTGGTCAATATAAGATGAGTAGTTTTTAATTACAATAAAACCTGTCCATAGCGGTCATCAACGGGATTGGATTCCCTTTGACCTGCCCGCAGGCAGCAGGTTGACTATGAATGGTTCAGTCCAAATTAACTGACCGTTATACGCAATAGACAGGTTACCATTATGGACAGGTAGTGGGCAGTGCAAACTAATAGGAAGTCATTCGGAACTTTCAAAAGTGACCGTTATATCCAGGTTATCGTTATGGACAGGTGGCCTCTAAGACAGGTTTTACTGTATTATGACAAAGTTAGTATTACTCATTTGTGGACCCTCATCCTCTTTTAATAAAAGCCAACTACAACATTTTATATAATGTTTCTGCATTGCCAAATGTCCAGTAAAGAAACACAAGTTGTGATTTTGATGGCTGTACATGATTACACTGTCTCACTTAGAAACAATGATGCATTAATTATGAGATGATCCGTAACCGAGTATCCTCAGACAACCAGATTATTGAGATCTGCGGACTTGAGAAATGTCACCGTTTGACTGTCCTCAGTCTTGGGCACAATCAGATAGAGAAGATTGAAGGTCTTGAGAACCTCCCCATCAAGAACCTCAATATCGTGAGTACGAGAATGTTGTTCATGTTCAGTGATATTACATGAATAAATTTGGTAGATATCCTACGCAATGTAAGTTAGTTGAATCAGTTGTGCACATTCCTAGTAATTGACTCTGCTGGTCATGACTGTAACATCCATGAAAACAGTGCAGTTGCATGTGCCCCATATCAAAAACAAAGGGTGAGTTGAATCCGTACAACCATTCTCACAAGCAGCTGAGCGGAAATGTGTATTAAGATAATTACTTTTGCTTCACAAACCAAAACAGCTGAATCTTGAAAGGCAGTGAGATTATTGGCTCAGCTTAGCTTGAGTGTTTTAGCAAGGTGATATGCCAACAGGTGTTAAGACTGGTGAATTAGCAGCTCCCCTGGTGCACAAGGAAGACTCTGAGGTCAGGTGTAAAACGACACATTTTGCAGTCACCCATGTGAGAAGAAACTAGACCACTTCACACGATTACAAAATTGTGGTTTCCCTCTATTAAAAATAATGTCATGTTATATTATCTAAGCATATAGTTAACTTCACAGGAGTGTTCACTTTGTTTTATATCATGCATACCCTGTTATCAGCATAATTTCTTTCAGAAAAACAACAACATCAGCAAGATTGAAGGCCTGGAAACATTGAAGTATTTACAGGTGAATTTGACATAATACTTTAAAACTATAAAATATGTTTGCCCTAATTATTAAGTTTTAAAGACCTTTATTGAATTAGCTTGCTTTAAAATTAACTTTGAGAATACAGTATGTAGCCAAATAGTATTATTTAAAATTGAATGGAGCAGGGAGCTTTAACACTGAGTTGATCTTGTTGGTAACTTATAGTGCATTAATGTTCGTTTGTTGACTTGTTTACGTTTAGGACATTGACCTATCGGCAAACAAACTGCGCAGCATGACTGGCCTGGAGAAACATGAGTTCCTCGACACTGTCAACCTCGAGGACAATGAGGTGGGTGGGGAATATTGTGTGTTCCCTTCTCCTAATTCTTCTCCTTCTTTTTTCCCAGACACTTCTTTTCTGTCTCCTTCCTTTCTTTTCCTTATCATTCTTTTTCTCCTGCTCTTTTCATTCCCCTTCTTCCCCTTCCATTCTACTCCCTTTCTCTTCCTCATTCTTCTCTCCTCCCCTTTTCCTCCTCTTCCTCTCTCCTCCTTTTTCATTCTTCTTTTCCCCTTTGTTTCAACTCCTCATTATTCTCCTCATTTTTTTCTCTCCATTTTGCATTTTATCCTTCCTCCCCTTCATTTCCTCCCCCACCTTCTTCTGCCCCTTCTTCTTCCCCCTTCTCCCCCCCTCTTACTCCTTCTCCCCTCCCTCTTATTCCTCCCCTCCATCTTACTCCTTCTCCCCTCCCTCTTACTCCTCCCCTCCCTCTTCCCTTCTCCCCTCCCTCTTACTCCTTCTCTCCTCCCTCTTACTTCTTCTCCCCTTCCTCTTACTCCTTCTCCCCATCCTCTTATTCCTTCTCCCTCTTACTCCTTCTCCCCCCTCTTACTCCTTCTCCCCTCCCTCTTACTCCTTCTCCCCTCCCTCTTACTCCTTCTCCCCTCCCTCTTACTCCTTCTCCCCCCTCTTACTCCTTCTCCCCTCCCTCCCTTCCTCCCTCTTTTCCTTCTCCATCCACTCACCCATTCCTTCTCCCTCTTTTCCATCCACCTCCTTCTCCCTCCCTCCCTTCTCCCCTCCCTCCTTCTCCCCTCCCTCTTACTCCTTCTCCCCTCCCTCTTTCGCCACCTCCCCTCCCTCTTTCTCCACCTCCCCTCCCTCTTACTCCTTCTCTCCTCCCTCTTACTTCTTCTCCCCTTCCTCTTACTCCTTCTCCCTATCCTTTTACTCCTTCTCCCCTCCCTCTTACTCCTTCTCCCTCCCTCTTGCTCCTTCTCCCCCATCCTCTTATTCCTTCTCCCTCTTACCCCTTCTCCCCATCCTCTTACTCCTTCTCCCCTCCCTCTTACTCCTTCTCCCCTCCCTTTTACTCCTTCTCTCCTCCCTCTTATTCCTCCCCTCCATCTTACTCCTTCTCCCCTCCCTCATACTCCCCCCTCCCTCTTCCCCTTCTCCCCTCCCTCTTACTCCTTCTCCCCTCCCTCTTACTCCTTCTCCCCTCCCTCTTGCTCCTTCTCCCCATCCTCTTATTCCTTCTCCCCCCTCCCTCTTCCCCTTCTCCCCTCCCTCTTACTCCTCCCCTCCCTCTTACTCCTTCTCCCCTCCCTCTTACTCCTTCTCCCCATCCTCTTACTCCATCTCCCCTCCCTCTTACTCCTTCTCCCAATCCTCTTACTCCTTCTCCCCTCCCTATTACTCCTTCTCCCCTCCCTCTTACTCCTTCTTCATCATGCTATTTCTGTGTAGGAAACTGAACATAGCTTTTTAATATCATGTTAACGTATGACATTCTTCTATGTGGTTACAACCAATAATATTACACAAATTGTATTTTTTTGTATTATTTCATTACTAAAACACACCACAGAGAAACGGCTACCACTCAGATTTAAAACATTGACAGGAATACCCTCAAAAGATTGCGAGACCAAACCAAGAACACTGTTCTTAGAAGAGAGACAAACCGGTAAAACTAGGAATTGCAAAATAAAGTTGATCTGGGCATGGCCCCATCCCCTCATGACTGAAACAAGATGTGTCACATGATTCTTATTGAAGTAACCCTTATGAGCAAGACAAATATAGCTGGTAGATCGTATTCCGATGTCAATTGTTGATACAACTGTTTGCCAAAATCTGGAATGTTGTAATCCACCCAAAAAGAGTGCAGAGAAAAATATTGTCTTAACCTTGTTCTTTTCTCAGAGAAATTTAACTAAATACTATCTGTGCTCACGTAAATGCTAACTGTGTGTTCTGTCACTCCTTCAGCTCATAGACATATCAGAGGTGGAGCATATTAAGCGGTTGGGACTGCTGCGGCATCTGAACCTGCAGCGTAACCCGATGAGAGAACTGCCTGACTATCGCCTCTCCATTGTCTTCCACATCCCACAACTGGCCGAGCTGGACCACAAACACGTCAACACAGAGGAGAAGGTGCAGTAGTTACTGTATTGAGCTTCTATTGACAGTTATACGGTAACACAGCTTCTTTTGACAGTTAAACAGTAACTGAGCTTCTTTTGACAGTTGTACAGTACAGTGGATGATTACTACAAGAATTCCATCTGCTTAGTGGTCATCTGTAAAGTATGTCATGCTTGGGAGGTGGGGGGTCTGTGGGCAAGCGTGACAAACTATTACATAGAAAAAAAGTGGGGGTATCTGGGTAAGTGTTAGTTGGTGATTTTTGAAATGCTTGCTCTATGACCTGTCAATGTCAAACAAAAAGCGCTTCATTGTTCAGCTATTTTTGAATAGATTTCAACAGTATTCGATCCAACAAAAACAGAAATGTATTAGGTGTTTTATTACTTTTACATATTTATATTTTATCTGTAAACAACAATTTTGGTGGGGTGTTCATGCCAGCATTATGAAGTGTGGTCAGCACGGGAGTGAGGGGTCTAAAGAATGTCCACAAACAGCCTGACATACTTTATGGATGACCATTTAAAAGGTACAACTCTGAAATCCCTGTTCTGGCCTGTTCCATATTATTTAGTGTAAATTTTATCCATTAAAGTAAGGAACAGTTTGACCAAGTCCCAATGTATTCTTTACAGCGAGAGTCAACTGCATGTTGTCTGTTCCAGAAGTTTCTCAATTTGATGTACGGGGGTATATGTGTGAAATATTTAATTGTATATGATAAACATGCTTCTTTATTCAATAAAGTTTCATATAATGAGATTTAATGTAGATGTCGTTCAAATTTTGTGTGTGTTTCCTACCAGGTGGCAGCACAGACAATGTTTAATCCCCCCATCGAAGTTCTGGCGGCCCGAGACCACATCATGAATGTTGTGTACTCGTTCCTGCAGCCGAGCAGAATTCTAGACAGGTAGGCATACATACCTAGTGCATTGTTTTATAATAATTTGGTAATTTTGAAAAGACTACAGTTGTTGGATCTGCAGCGCTACGTTGCGGTTTACTTACATCACAATCAAAACTATGCACGTGATCTCCATCGGGCCATCCTTTGCCAACCATGTTGATAATGGTTCTACATTAGAATTACATTACTATTGCGATATGACATCTCCTAGATCAGACATTCCCATATATAATTGTCACTTTAAACTCTTTGCCTTATGTTTTGTCATAAAGAAACACTTTTGGGCCAGAATTTCAACAAAATATAAACTGGAATGTTCAAATGCTCAACATGTTCGCCATCCATTTTTTATGGAACTACTGTTAGGCTAGGTGATGGATAGGTCAGTTACAAACAAAGTTGTTACTGGTGAAATGTTGGTTAACAGTTTAGAAACAATTCCCCATGGTTTTATTTAATACTTATACGCTTAGTTTATGATGTAATTATTCATTAGATTGTGGGGTCCATCTTACAAGATTTTAGAAGAGACAAGGACTGTAATTATGTAATTTGTTTTGTAGCACCCTGCCAAGCATTGAGACACCCTACCCCATGCTTGTATTAGTTGGGCCACGGGGCTCCGGCAAGAAAGAACTCGCCCTAAAACTGGTCGAAGAATTTCCTGACTACTTCGGTTATGGGTTTGTAGTCGGTTAACATGCTCTGCTTTGCTTGAATTTTAAATGTTGTAAAAGCAAAAATTCCACCACCTAAACTGACACATTTGTATGATATGAATTTTCCACAGTTTTTTAAATGTGTGATTGTTGAGAGTACATTCATAATGTAAGCAGGTGTCAGTATTGTAGTTTCAGTTGTTGACAGTAATGTAAATGTGTGTCAGTATTGTAGTTTTGGTGAATTGTGTCCAATTGAGTGTATGCAGTTGTGCTCATGGTTGTGCCCCACAAGGCCTACATAGTGCACGATGCGTTGATGATGTGTGTGGATGTTGCAGTATTGCACATACGACTCGCAAGCCAAACCCGGAGGAAATGCCAAACAGGGACTACACCTTCATCTCCATTGAAGAGTTTGAACACGGCATCAAACTGGTGGGTCATTTCTGTTGAAGTCCCATCATTTGTGCAGCCACCCCTGTGCAGACCTCCAGATTTTAACTTTCACTTTCCAAAATGGTGATGGAATAACACATTATCGCTGACAAGTGAATCCTTTCCCAATATAACAATTTCCCCATGTACCTTCCCTTTCTTTATTTTTCATATAGCTGTACACTTGTAGTCATTTCCTTACAAATTTGTAATAATGTGTGCATTCACATTTTTGCTGACACCCAATCCTGTTTCACGTGTTCACATTTACTTGTGCATCCATTTCACACAAACAGTGACCCACAATAACAACAGATCTGCTAAAAATCAATGAAAATCGAGTGCAGGAGGATGTTTGCTATTTCTCTACGAGTTCCTTCCTACTTTACCTTTGAGTCGGTAACGTTATCATTTTGTCCTTACTGCAGTAGTTCAGGCCAGCGTGGAATGTCAAACCCTTATGCAGTGGAAACCTCTGCCATTTGTTGGTTGGGAGATGTTTAACTGGGATGTGATGTGTATCAGGGCAAGTTCCTGCAGACATTCTCGTACCAAGGAGACATGTATGGGCTGACGATTGACGCGGTCGAGTCAGTGGCAAGGGAGGGTCTGGCGTGTGTCGTACATATGGAGTTAGAGGTAGGACCAGCACAGTTGTATGATACAAGTTATAGAATTTAGCACATTGTGAATCATATTTCTATTGAATGAATAGTTTACATAATGTGTTATTTAATGGTAGTTTTTCATTTGTTTTTATTGTAAAATAATGTTATATTATATATTTGATATACTGGCTGCCCAAATAATAGATAATTATAGTTTGTACTCCCTATATTAAGAGTGCATACTTTTTCTTTAAATCGTTGAAATAAATTAAAATAAACTACACAGAGCAACTTTGAAATTATAATTTATTTAACAGTTTGTCCAATGATTTAATCAAAACTAAATGGCACTTTTACAAACAAGCTAGCATATTGTAGTAAATACAAGACAAGTTCGATTTATAAAATTAGTTTGAAATGGGACTTGAAATGAGACAAGTGACACATTTAACTGTTGAGGCAGCTTTAAATTTAATATTTGCTATGCTGCGTTTTTGAGAACATGAAGTATGACTCATTAGTATGCTGTACTTTGTTCTATGTTTAAAGGGAGTGCTGACCTTGAAGAACACATACTTTGAGCCACGCTATGTTCTCCTGATGCCACTGAGTAGTCACATGCATGAGAAGCGTCTACGTGAGAGATGTCTGTACCCAGACTCGCAGATAGAACACGTGCTCGAGAGGGCCAAGACGTACGCCATCTACAACCGCGAACATCCCGGTTTCTTTGACATGTTCATCAATAGTGGTGGGTGAAACCATTAATGTAGAAGGGCCCGTCTTTGATGAGGTAGCTTAGCAAGATGACGGGGATATTTTGATAAAAGCAAGAACTTTTTTCTAACACTTTATAACTTGTAGTTATATACAATGCAAGGTGAATTTGTAAAAATAAATTGGTTTTACATCTCCAAGACCAACTGTGGTACATTAGATGTAAAATATGGCTCTCAACATTGGGCACGGTGTATCCCTCTGACACGAATGATTATGTTAATCTTGGTTTTCTGTTTTTAACAGTGGAAGTAAAACACCCCCTGAGAATGTAGGGATATACACCTGTACACCCTCACCTCCCTCAACACTAGCATAGAAAGATTGAGTTGGCGACAATGTGTTATAAAATGTAGTGAAATTGCATGAAATCTTTTATTTCCAAGTCATACAATGTATATATCATCCAAAAATGTATAATTTATAATCATTGCTACTTTGTTTTGTAATTCCGACCTGACCTTCAGATGACCTCACCGAGTCGTACAGGAAGCTGCGTAAGCTCGTGATGGACTACCTGGGCATCAATGCGCCCACACCATCCATCTCAGACCTCGAGCAGTCGGCCAGTGAACTGACCATTGAGAAGGAGGTGACCGGAGAGCTGAATACTGCTCCACCTTCAGCCCACCTGACCAGGTCCTGGTCAAAGACGGTCATCAACGACAGCTTCAGTCAGGCCCTCCTCAACACCAAGATGAAGACACAGATGTCTCAGTCGCCCGACACAGAAAGAGGCATTGTGGTGGGTGGATGCAGGGATGTCATCTCTACATGAAATATATTGAGGCAATCTTCTTTCTCTTTACCCCTTGTGGGGTGGACGTACACTTGGTCCTTTCTGTCTTCTATACTGTTCTTTTTGTTTTTCACAGTCTTCAGCAATGGTCCTCTAATCTCAGCTAAGAAACCTTTCCTTATACCGTTTTTCCATCTTAATTTTTGTCTTCCTCTTCTTCTACAGTTCTGTTTTCCGTGTTCTTTTTGTCAATCTTACCTCACTCATAACTGCTTCCCTGTTATCCCTTGTAAGATGGGGGTCCACATCACTTGGACCTTTCTGTCTTCTCTACTGTTCATGTCTTTCCCAGCCTTCTGGAAGTCTTCCAATCTCAGCTGTCCACACAGCCCCTTCAAAGAACTTTCCACATTGTCTTTCCATCTCAATTCTAGTCTGCCTCTTCTCCTTTTGCCATCTTTTCTGTTTCCTGTGCTCTTTTATGTTAACCTATCCTTACCCATTCTCTGGTGTACTGAAGCCACTTGAAATAGCATATTTAATTGCAAATAATGCAAATGTCTTGATGCAAGACATCCTCAGTTTAACGTTGACATGTTAATGGTGTTCAGTGCTAGGACCTAAGCTATTTGTCTTATATATTAATGATATATGTAATGTATCACAATTAATGAATTTTTTTCTGTTTGCAGATGTACAGTCTTATAAATGTAGTCAACTGTGAAATTGATAAACTGTAGTACACGTGGTTCAGTGTAAACAAGTTGTCATTGAATGTATCAAAAACAAATTATATGGTCTTTGGTAAGCGCAGAATAAATTGTGATATGGATATAAAATTCACAATAATCAAATTACTAAAAGCCAGTAAGACCAAATTCCTTGGAGTTTTGATTGATGAAAAACTGACTTGGAAAGACCACACAAATAATGTCAAGATAAACCTGTCTAGAATAACTTGAGTAATGTACAGAGCAAGTTGTCCTAGGAACAACAAGCTTACATACTTTATATTACTCACTGTTCTTACCTATGCTGCGCTACTACTGTGAAATTTTTGGAAATGCATGTATTACTAATGTGCACTGTAATATAGTGGTACAGAAAAAGGTGATCAGATTTTTTATTTTATAGGTGCGTAGAGTACTTAAATTTAAAGATTGAGTAGATTTGAAAATTTGCTCAATAATGTATAAAATATACAACAATATACCAGTACCTCTAAATGTTCAGTGCCTCTTTACAAAGCATACAAATTTATGTCCATCTCGAGTTCATTGTCAATATGTACGTCAATGTATCCGGAGAAATATTAAGTTGCGATGTTTATCAATTTATGGTGTAAAGTGTTTGAACTCATACCAGCCTGTACTACAATGACGACAACCTTTCATGCATTTGTAAACAAATTAAAAACCGATACGTTCATTAGATATTTATAACAAGTACCTTGAAAAAATTGTGCACAAACTTTAAATGTGCACTTTTCTCCCTACTTAAATGATTCTGGAAATGTCCAAAAGAATGTATACTGGGTAATTGTATTATAATGTGCTACATTTGAATATTTATAATTAACCAAAGCCAGTGCTTGTCGGCACGTATCAGGTATTCGTGCAACATTTTGTACAAAACACTTATATCTATAGAAAACTGTACAGCGGTATACAACTATAAGAACTTTCTTCAGTACACCATTTTTTTCTAACAATAAGTATTTTATGTACCTCAAACATTGTATATATATATGATTGTTATGTTAGAAAAATATAACATATTATTATTACCTTCAAATACTGCCATGTTTAAGATGTTCTGTCCTTATTTCCTTTGTGTTTGCATAACAGGCACCAACTATGTTGAATGGGTGCGTAATAAAGGGCTCTTTGGTTTCATACATATTTGCACTATGCAGAACTTTTCATGGAAAGGCGAACTAAACAGGCCGTGTTTGTCAACACACATAATGTTAACAAGACTGGACATTGATTCAGACAGTGTTACAGTGAGTGACAGCAGTTGGGATTCACACGATGTACTTGTATCAGCTTTCATTTTTAGAAGATTCAAGTTGTAACGATCGTTAACATGACATCACTTGATGTGTTCCACTTCTGTCACCAGGAGGCCGAGTCTCTGAAACGACGTCACACGACTGCGTACGAACTTGTGTCTGGACGTCTACCTAGCATCTATGACCAGATCAGGTACCGTAATCAAAAGTTAAGAGAAACGGTGATAGAAGCACATCGTTAATGTTTTGGACCCATTATTAAATGTCACAAATTGTTATCATTAAATAAAGGTTGTTTTATGAATATTTCAGCTTGACTAATGTATTTATCAATAAAATGCACTTGATCGCCTACCTTTTTAAGGTTTTAACCAAGAGGGTGACAAATTCATGTGATGTTAAAGCTATATCTAATAAATCAACTAATGAATATACGACCATCAACAAAGTGAACTTGTTGACAGATCTGCCCGGACCGTGCCCCAGGACGTCAACTCCCAGGTGGGTCTTGAGGACCAGATGGACTTCAAACGCAACAAGATGCGATCCTACTCTGCACCCGTCGCCAACCCAGATGCCCTTCCCCCCAACTCTCCCGACTCCAGCGATTTCCGCTCAGTATCCCCATCCGAGCTGTCCGACATCTCGGAGGCACAGGATGTGGAACAGGAACAAGAGGAAGCCGGTTCGGGATCGGAAGAATTCCCCGAGAACTTGGCACTTCCAGCCGAGGTTCTGGATCGTATCACACTGTTCTCTGGATCTCCGACGAAAACAAATGGATCCGTGCCCCTCGCACCGCGACCCAGATCTGAGGATTGTGCGGTGCCCCGAACGCCGGGAGAATACTCTAATCGCTCGAGTCGACCTGGTTCCGAGCGGCATGTTGTGCTGCCACCTATTGCACAATGTACATAACACCAACTGTGTTTACAGATGTATTTAATTTAATGTATTGTTTTTTGTTTGACATTAATATTATAGCGGCATTTACTCGTGCATGATGTCAATAAATCATATTGTAGGTATATCAGTACGTTGTACGAGACTTTATTTCTACCAAGAATGGGACAGTCAGTAAGCTTGTTGTGCTGAAAACAGCAATTTGGATACCTAATAATTAAGTCCTATCGAACAGTGCATCTAATGTTGCTTTAATATTTTATTATCAATGCATCTATACCTTAGTCTTAGACGCATTATCTCTGTACACAACCAATTTATATGTACCCGGTAGCTTTTGTAGTTAATACATTGTTAACATGGATGTTTTTATACATAACCCTGGTAACTGGAACTGGGAATCGGCTAACGGTTGACTTATGACATTTGGTTCAAGTTCGTAGTTCACAATGTATTGTTTGTTCAAGGTGTTTTGTTAGTCTCACATCCAGAAAATAATTATTTTGCCACGTATTATTCATGAGGTTGATTAAATCACTTTGCAAATATGCTATAAATAGAACACGAATGGAACAATTATCTGGCTTATATAGCACTAATGTGTGCCAAACTGTGTGGATATCTTGGCATGTCTTGAAGAGGTGTGTTTTAGAAGAACAAAAAACCCTACTTTTACAGTGACCAGAAGGTTGTTGTAGTTTAAGCAACTCAATACTTGCTTAACATTATAATATGGTTGATAATATAAATATGTGTGGAATACCATCTTTTGATGTGGTTTATTGTTGTAAATAATTAAGCTAATAAACATTCAATCCAATAAAAACCACCCTACAAGAACAGTTGTACCCATGGGAGGTAGAATACTTACAGTAAGCAAAATGTAGCATACGAGCAAGTTTTAAAAGTTATTTGTTCATCAGCTATTCAAAATATATGGCTACCAATGTTCCTCATACACTGCTGCATTTAACAACCATCAGTTCTACAATAGAAGTATTTAGATCTGCCACACAAGACTCCATCAATCAATAACCACAGAAACAATATTGAAATGAAAATGGTATTTACAGTCTCTCTTACATTTGTTCCATAACCGTTTCCGACCAAAACGAGATCTCTGGTCAAGTGGCCAGTTTTCTGGTAGTGGTAAATAGTCTCACAAACACACAAACAAATGGCCTATTTCCTCTTCTGTGCCCGCTTTCCCTCTCCCTTCTTTGGTTTTCCCTTTCCCCGGAGGACTCGTAACCGCTTCATCTCATCCTTGAAATCCTGATGTTCATCTCTGGAATGGAAACAGCAATGCAAAGATACAGAGGCAGAACACAAACAAGATGATGCTGTAGCTTTGTAAGCAGTTGTATGTAGAGATGCTAACACGTTTCCTGAGGCGGCATATTAATACTAAATTTTAGTGAATTCCTGATGTTGAACATGGGAAAATAAGAAATTGTTGAACATCAAAGAGCATAGTGGTTAACTCAGCCCGCCTCGGCGATATTGCCAATAAAGCTGGTTTTGAAACTGAACGTTTTGTTTACCATTTGAACATGATGCGGGTTTGAAACTTTCAAACTGTGAATAGTGTTACGGGCTTACTAAACACAATTTGGCAGGCAGTATTAATAACACAGTATACCTTCAACATATTTACTATATATAGTATCAAGAACATATAAAAATAATAAAAGTTAATGAATAAAAAAACTAGGAACTGACTGCCTACTTTTAAAAGAACATATACACATGTAAAACATCACCTGAATAATCCAAGGTAACGAAGTCGTTTCATCAGAGAATCAAGTTCAATATGTCGAGGGTAATACTCTGTGACTTCTCGATTCTGTTCAACCGGTCTCTCAGAGAACAGCCGAACAACCTTCATGGATTTTTCGTTTGTGGGCCGTGCCACCTCTCCAAATATCCGCGCACTGAGTCGTATCATACGCTTGGCGTAATTTGATGCCATTTTTGTGTTACCTGCAAACAAAATATTAATTATCTTGGTGAATTGGGTCCCTGGCCAGTGACAGGTTGCATAATATGATCTATTATCGCCCACCGTAAATGCTTCAACTTCAAGCAAACATGACATATCTAACGATTTCAGTAAGCACAACAAACGTTGAACACACACATATAACTACTACATCTATGTAATGTCACAGGTGTATCACATATCAACAACATTAAACCATGCTGTACCTTTGAACGGCAGAGCAGATGTCAAACATGTCACGGAAAGGAAATAGAACTCTTCTGTGGTAGAATCAAAAATGAATCTTGAATACAGTAGGTTTTTGTTTGGCGCAATTTTCAAAGATAAACTAGCTAAAACAACGAATTTCATAAGGTAATAGTGGCTTAACGCAAACATTTTGTAAAACAAGTTTGCGGATATGTTCTCGTAGAAGTAGACATGCGAGACATACGGTGTATTTAAAATATTTTCTAGGAAGAACAACACGCCTGCGTCGCTACGGGCTACGACATCCCCCGACTCCTGAATCTTGCCCAGGCCTTGCAAGTTACAGGGGTAAGACCACATTTAAATTTTACATAGGCAGCCATTATAACGTTTCCTTCATTTCCTGCTAAATTTGACATACAATTTTCTTGAAAATTTCACACCATATTTAACTTCCATTGACACAAGTGCTGTGGAAAACTCGTAAAATTCTCATACCTCAGTTTTCAGAAAAATCCACCCAAACCTGACACCCCTTAATTTCGCCCCAATCTGGTGACGGATTTTGAAATATTGGTGCGTTCTGCAAAATAGCCACTGTGCGAATACGCGAGCGACTAGCGTATGTTTATTGCTACCTCGTGAAAGATCTAATGTAGTAGTAGTACTGTAGTACATTCAGTATTCACTGGACTGACATGTGCCATGCCAAAGTGCTCGAAAAAAATTCACACATGACACCAACACAGTATTTTCAAGGGCAATCTTTCGGTGGGTAATGGCGGACGAATCCTTAATGTGGTCTTACCCCAAATAGATCTCCTGAATCTTGCAAATCTTTACGAAAGTTAGATTTATATCAAGCTATACATATACCTAGATTAACCACAAAGGGAAATTTACACTGTCTCAATAACAATTAAAATATGCGTCATCAAACTGTGCACACCTCCAAGCTAAACAGCGCCTTGAGTTGGTTTAAACATGCTTATTCTTTATACTTTATATTACATACAACGTTTGCCTGATATGAATGGTACTGAGCACAGCATACAGGCCAACACAGTATCTTACCGATATGGGAATAAAATATATAGAATATTAACAAAATATTTTTTTATAAATTTTTCATAAAATGTATTTATTTGCAAAAAATACACAAAATCATTATTTTAAGCAGCATTTTATTGGATATGCACGTTGCAAATCTTCACGAATTTTGGTATAACGTAATGCCCACAAACTATGCTAAATAATCTGATGCAATCATGAACTATACGTCACTCGTGTACGACACCAGTAGGTGTCAAAAGCACAAGCCAGGCATTTCAACAATATTCACAATATTGAAAGGCACAGAGGCGTCTTTTGATGGTAACTACAATTATATTGTAGATAACGGGCTAAAATGCTGGGTGTAAATTGAGGTATATACATGGTACATTATGAAACCAAAACTGGGATGCCCAGTGGAACGTATATCTTGCGTCACACAAATTGTCGTCCTAACCCCCCTTAAAATAACCATGCTTTTACACAGGTGCAGATCTCTGCTTGATACAGAGTGTCCAAACATCGCCACACGTCAATTACTTGGCCACTATATATTTCGCTGATGTACACACATTATTGGAAACAAGAGATACTACTGGCAAAATAGTTAATTTCAGAAAGAAACAAACGTTTGACAAGGACATCCAAGACACGTGATAAAGGTTGTTGACAGTTGTGGCACCCAGTATCTCTCCAAGTACATCAACGAGTCCATTGTCCTAATCATATTTTATTCAAACATCGCCAAATTCTTACAAGGGTACTAACAAACATTTCTGATGTTAAATATACGGATATAACGTACAAAATACCAGTGGTAAAAACAGCTTCTTGTCAGAGTAGTTGACGTCAGCCTACAGTTAGTTTAAACTGCCTTGCCTTGTGCAAACTTCGGTATGATTCGGTTATATTACAGCTGAAAAGTACATGATCGTTGAAAATGATAGCATGCCAGTCCATGTACACCGGAAGTGATTAAGAATTAAATTACGAACACATACAAAAGGAGGTAAAACGTTTTCATAAGGTCCTAATATTATAGGCCAGTTAAGTAAAAGATTACCCCACAGCTGTGCGGTCTGGAAGGAGGTTCCGGTCTAAGAGTAAGAGTAAGTTCCGTTTTGCAGACACACTGTACATGTCAAAGGTTAGCGCCTATTTTTGGCCTCTTAACACAATGTTTGCCGAAACTATGCGTGACTCAGTTATATTATAGTTTACGTTAATGATACGGTTACTTTTGTAATTGTTAATATACATAACAAACCCTCATAATAAGCATAACTTGTAATTATTTACAAAAAAATTGTGTTTTATTTTGATGTCATTGTCTCAGAGCGTTGACGTTGTGTTTCTTACGACTTCGTCACACAGAGCTGCAGTTTTCAGCGCTGTTTATACGCACAGTGGGTTTTGTGGTAAACACACATGACACAGATCTCTGTCAGTTTGGCATGTATGAAGTTGAAATTGTGTGTATAATCTAGCAGGCCCATTTAGGGTGGTTCATAGATTTTTATTTTTAGAAATTCATCGGGGTGGGGATCCTGGGGGGTAACAATTTATAAATGACATATATTTGTCAAGTTGGCATGTATGAAACACTGTAAGTAGGGGGGGGGGCAAGTAGGTCAGTAGAGTAACGGTCGCTACAGCAAGCGAAAAATGATTAATTATGTAACTCAGTCGCCACGAGCGTCTAGCAAGGGTCAAAGGTGATTGGTCACCTGAGGTCGCGTTGCTCACCGCGATGTAACTCAGTCGACACATACTTCTGGCACGGGGTCAAAGTTGATCGGTCAGATGAGGTCACGTTGCTCACCGCGGGTCGCATTTGATGTACTGCGCTTGCGCGAGCATGCGCAATACGCAAAACGGAACCGGAACTTACTCTCAGACCGGAACCTCCTTCCAGACCGGTACACCGGCAGATGTCGTTCTTCCCAAGGACAATCCCAGAATGGAACGATCTGCCCCAGGAGGTAGTGAAGGCCAAGCCCAAGTCCCTGGTCTTCAAATCCAGGCTTCCCGCCGGTACTTTTGTAGTTTAGGCTCGATTCTCGAAAAACTCGATAACGGTCACCTACAGTCACCAAACTTCATATCATATATCTACAACACTTATTCTACATATATACATTTGTGATGTGATCAAACAGTTAAATTTACTGTCTTCTATTGATCAAAATGTAGAAGAAATTCATTTGTTTTTGCGTGTATTCATTAGTTCCACAGTAAACTCCGGTAGGTGGCACCACTTTATGGCCGTGGGGATAGATCGCAATTCATATTTCAATAATACTGTAAATAGTCTTGCTTAACCGACTCTCGCCTGGCTGCGTGACTTCGCCAGAACGATAGTCTGGCTGTAAAAGGTGCTTCCAAATGTTATCCGCCAGATGGCAACACCGGTATACTCATGAATTAAAGCGTCATCAATTTATGAAGTTATATGTATTAATAATTATTAGTCTCGCTTAACCGACACTTGCCTGGCTGCGTGACTTCGCCAGGAAGATAGTGTGACTCAGAATTGGGTTTTGACTGCTCACTGCCAGTTAGCACGTCTATATCACCCAGAATGTTTATATATTTTTCGATATGTTTTCGATAAAGAAATGAAATTAAGAAATAGTGCCCGAAATAGTATTATACAAAATACAATTAATTTTAAACTAAATGAACACAAACAAAAGTTTCGAGTACTCTGTGGGATTCGAACCGAGGACCCTAAAAATAGCAGCTCGACGCGCTACCAATTTAGCCACCAAGACCAGCACGTTTTTGCTGTACTTTGGCGACTACATATATTAGTTAGCAGTCCGACTGTTGCGCGAGACATCGATTGCACTTTGTTTAGTTAAATTTGTCCTTGTTTGGTATTTATATCATGCTTATTCTCACTTAGTCTTTTGTTTCTACTCGAGCATAAGCAAAGAAAGTCAATATTTAATCTTCGACATGCAGCTAAGAGAGCTGCCATCTAGTGAATATGCATGTGATTAAAAGGCACTAAACTACGAAAAAAAGTTTAATTTCGGTTTATTTTTGTGTGTGACATGTTTCAATATAAGTTTAATGTTGAATAGTTATTATAGTATAGTATTGTCTTAAAAAAGTGTATCCCTATTTAATTTGTTATTTCATAGTTGGCCTGAAAGCCAATCATCGTCTCTACCCGAATCTGGGGTAAAGCCCCCTACCGGTAACATTGGCTGGAGCTTAATAATCCAGGCTGTCGTGTTGGGCCAAGCGAATGTTGCCACCTTACGGCGCCTGGATAATCGAGGCTATATTGTAAAATAAAGTCAATAAAATATGCGATATTTAATTAAATAAGATTACCTTAAATACAGTGTTGACAGCATGTTTTATTACGACTATTGGTTTGTGTAAATACTGGTGCATTTTAATATTGTTTATCAGAGACAATTCATCATAGCTGTGATACAATACATGTAATAATTTGTTTGATAAACATTTTATTTTGTAAACAAAATATTGTTTTATTTCCTGAAAATAAAATGCGCGCTTTATTATAAAGAATGACAGGTGAATTAAAAAATGTAGATAACATCCATGCAATTAATGAATTGTTCAACAGTTTTAAAAGTTTTTAACATCAATAATGTCAGCAGTATGAAAGACTGTATAAAGGTCTTCATAAATATTTTATGGGATTTAATTCTGATCCATTCCGGTTATAATCTTAAAATGGCATATTTATGTAGGCATTGGGCCATGGATGCCCCCTTTCTGAAATATGTTCTTAGTAATTATTGTGAAACCATAACGGTATTTTATTGTATTATAAATTATCCCTGTTGTTAATATTTTACTTGTTAACAGTGTTAGAGATTTTATTATGTGGATTAAACAAATAGCTATACAAAGTACTTTATTATAATATTGACATAGTATTAATGATCATGAAAACCTTTGTATGAAATATTGTCTGGCAGATTATTGTAATTATTGGTAAGACATAATAATGTTAAATTGTTTGTTAATTCCTAATTGATGTGTGCCCTTTTTAAAGATGAATTTGACATCTCACTGTGCCACACTCTCACTTGTTTCAACATTTCGCCTTCATCCACATAAAGTTCAAACCTTATATGTTATTGTATCCATATCCACACTATATGATGGCGTGGAAGAAGTGCTATCCACGTGGAACTACAGACTACAACCAAATCAGACTCATAATGATTTTGGAGGTGCATTTTTGTATTAACATGCATTTGCAGGCTCCTAAAAAACCTCTCTTGAGACATCGTACTGCACCCCCCATTTAAACCTGAAACGGAACTCGTTTCCCACAAGTGAAACTCTTACCGTAGTGAGGTGGTGCATATGCACCCATCACATCTCCCAACTTATGGGCCTTTTGGCAGCCTATGCTCAACACTGAGTGTGGATTGCCACGCCGCATTATAATTATTGACTTCACCCTTTTTTTATATTTAAAATAATAGAACTCAAATTTGCAAGTCCAACAACCAGAATTGGCTCATTTGTTTCTTTACACAATTTCTTTATACAATATTAATTTACCTATACAGTATACCTTTACAGTGTACCTTTGCACAAGACATTCACAGAAATTATCCTTTAATATATATAAATAAATGTTTTGGAGGATGATAATATCAAGCAAAGGACTGAAATTTCACATAAATTATTAACCAATGAGCATTGATTACTTTTACTGGCATCCGAATATACGTTCATTATAATGGCAGTCCGGTAAATTTAGCAACATGATAAAATGGCCGCTCAAACGTAAATCTGAACACTACTACTGTCCATGTTAAATTATACTATTATTGTTTATTATTTTTAATGTATATAACAGGGATAGGTATGTCGCAAATAATAGGCGTTTACAGTCCTTGGCTTCAGCTGCTGCTTCTGAGGTGATAAAGGCTGTGTTGATCGATGATGACTTTGCACAGAAACCTCTCTGTAACTGGTTAAGGATAGATTTTGTTGGAGAGACAAGGACTTTCTCAAAAAGTTTGCCAAATGTTGAGGCCACCGTTATCCTACGATAATTATCCGGGTCCTTATCAGAGTTTTTCTGCTTGTCTGTAACATCATGCTTAAACTGGTTAGGTATTGATCTTAGACTGACTATCTGATTAAACAGACTAGCGAGTATAGATTCAAGTACTGGGTGACTATTTCAAGTGTTCACACGCTAGGCTGTAGAGGTCAGCAGATTTATTGTTCTTCAAAGAGCCAATCGAGTGTGTGATGTTATCACCTGTCAGGGTAGGTATGTGCACACTACTGCTATCTTCCCTAGCATATAGAGTGCTGAGAGAATCGAACATCGACTCCGCCATGGTCTTATAATCAGAGTCACATTCTGGGCTTCCTTTGATGTTGCCAGGTTCTCGAAATATGATGCCCAGGCTAAAGTAGCATCACCCTCAGAGAGCATCTGACCCGAGAAGGTTAACTCATGTGGTGTCTGGCGACCATTTGCACGTTGCTGGTTAACAAGCTTATGGAACAGATTCTGATCCTCGTCCAAGGCGACAATGATATCCTATTGTTTCTGTTTACACCTCGTGGCATGTTATCTGTCTTTGCGCACTTCTGAGTAATTTCTTGGCACGTTTCATAGCAGTGCGTTTTGGGTGGTCAACATCACCTGGACTACCAGCACATTTCCATTCTCAGTGTGGATGCTTGTCTTCAGTCACAAGTGGGTTTAAGTCCTCGTTCCATGGGATTGTCCGTTGGTTGCCAGTTTTCCTGTTTGGTTTCAACCATAAAGTGGCGCCACCTACCAGAGTTTCCGGTGGAACTAGTGAATTCCACCAAAAACAAGTGAATTTCTTGTACATTTTGATCAATAAAAGCAGTAAATTTCATTTTTTTTATCACGTGATAATTATGTATGTGTAGAATAGGTGTCGTAAATATATGATGTGAACTTTGCTGACTGTTGATGACCGTTTTCATGGTTTTTTCGAGGTGCGGACGTAAACTGCAAAAGTACCTGCCACCTACCTGTAAATACCAGACGCTCCACCCTCCTCCCCCTTCTGCTACCTGCCCTGCCTCTACTAGTCTATACTATAGACTAAGACAAGTATAGTCTATAGACCATATCACATCTTCTACGCCCCCTTCCCACATTCAAGAGATCTTAAAACTGCGCTGGCCATCTTCGTAACCTCCATACGACATAATCATCAGTATATTGATGTTGGCCGTAAAAACTTAAAAAAGGAAGAAGAAGGAAATACTTTGTCACTGACACCAGTGATGGTAGTTAGAGTTAGCTTAAGGGTAAATAGTTCCGCTTGATAAAAAATTAACAGCTCAATAAAAAATTGACAGCAACCCCCCATCATCCAATTTCATGTCCAACAGTATGCAAGGATTCAGTGCAATTTTGCCAGACATCTGGAATTTCACCATGAACAATCTCCAACAGCGCTCCACCCCTTGTCCACCCCACGTTCTGATGTGACATCCGACAGGAACTGAGGCTCTGGCTAACAATTTCACACTTGACTTGACAGATTCCCCAACATTTTTACTTTCCCTAAAAATGCACCCCCCAAATCATCTACGCTATTTGTCTGTTTCCTGATGATGAAACATTGAAGTAAATTTCATTAGTGTGTCGTAAAGAAAAGTTGTTTTTGACCTAGCCTAGGCTAGGTGCAGGATTTTGGCTGTCAACTGAATAGTGCATGTTTTTTATGAAATGCTATGCTGTAGAGTACAGAAATCAGAGTAGACAGTGCAAGCTGAAGCAACAATAAATCAATGCTGAATGGTATGTTTTGTACAAAACGCAACAATTAACTCGGTGCCATAGATCTGTAAATTGCTTGTCAGTCGCGATGCATGATATACAGACTTGGTGCAGTGTCTGAATTCGGCAGATTGGTGAGATTGCTCGATCCAACAATGAACCCAATTTATTTATAAGGTCACCAGACACATGGTGGTCCTGTCTCTTAGGTGTTCAATGAGATCTTTCTGGAATGTGTTCTTAGAATAACGCACCCGTTTATTCAGCCTTGTGGTTGGGGAAGAAATTATTTCCAAATACGTTTGAATTATATTTCTTCACTCGTTTCAGAATCATTTTGCCAGAAAATTGAACAGATTTATGATCCACTTTGACACCCAGATGTCTTGTACAAATGTATTATTTAGTTTTGGTGAAATCGTTTGACAAACTGAACTTATTTTGACACGATCTGCACACAATTTGGTTTGATCCGGTGTCATACCTTTCGATGATTATACATTTAATAAAAGTTGCACACTTTTTAATCTCTAGGTAGGCCTACATATTTTAATATTAATGAACTGTAATTTGACGGGCTAAATGAAATGAGGGAGTTTTAAGACATTCTGAACATTTTTAGGTACATTTTGTGAAACATCTATGTGATTGGTTTCAGGATCCAGGTATGTGTCCCAACATCACCCTCTGAGTATAGCATGAACGGGCATCTAATTCCCAACACTCCGATTGTGGTAGACTTCTGGCGTGTACGAGAATGTCCCAACGCAAGGATCTTCTTTCTCACACACATGCATGCCGACCATACCGTTGGTCTGACTTCACAGTGGCGACACCCGATCTACTGCAGTCTTGTCTCCAAGCGGTTGCTACAGCACAAGTTTTCAGTAGGTTTTATTTTTTCCGCTGTTTTGCATGTATTATTGGTGTGCTTACCTTGTCTTAACTAATCTAAATCATGGCCCATAATGCAGCAGTGCATCTTTTCCAGGTGGTCCTGTCTGCCACGTGGCTTCTTTCCATGTTTTTTCACTTCAGTTGTCTTTTTTCTCAATGGTTGTTGTTCTCAAAGTTGTCTTAGTACCCTGATAAAATATGTCAGCAGTTATTCAAACTTGTCAACAGCTATTCATAAATGTGGATGACAAAGTTGGCGAATATTTTGAAAATTACATTAAACAAAATGTTCACTTGGGCAGCGAAGATGTCAGGACAGGTACAGCCTACAGGATATACTAAATAACACAAAATAACGATTAACACTGTTGTAGTCTCTATTAGACTATTGATACCCAGACATTTTACAGAGAAGTAGACACACATTTACACAATGAATCCAATATTTCAGATTGACGCGGGATTGATCCACAGCCTTGAGGAGAACGAGAGCCACATCGTGCCTTTGGATGAGACAGGTCAGGAGACAATGACTGTAACCGTGATTGACGCAAACCACTGTCCAGGGGCTGTTATGTACCTGTTTGATGGTTACTTTGGCCGCATTCTCTACACGGGAGATCTCCGATACGAGTCGTGGATGTTAGCATACACAGCAATGGCTGGCGCCACCGACATTGACGTTCTTTACCTTGACAACACGTACAACTGTAGCTCCTTTACATTCCCGAAGCGCGCTGTTGCCAAGGAGATGGTCTGTGACATCATCCGGCGTCACCCGCATCACGCCATTGTCATCGGCGTGCGTAACCTGGGAAAGGAGGAATTGTTGGAGTATGTCGCGGAGACGCTTCGTACGTGGATAGCAGTTACGCCAGATCATTATAAGATGCTCTGTGTGCTTCAGCGACGTAACGTCTTCACCACAGACATACTGGAGACCTCAATTCGTGCCGTTCCCATGCATCAGGTGACGCGGGCTGCGTTGAGGCAGTGGAACAAAGACCGTCCAACCATCGCCATTCTTCCGACGGCGTTGTTCTTTGCCGCAGGAACTGAGAAATCGCTGGACAAGTTTGTTGTTCCGTATTCCGACCACTCGTCGTACGACGAACTTGACGCGTTCGTCGAACATGTCAAGCCACGTGTGGTCATCCCCATTGTCGGTGGATTGTCCCGTCTACAGAATCTCAAACTAAGTGGAATCACTGACATGGGCCATTTTTCGCGTCACCTCAACAAGACTGCATCACTGACGTACCAAGTTCCAGCGACAGTGACACAGTGGATGACCGGCCATAAGTCTGTCCACAGGAGGGGGCGTCCTTGCAAAAAGAAAACTGTGCAAAGATCAAAGAAGAGAAAAATGGGGTGCGAATTCACAGATATGTCACCTATAAAAGGCAAGCCAAATTCTCCATCTGCAGATGATCACAAACTGCAGCCGTTACATAACCAGTCACATGACAGAGAAAATCTTACATGCGTAGGCTACGTCCAGTCATCGGTGAAAAGCAAGCAAAGTTTTCCACTAACAAACAATCACAATCTTCAGCAGTCACATGATAAATCATGTGACGAAAACAATCTGACATGTGTAGGGTTTGTTTGGCGACATTACAGAAACGAGCAGAGTTCTCTGATGGCTGACAGTCTGAAACTAAAACAGTCACATGATCAGTCACATGACAAAGACAATCTGACATGTGTGGGGTTTGTACGGTCATGTCAGAGCAGTGTGTCTGAGAATGTTGTCGGTAGCATTGGACCATCATCAGCAGGTCAGAGCACTGTGACAGACAAGAATGTTATCAACAACATTGGATCATTGTCACCAAGTCAGAACACTGTGAAAGACAAGAATGTTGTCAGCAACATTGGACAATTGTCACCAGGTCAGAACACTGTGACAGACAAGAATGTTGTCAACAACATTGGACCATTGTCACCAGGTCAGAACACTGTGACAGACAAGAATGTTATCAACAACATTGGACCATTGTCACCAGGTCAGAACATTGTGAAAGACAAGGATGTTGTCAGCAACATTGGACAATTGTCACCAGGTCAGAACACTGGGACAGACAAGAATGTTGTCAACAACATTGGACCATTTTCACCAGGTCAGAACACTGTGACAGACAAGAATGTTGTCAACAACATTGGACCATTGTCACCAAGTCAGAACACTGTGAAAGACAAGAATGTTGTCAACAACATTGGACAATTGTCACCAGGTCAGAACACTGTGACAGACAAGAATGTTGTCAACAACATTGGACCATTGTCACCAGGTCAGAACACTGTGATAGACAAGAATGTTGTCAACAACATTGGTGACCAGACCAAAGATGGATTCCTGTCACCTGCTCACAGGTCTCTGCCAGATGTTGTCAGTGGCATAGATGAAGTGACAGTGACTTGTGGACACAGAACTGTGCTGAAGGCTGCCAAAGGAACGACAGAGATGTCCACAGAAGTGACAGAGTTTTATAAACATAAGTCAGCGAGGTTCATTTTCAAACACGTGGCAAGTTCTGCCACACCAGTACAACATTCTCGGGGAACAAGTCACGACAAGACAAAGAATGTCAGGTCATCGTCACGGGAAGACATGACCACTCAGCAGTACGGATGCAATCAAACCATAGCTAGAACACAATGGCCTCACTCTGTTGAACTTCTGGGTTGTTCCGGAGCTGATTTGCAGAAGGAAACCAGTGGACACACGGAGACGTCTGCTGCTGATGTTAGACATTCTGCACTGTCTGACAGTGATAATACCCAAGTACTGCCAGGACAGAGTTTGCTGAAGCGTTCTTGTAACAGTTCTGAGAGAACGCCTCGGGCGGAAATACTCACTTCACAAGTTGGACGAGCTGAAACGTCTTGCAACATTGAAATGGTAGATCTGCAAAATGTGCAGAACTTGCCTAAAGTGAATCATGTCAAAGGAAAAGATCTTGGCAACTTGCATGATGGTGCGATTTCAGCACAGATCACATGCCCCAAAACTTTCAGAGACACTCAAACACAAACATGCGAGCATGTGCGTAAATCACCCGATAAAAATTGCGAAAGACGTTCTCAGGTGGAAGTAGGCATGTCACAAGTGGGGCAATCTCAAATGTCTTGCAGTTTTGAAACTGTGAATCACGTCAAGGAAAAGCATCCCATCAACTCGCATGATGGGGTAGTGACATCACAGATCACATGTATCAAGACCGTCGGGTGTACACACATGCTAACGCGTGAGGACATGCAAAAGTCACCCGGTGATAGTTCCACAAAAGAAATTCACCAAAGAACATCACAGGTGGATGTGGACATGTCAAAACCAAGACACACCGAGACATCTGATGATACTCGGAGAGAAACATTTGCACAAGATGTACAGAATTATCCGAGAACGTATTCCCGTAAACTTTGTAACCATTCCTCCATCATTAGCTTACGTCCTACGCCCCAGCCACTTGTAAACAGCCGAATGAAAGGTGCTACAGCAGTTAGAGTGACAAACAAAACGCATAGATTGTGCGAGAGTGTGCCGAATGCAACGTGTTCTAAAAGGTCACATGACAATGACATCACTTTGTATGAAACTGACCCAGACAGAATGATGGACTTGATAGGTCCGTTACTTGAGGAGGAATCCTGGAGACTGGATATTGGTCACTCCTGGTTCATACATACCTAGTAGATGGACATGGACTGTTCATTGGTCATCTGCTATACCTCTGTCATGATGTGCCAACACATGTAAGTTTCTCATGCTGAGTTGACTGGTAGTTAAGTAAATTTTTACCTGTGGTGCCAACTTCTGCGTTATGTCATAGCATGCCTTGTGATTTGGTTCCTGCAGATTGTGAATATAAACAAATGTGATCCATTTACTTGTGATGTCATCTAAGCGAGGCTTGTTACATCATTGGATGAACTATTTTTGGTCAGCCTGATCCAATTCACATACACCGACCTAACCCCCCACATTCACCGACCTAACTCACATTCACCAAGGTAAAGGTAAATAACATTATTTACTTGTTGAACAAAACATCTATCTTGATTATCTATAAAAATGACAGTCAAATGAGCCACATTTAGTGTCAGATAAAGAACTTACATTTCTACCGATACTTACAAAATATTTTAATTTAAATATATATTTTGAGTGTCAGTGGGATTTGCTGCTTTTTAATAGTATGCTTTTCAACAATAGGTTGGTTAGTTGATGGAGAAAAAGATAATAAAGGTAACAAATTTGGTTTGCTTCACAATCTGCATGATGATACCTTGTTCTCGATTTTGTTTTTTAGTTTACTTACTGCATGGTAGATGACCAGTGCTACTGTTGTGGCTGATTTATAACCAGTACGGTAGATGGCACCACCATTAATGCAAGTTCAACAACAGTATTGTAGGTGACGCTACCACTGTTGCAAGTTCCCTAACTGTATGGTAGATGGCGCCGCCATTTTTGGCAAGTCTACTTACTGGTAGACGCTTAGTTGTTGGTGCCACAATTGGGTTAAGGTTATGACATATATGTACAGACAGCTGAACAAAACTCAAAATATTTAATACAATACCAATGTTATTCTTACATATTCTAAGTTAGTTTGATATCATTTCAAAAATGAGTTGTATTGGTAGATTTGTCAGACCTGATTATAAGAAAAATCCCTAATATAAATTAAAACCAAAAATGCTGTGGCAAGGATTAGTCGGTGATCTGCATGTTCTGAATTGATGATCAATTTGACAAAATATAATATGTATGAATGGTGACAGAGTATTGTTTCCAATTTTTATTTACTGGAATCAATAGTGCCAGTTATGCTGCACTGCGCATCATGGTGCTTGTGATAATTATGTGATCACTAGGAGGCAGCACATGCATTCCATAAGTGTTATTATATATATTAGGACAATAAAACTTATTTGCGCAGCTAAAATGGAAACACGAAGATGATTACATTTACATGGTTATTTATAAATACGTCAGTAATTTGAATTTAATTTTGTATTTTATTTGTCTGGGTGTCAGCCACTCAACATTTGATCTCTTGGATGGAATTTTTTATTGTACCAAGATATCAAGCTGTAGAAAATGATTGTATTTTAACATGTATATATATATATAATATATCAGTATTACGTTGGTTTTACAACAGTACAATAATGTTTTGTGATTTTTAGTAAGGTGCAATTTTTTATCATACATATTTTATTACATTTTTATATATGCAGTTGTTTAATTTATTGTTGGTAGCCTGTCTAAATAAAATAATAATGTTGAGCAATGAATGCAATATTCCTTTATACTGTTAAATAAAATTTACACAGAACTGCTAGGTCATCATCTTACAAGCAAGCCAGTTGCTGGACCTGCCTTTTACTGACCCTCTGTATCCAGCAAGTGGACACTGTCCAGAACAAACTGACCAGATTGTAAACCCAGCTAGTGACATACTTGTCACTGAGATATAAATATATAGAGAATTAATGTTTCCTTGAGTATCCAACTCTCATCTTTAAATGGCTTACAAAATAGGGTCACATCAGTGTTTGGAAGACATGTGGATTGATAGGGGACTGGGACAGGCCCTGTTTGTTTATCTAACATCTGATTACTGCTTGTTTGTATACAATTCCTGGTCCTTGTCTCCAATTGGTCTGCTCCCCCAGGACCTTAGTTCCTGTTTTAACGGTCCACGGTCCAGGTTGGATCCTTTTTCAGCCCTGTTTAGTTGGAGCACATACTTTATATGTTTATGGCTTGCTTGACTACGGAGTTTGGGATTAAAGTTATTTTTTTTAAGTCCCGCTTGTCATTACAGAAAATGAAAAAGCTAATAAGGAGTAAGTTTTTAATTTAAGTTAAAATAAAATAGAATGGGTACATTTTGAACCTTGGACAACTGAATGATGTACTGATAGGAAAATGTTCACAGGTCAGAAAGTGCTATATTTGATTTGGTATTTGGATAGGAAAAACTAATAACTATAATATAACGTGGTGTAATTTATATAATAGAACTTCTGTAGCAAATAATTCCTCAGGTATCCAAGCTCAGAGGCGAAATCTACTACTAACCTGGTCTGATGTGCAGTAAATCATTGGACAATCAGTACCATCATATTGTAAATAAGGACAGGCAAGTATGAGTCTCCACAGGGATTGTTCGATGAGTAATTAAGATGGAAATGCTATTTTCGAAAAAGGTAGTGAAATCTTGAGATTTTTTCCAAAGTTCAAGTTTCAATATCATCAGATTTTCAAGTGGACAGGGAAGTTTTGCAGTGGACTCGCTTGGATTCACAACTAAAATTGACATTACATCGCTACGAGATGATGTTATTTAAGCATGCGTGCAGATATTGGTTTATTCTTGCTTTTTTAGTGTCGACCTTTATCACTCCTCACTGCATTCAGAATAAATAAGACCTTTCCACACAAACTGTCTTCACGTTCTATAGATTGTCGAGTCAGTTGCTGTGTTTGGTGGGCGTTTTTTTTTTTAACAGCTCCATAGTATGCTATTGAGACCCACTCCAAGACGATTGATGAAACCTTTTGGGGCACGATCAACGATATTCATGCATTTCCATTCGCTGCCTTCGGCAATTTGTTTGTACATCTGTAGGTATCTTTATAGAAACTGCACACGTCGCTGACAGAGTGCACTACATACAGAGCAATCAGGCTTCTCCTATCTGCTTTTTGCGCGATCCGCCTGTCAGTTGCTAAGTGAAGTCTACATCTGGTTTCTCGCAGGGTTCCTCTGCAGGACAACTTCCTCTCTCGGTCACCTGCAACACATCCCTGGCACTTTTTGCCAGATGCCCTTGTGTCGTTTACATCAAGTTGTCAATAGCTCATTGACTATGAGCAGGACCTTTGAAATACTGCTTCTTTCCCCAGCTCTGACTGCATGTGTAACACCAGTGGTACAGAGGAACCTTGCTTTACGGTCACCTCGGTAATACAGCCACCTCACAATTAAGGTCACCCTAATACAGTCCCAAATTATTTCCACATGCAGTAAAGTATAGGATATTAGTCCTGCAAATACGGTCACCTCGCTATTCGGGTCACTTTTGTCCAGTCCTAAAGCTGGCCGTAATAGTGAGGTTCAACTGTACACTGTAACGTACGTATTGCAGGTGTAATTAAAACTCCCGCTTCAATTCAACTTTTTTGTCCTATCATTTCAGACTAATTATGCAAACAAATCGAACCTTTTTATTTTCGTGTTGTCTGATATGCTGGCTCATGTGTACAGATTTGTTATGTTTAGATTCGGTGATATCATCGGACAAACTGTTAATTAGTTTTCTCTTTATCCAGTCAAAATTTTGCAGAAATGCAAAGTGGTCCAACTCAATATAATACCATTTAGGTATGTTCAGTCTTTCGTAAGTTATCCAGTCTAGTAGTCAAATTATTTTGCTGATGGTTTTAACAAAAATGTGCATTATTGTATTAAATGAGCTGTGTATAATAATTAAATTATACACTCACTACAGATTTGAATTTAACAACTACTCTGATTTACGAGGGGGTGAATCAATTGAGGAGGGAGGTCAGCATTCACACATCAACATTGCTGTTTAGGCGATGTTAGAAAGCTCGGTGTTAGGACTACTCTTGTGTCTTGTCAACAGTGCTATTTAGCCAGTGTTATAAAGCCCGGTGTTAGGACTACTCTTGTGTCTTGTCAACAGTGCTATTTAGCCAGTGTTATAAAGCCCGGTGTTAGGACTACTATTGTGTCTTGTCAACAATGCTATTTAGCCAGTGTTATAAAGCCCGGTGTTAGGACTACTCGTGTCTTGTCAACAGTGCTACTTAGCCAGTGTTATAAAGCCTGGTGTTAGGACTACTCTTGTGTCTTGTCAACAGTGCTATTTAGCCAGTGTTATAAAGCCCGGTGTTAGGACTACTCGTGTCTTGTCAACAGTGCTACTTAGCCAGTGTTATAAAGCCTGGTGTTAGGACTACTCTTGTGTCTTGTCAACAGTGCTATTTAGCCAGTGTTATAAAGCCCGGTGTTAGGACTACTCTTGTGTCTTGTCAACAGTGCTATTTAGCCAGTGTTATAAAGCCCGGTGTTAGGACTACTCTTGTGTCTTGTCAACAGTGCTATTTAACCAGTGTTGTAAAGCCCGGTGTTAGGACTACTCTTGTGTCTTGTCAACAGTGCTATTTAACCAGTGTTGTAAAGCCCGGTGTTAGGACTACTCTTGTGTCTTGTCAACAGTGCTATTTAGCCAGTGTTATAAAGCCCGGTGTTAGGACTACTCTTGTGTCTTGTCAACAGTGCTATTTAGCCAGTGTTATAAAGCCCGGTGTTAGGACTACTCTTGTGTCTTATCAACAATACTATTTAGCCAGTGTTATAAAGCCCGATGTTAGGACTACTCTTGTGTCTTGTCAACAGTGCTATTTAGCCAGTGTTATAAAGCCCGGTGTTAGGACTACTCTTGTGTCTTGTCAACAGTGCTATTTAGCCAGTGTTATAAAGCCCGGTGTTAGGACAACTCTTGTGTCTTGTCAACAGTGCTATTTAGTGTTATAAAGCCCGGTATTACTACTTGTGTCAGACTAGATTTTAATCATATTTCTTATCTGAAATTATTAATAAAATATAATAAAAATTCTTTTAAAATAATTTATCAAATTATTATGAAATTCATTGCAAATGCATGTTATTCATCAAACAGTTTCACACTTTATAATATGGATTATTACAATATTAAAAACTGTTGTTTTCTCAATTAATGCATTAATAATTTAAGACATTTTAAAACATGTTTTGACCAAACCCAAAAGATGAAACTAAGCGGGAACTCGCTAAGACGGCCAACACTCTCATTTGAACATTTGAACACATCTTGCTTTTAGTAGTAGAAGTGATGATTCTCAGGTTTCTACAACATGCATGTTTCGTGTGACGTCAACACTGGTTTTAGTACCATCCTGCAATGTGAAGGGTTCATGGTGATGTCCGTACTTTGCACAGTTTCCCCGCAGTTCACCCAACTCCACTTGCAAGTGAACACATAACTGTGATCGTAAGGCGTGGAGGACTACCTGTCTACTTGTGTCTCCTGTCTCACTCCATCCAAGTCTGGGCAGGTTCTATAAACCAGAGCCACACTCATGGTAATCCAAACTGACACCTCTAGGCAATGGCTTGGGGGACACACAGCTGATTTTCCCATTGGTGGCCATGTTAATATTTTGTCAGATTATAAGAAAACTGGCCCTGAGAAAATACTGAAACTTCTTCACAGCCACTGTCATATATATGTCATGTATATTTCGTTGATATGCAGAACAAGTTCGGTTAAAATCATATATAGATCCAGCTCTTAAGACTCATGTGTGCAAGATGCTCACCGATATGTCATTTTGCATCTACATGTCATGGAAAGCAAAACTGCCCAAAATCACTACATTATCTTCGAAAACTGCATAATTTCACTGCCAATCCACTCTACCACTGATCCTTCTAATATGCCTGATCAGTTCCGCTCAAATCAAAGGATTTTGGTTACACATGACAATTTTGTGTGGGCATTAAAAATCCAGTACCACTTTCGTTAATGCACCAGAAATGAGAATTTGGCACCGGCGGTTTGATTGGTTGGGAGGTTACCATGTGACCAGGGGGTTAGGGTTCAAGCCAGGCACCCCACCCTGTCATTTCATAAAAAAATTGCATATAGCTTGCTGACTCATCGAACATCCACAGTACATATTAGGATGGGAAGTTGGAAATGTGGTTTTCAGAAGAGGGGAAATAAAATACCCCATACAGTTGGTAAATGTGTAACCTGTTCTGGTCTCAACGGTGGGCAGAAATAAAGTCACAGGAAAAAACTCAGTAATAAGGTCACAGTTTTGGCTAGGAAAATATGTCATGGGAAATAAAGTCACAATATAATTTTAGTCAGACTACCGGGTACACACCTAATACAAAGTTTTGCAATTATTAACAGTTAATTCAACAAATAAAGCTCGGTGATTTAGATGATATTTTTGAAGAAACTTTGCCACAATCTTGCATATTCTCACGGAAATTGAACACAACAAAGTTTGATGCATGATTATAATATTTTTGAAGAAACGCTAACCTAGTCTTGCACAAGTGTGATTCATCAGCACCTTTTTTAATCAAACTTCTGCACTGAATTTGTTATTTTAAAGTTAATTTGGATTATGTTAGAACAAATATTCCCCTAATTTTATTTAATATTTCCACTTGTATTGTAATTACAAAAAACTCTTCAATTTAAAGTTGTGACTTTATTTTCTGTGACTTTTTCCATTACTTTTTCCTCTGACTTTATTTCCTATATTTCGACTCAGAGAGCTACCGGGTCTGTCTGTAAACCCACTACCACAATGAACACTCCTGTGTCAATTAACCATGGAAAAGGGCTCTGGAATATATCGCGTGAGACATAAGACACCAGAAGTGAGTTTGTCACAAGAGTCCCCTTTGTAATATGTGTGCGCAAACCGCCTGTGAATCTACGGGTGTATTTGTGTGGAATGTGGCAGGTTTCACGATCAGTTATATTCAACACCTGGTGGTGAAACTGGCACGTGATGGATCACGCATGCTGATCAAAGCGCATGTCAGCTTCTGCAGTAGAAAACCAACTTCTCTCTCTACCTGTTGGAGTAAACTTTTTGTTCCTATTAATATTTTATAACAACCTAGACAGTATGACATTATCAATCATTCCGGGTGTGGTCTACCTCAGTCTTGCTCAATCTGTCTGGCTGAGTTTTTCTTACTCCGTCTTCTTCAACAGATTTTTGTGTCACTTTCACCAAGACAATCTTGCTCAGTCAATCTTGCTTCAACTGGTCTTGTTCAGTTGATTTTGCTCAGTCTTTCATTCTTAGTCAGTCTTACTCAGTCGATCTTGTTCACTCGGTCTTGCTCAGTCCGTCTCGCTATACCGGTCCTGCTCAGCTGGTCTCACTCAGTCGGTCTCGCTCAGTTGGTCTTGTTAAATTGGTCATACTCGGAGTCAATCTTGTTCAGTATCATAGTCAGTCAGTTATATTTGAGGATAATGCAATTCCCTTACAAATCACAGACCAACACACAACAAAGTTTCAGTTTTGAAACAACAATTTGTTACATGTCTGAAAGTTGTCTGATCAACAACATAATGATGGGGGGGGGGGCTATGGCTACATAATTCCCACTGTCCTACTTTGTATTCACCCACTTGAACATGGTGAAAACAAACCTACCGACAGGAACTATATTGGAGTTCCCTGGTTAAGAGGAACCACACACTGTACATAAAGCCACGTGGACCTGGTGCCAGCAATCTTAGTAAAAACACAAAATTAAACCAACCGACACTGGACCATTTAATACTACAGATACATCTACCAAAGGTGGCCGCTCATCATTTCAACTTCTCAACTGATTTACCCCATTATTAATCAGGTTCGTTGAGATGGCGCCTTGGAATGGCGCCTTATAAATTTTACAATTTTTTTTATTTGATCAAATCTGTGGTCTGAGTGGACTAATTGACATGTGTAATAATGTTTATAAAAGATGGCCAGTGTATTTTTGTTAGTCATCAATAAATAACTGATAGGTAGGTCCTGAAGTTAACTTGCAAAGGTGTGAAAAGCACAGGGTAGTATATATACAGTACGTACAGAGCCCGACCACTTTTGCTAAATTGTGACCATATGTTGTCAAAATAACTTAATAGTTTGTCTGATAATTTCACCGAAACTCACAAATTTGCACAAACGAGCAAGCATGTTGTAGTGGATACTAGGCAGGTTATATGCGAAATGAGGTAGGCAAAATATCAAATTGAAGAGGAAAAAATTTTATGGGTGACTCCTAATTTGTGTCTCAATTTAAATTCAATTTGCAAAGAACAATTCTATTTAGTATCCTCTTCAACTTGCTAGAGCTTTCTTTTGAGCAACTTTTTATATGTAAAATCACCAGACACTGCCAAACTATTAACTTGTTTAACATGAATAAGTTATGCGATTATGTACATGACTTTTGTGTTTCTGTGTTGATGTTATTGATTTTGCTCGCTCTCAAAAATTCAGTATATTAAAGGTTAAATACATCAGCAGTTAGCTTTGGCATGTTACCAGCTGTAACTACTAAAATCTATTATTTCAACCATTATTTTTTAAACAAATGTACTCACTTGTTAATTTAACCGACTACATTATTTTAACATACAATTCACCCACTACATATTTGTACATCAAAGAACCGGATTCGCGACAGGCTAAACCAGTTGAAGAAGCAGCTTAAGGGAAACCACAAACTGTACATTTTGTACATAAAAACATGGAAATGGTGCGAGCGATCTATGCAAAAACACCTTATAGAAGTGTCTGATGCCGCAATGCAACATATAAACATATAGCAAACAGACTCAGTCATTCTTCATTAAGTTGCATGTAGGTTGTTATTTCTGTGCAGTCGGTCGGTTGACATTTCAGTAACCAGTCGTTCTATAGATGCATGCTTGAATTACCACTGCTTTCTTTCTACATTGAACCCAGGTGGACGGTGTTGAAAACATTGACATTTCCACTCACTAGGGAGCACATGTGCTTACCTGTCAGCTGCCGTGTGTTTATGTTACAAGATCACAGATTTTGCAGGATTCTCTCTATTCTGGAGAGTTTGGAGGGGAAAATGTTGGTTATGAATAAAAACTTACAGATGACTGAAATGTGATGTGATTTCAAACTTTTGTGGTTGTAAGCCATGACTGAAAAGTTTTGATGATCACAGTAAAAAGGTACATATTGAGGTTTTTGTTCAGATTTCAGAATCTGATGATTTTAATGTGATGGGGGAGAGAGAGGTTCTGCAGTTGTAGTTGGACTCGCAACTAAAATCTATTTTCCATCACTACAAGATTGTGTCATTTAAACATGCATGCTGCAGATGTTAATTTTGTACCTTACTCTTTATAACTTATTTCTGCATTCGGAGTACATAAGACCTCTCCACACATCCTGTCAACTAAATCATCAGTGATTATTTAGTATTCATGAAGGAGATGACCTACAATCCTGAATCAGAATCCTGCACCACCATCCCCACCGTTTGGTCAACAAAGGGAATGCCGAGGTAATGAAATGATGAGCCACAAAAAGGGTAATCTTTTTGAGCGGTGAGTCCGTTGCTCATTATGTTGCACACACTGACTTGCCAGAGACATTTGCAACCACAAGGAGAAAGAACCTGTCTGTAGACAGTGTTCTGCTGTCCACAACCTTCTGCTTTCTCAATCATTGAAGGAGACGTTTCCTAAAACTGAGTATAACATTGACAAACATGCTTTCTCTGTATCTGTAATCAACTCCCTTTCACTTTAAAATCATCTGAAACTATAGTCACCTTTCAGAAAAAACTCAAGATTTATTTGTTTGAAATCGCATTCCCACCCTAAACGTTTGGCGGTCCGTTGCTCTAATGATGACTCTTGCACATCCCTATTCACGATTTGCCTGATTTCCAATTCTTGTATGTTGCTCCTCTGAGCTCAGATTCTTGAGGATCTAGGCGCCATAGAAGTTTATTGTTATTATGTTCCTTCTGCCTTTTCCACCATTCAAGACGTCTGTTTGGTCTGTTCTTGGCCCAGGTTTTCTCCTGGGGATTGCTCCTTATGCAATGAAAGAGTAATATGGGATTCTACCACTGCCTTTCAACACCTATTTGCCTGCAGCAACCGCAGCTAAAGCCAAGTGATGTTGGGTTAGTTCAGTTGGCCAGGTGTCTGTCACTTTCTCCTAAATTACTTGATATATTTCATCACAACCGTATCTGACTGATTGCTTGGATCTGGTATAGTTTATTTTGCTTTTGCTGTCAAGATGTTTTTAATATCAGGTGTTGTAGACTGATTGCTGTCTATATTGAAGAAGGCAAAATGTGGAAAAGTCTAGGGCAGGCTACGTCCTGTGTACAGTAGATGGACAGGACATCGGTGAAGGGTGAAAGACCCAGGACTAGAGCATTATCAATCAATGTGTCAGTGATTCGTGTAGGTTTTAGGTTTAAAGGTTAGGTTAAGGTTGCGTGCATAAATGAGTTCTAATTTTATCACCTATTTCAACTCATGACTATCTCGTTCTGCCTTGGAGAAGGATTTTTGATATCGATCAGAAACAATTATTCGCAGGAATTAAACAGTTAAAATGTAACAAAATTGTTTAATATATCATTTAAGTTTGCTTTTAAGAATATCCACATCTAATATGAAAATGTAGTTTACATTTATTTATAAGAATAATACAAGTAAATTTAAGCGAAAAAAAGTTGTTTAGGTTTAATTACCAATGTAAAACCTGTATGTCCAAACTGGACATTTTTTATTTAAACTTAAATTATAAATGCCAAAAAAAAGAAATGTTTAATTTAGGTTTACATACATAAGACAATTACGTCTAATATGAAAATGAATCTTTTATGCCCATATCTGTTTCTTTCTGGTGTTGATGATAGGGACCTGGTGCCTGGGAATCCACAGAAACAAGGAAATGCAATTATTTTCATTAACGCAATCCGTACACAAATCTGCAGCATTGCCTACATTTCTACATCTTTACACAGACCCGAGGCATGACAAGGCTGCTTCCCCACAGGAGACAAGATGGATGTTCAACAGCTAGATAATGTTCAAATTTTTTTACCCTTGTGTGCCCATTAATTTGCCGCACTGACCATTAAATATGCATGTGTTTGCAGACCACCAGGCGTGAGTCATCGCGAAAAGCAGGAAAAAGCACAGCTAATTTTGTACTGCATAATCCGTCTTATTTTGATATATTATATGAGGGATTTATCCCCAGCGGTCTGTTTGTAAACAGTAGTTATACTTAACAAATATATTTATAGACCAGTAGGGATAGAAATCTGTCTCAGCTACTACGATTGTTGCTTGATTAGAAACTCCTGTTTCATATATTTCAACGCGTTTCTTCCGAGTTCATCCTCTCATAATGACAACCGCGAAGCAGACAAATCACCCCAGCACGATGTGCGTAATTCGAAAAGTACCTCACCGTAAATAAATAAATAGCGTTTTGAGATTTTTTCTCCCGAGTGTCGTCACTCCCCGGCACAGCCGCTGTGACGTGTTTCTTGGCTGATTCCGCGAGATGGATGACAGTGTTGAAGGGAAGTGAAAAGTGGGACTGAGCCTTGGAAACCGGGAACAAAGACCAAACCCTCATGTTGTCTGGCAACAATTTGTGTTCAGAAGATGGATTAGAAGCGATTATTAGGCAGGAGGAATGAAGAGAGGGAATCGTCTGCAGCTGAGTAATCTTCCCATTAGTAAGAGTTTCCCCGGGCCGAGGCAAAGTGTGGGAGAAAATCAGAGATGCCATGATAACATCACAAAAGTAATCAATAACGATTACTGTTAAAATGACAAAGTATGATTACGAGTGCGATTACTTACAAGAATGAGTTCTAGGAAAGGTGTTTTCACTTTCAAGTGTTTTACAATGTTTATTGTGAATAACAAAAAATAATACTATTGTACTTTAAACTTGCTTTAGAAATAAAAAATGTTTGCACTGGTGTCATTATTCTGAAAAATGAAATAAAAAGACATCAAAACACTGGATTTGTTTATGTAGTGTAAATTATGTGTGTGAAAATGAAATTCCCTGTTATTACATGGCTATTACTCAGGCTTATAATACCTGATTAATAAGGGGCAATCTCAAACAACCAATGTAAAACCATTAATGATATCGACCTGTGGATAATTATAAAAATGCTGTAACCATCCTATACCACACAGGCACACACATCTATATATTAACACGCTAACTTTGTAAGTCTATCTCCTCTGAGGTGCTGAGGTCCATTTGTAGTATTGTAAGTGCATCTCCTCTGAGGTGCCGAGGTCCATTTGTAGTATTGTAAGTGCATCTCCTCTGAGGTGCCGAGGTCCATTTGTTGTATTGTAAGTGCATCTCCTCTGAGGTGCTGAGGTCCTTTTGTTGTATTGTAAGTGCATCTCCTCTGAGGTGCCGAGGTCCATTTGTTGTATTGTAAGTACATCTACTCCGAGGTGCCGAGGTCCATTTGTTGTATTGTAAGTGCATCTCCTCTGAGGTGCCGAGGTCGATTTGTAGTATTGTAAGTGCATCTCCTCTGAGGCACCGAGGTCGATTTGTTGTATTGTAAGTACATCTTCTCTGAGGCGCTGAGGTCCATTTGTTGTATTGTAAGTACATCCCGTCTGAGGTGCCGAGGTCCATTTGTTGTATTGTAAGTACATCCCCTCTGAGGTGCCGAGGTCGATTTGTTGTATTGGAAGTACATCTTCTCTGAGGCGCCGAGGTCCATTTGTTGTATTGTAAGTGCATCTCCTCTGAGGTACCGAGGTCAATTTGTTGTATTGTAAGTGCATCTCCTCAGAGGCGCCGAGGTCCATTTGTTGTATTGGAAGTACATCTCCTCTGAGGTGCCGAGGTCCATTTGTTGTATTGTAAGTGCATCTCCTCAGAGGTGCCGAGGTACGTGTGTTGTATTGGAAGTACATCTCCTCTGAGGTGCCGAGGTCCATTTGTTGTATTGTAAGTACATCTCCTCAGAGGCGCCGAGGTCCATTTGTTGTATTGGAAGTACATCTCCTCTGAGGTGCCGAGGTCCATTTGTTGTATTGTAAGTACATCCCCTCTGAGGTGCCGAGGTCCATTTGTTGTATTGGAAGTACATCTCCTCTGAGGTGCCGAGGTCCATTTGTTGTATTGTAAGTGCATCTCCTCAGAGGTGCTGAGGTACATGTGTTGTATTGGAAGTACATCTCCTCTGAGGTGCCGAGGTCCATTTGTTGTATTGTAAGTACATCTCCTCAGAGGCGCCGAGGTCCATTTGTTGTATTGGAAGTACATCTCCTCTGAGGTGCCGAGGTCCATTTGTTGTATTGTAAGTACATCCCCTCTGAGGTGCTGAGGTCCATTAGTTGTATTGGAAGTACATCTCCTCTGAGGTGCCGAGGTCCATTTGTTGTATTGGAAGTACATCCCCTCTGAGGTGCCGAGGTCCATTTGTTGTATTGGAAGTACATCCCCTCTGAGGTGCCGAGGTCCATTTGTTGTATTGTAAATGCATCTCCTCAGAGGCGCCGAGGTCCATTTGTTGTATTGGAAGTACATCTCCTCTGAGGTGCCGAGGTCCATTTGTTGTATTGTAAGTACATCCCCTCTGAGGTGCCAAGGTTAATTTGTTGTATTGGAAGTGCATCCCCTCTGAGGTGCCAAGGTTAATTTGTTGTATTGGAAGTGCATCCCTCTGAGGTGCCAAGGTTAATTTGTTGTATTGGAAGTGCATCCCTCTGAGGTGCCAAGGTTAATTTGTTGTATTGGAAGTGCATCCCCTCTGAGGTGCCAAGGTTCATTTGTTGTATTGTAAGTACATCCCCTCTGAGGTGCCGAGGTCCATTTGTTGTATTGTAAGTACATCCCCTCTGAGGTGCCGAAGTCCATTTGTTGTATTGTAAGTACATCTTCTCTGAGGTGCCGAGGTCCATTTGTTGTAATGTAAGTACATCCCCTCTGAGGTGCCAAGGTTCATTTCTTGTATTATAAGTACATCACCTCTGAGGTGCCAAGGTTCATTTGTTGTATTGTAAGTACATCCCCTCTGAGGTGCCGAGGTCCATTTGTTGTATTGTATGTACATCCCCTCTGAGGTGCCGAGGTCCATTTGTTGTATTGGAAGTACATCTCCTCTGAAGTGCCGAGGTCCATTTGTTGTATTGTAAGTACATCCCCTCTGAGGTGCCGAGGTCCATTTGTTGTATTGGAAGTACATCTCCTCTGAGGTGCCGAGGTCCATTTGTTGTATTGTAAGTACATCCCCTCTGAGGTGCCGAGGTCCATTTGTTGTATTGTAAGTACATCCCCTCTGAGGTGTCGAGGTTCATTTGTTGTATTGTAAGTACATCCCCTCTGAGGTGCCGAGGTCCATTTGTTGTATTGTAAGTACATCCCCTCTGAGGTGCCGAGGTCCATTTGTTGTATTGTAAGTACATCCCCTCTGAGGTGCCGAGGTACATGTGTTGTATTGTAAGTACATCCCCTCTGATGTGCCGAGGTCCATTTGTTGTATTGGAAGTACATCCCCTCTGAGGTGCCGAGGTCCATTTGTTGTATTGTAAGTACATCCCCTCTCAGGTGCCGAGGTCCATTTGTTGTATTGTAAGTACATCCCCTCTGAGGTGCCGAGGTCCATTTGTTGTATTGTAAGTACATCCCCTCAAGTGTTGAGGTTCATTTGTTGTATTGTAAGTACATCCCCTCTGAGGTGCCGAGGTCCATTTGTTGTATTGTAAGTACATCCCCTCTGAGGTGCCGAGGTCCATTTGTTGTATTGTAAGTACATTCCCTCTGAGGTGCAGAGGTCCATTTGTTGTATTGTAAGTACATTCCCTCTGAGGTGCAGAGGTCCATTTGTTGTATTGTAAGTACATCCCCTCTGAGGTGCCGAGGTCCATTTGTTGTATTGGAAGTACATCCCCTCTGAGGTGCTGAGGTCCATTTGTTGTATTGTAAGTACATCCCCTCTGAGGTGCCGAGGTCCATTTGTTGTATTGTAAGTACATCCCCTCTGAGGTGCCGAGGTCCATTTGTTGTATTGTAAGTACATCCCCTCTGAGGTGCCGAGGTCCATTTGTTGTATTGTAAGTACATCCCCTCTGAGGTGCCGAGGTCCTCTCACCTCTTTCTATGTTCATTCACTTCTTTGCATCATTTTCCCCGATTTACCACTTGATGAAATTTTTCAGAAAATATGATGTTCATAAGTTATTTAGAGTTATGTACCTACATGTTTTTGATATGCTCTGCTTTTCTAAAGGATCTTTCTCCTATGTGAGAGAATTGATTTTTGATCAACTATCCAGATGGTGCCGCCGTAAACAAGTGGGTTATTGGCCATGGGTGGGTATTAGATAGTATTAACATAAGTGCACCCAAAAGTGATTTATTTCTTCCTGTTTTGTCTGATCCATCCAATCCTAAGCGAACTAGATGCTAATCCTACTTGCAATGAAACCAGTTTTGTTTTGTGTCAAACAGAAATGTTTGAGATAACCTTTAATGATATTAGATTACATTTCCATACCATCCCAATTAATTTGATTAATTTGAGAAAATGCCAAACAGTGGGATGTGAACTGATAAATAAATCCCAAGGTACGTCATCTTTGAAAATAATTTGTTTGTAGTATCAAATAAATATTTTGTAGCATCAATGTTTCATCGATTTTCATTTTGTTCACTCAACTTCCATTTTAGTATTTCTTCTTTGAATATATTGCATAACGCTGCAGATTTTTTGCACAACCCTGCAGCAATTCAACATTCATATTTTGCTGATTATTTAATGTTAACATTGTTCTATCTCGTTACTCTCCATGAAATGTATTAACTAACATGTGACATCATAACTGTGAATTAATTGTTACACTCTGAAACAATTGATCCTTAGCGAGGTCTGCGGTTCTTGCACAGAATACGCCACCAAATGAACTTGTGCTGCCAGATTAACTTGTCCCAACATCTCTGTGTTTTCACCTTTTACGTTACGCAAAATTGATACATTTACTGTTATTGGCAGCAGTCTGTGACATGGACTTCATCAGATACTATCACTGTCTTTCGTTATTTAGATGTAGCAATTTCCAGCTCTGCTTTTTTCCTGAATTAAATCACATCGGTTTGAGTCGTAGGCCAGTGACACTTATTGACGCAGGAGTCCCTTAAAGATTCAATGCGACATCTCACGGAAAACTCCCACTTTCTTTAATTCCGTCGCAGTAATGTTACGATGTATGAAACTGGAGTATGGTTTGTTCTAAGTAATGGACATCTGGGGCTCATTTCACAACATTCGTATCAGTTCATAAACCAGTTTTGCTCTTTAATATTAAGTTTGCTCCTCAGCAGTTATCTTGTGTACAGAAAACTGTCACCACCAGGGTTCGCCACCGTGACGGACACTTTCGCTGGTGTGTCAAGAAAATAGTGTCCTCAGTCATACGGTGGTGGCTTTTGCCTTTTTAATACGCTCCTAAAATTTAGCAGTAGATTCTCTTTAATGATTGATTTTCCTTAGGAACTCATTGTATTTGTGAAATCTTCCCCTCATTTGTGGGAAGGAAGATTTTTTCCCACGGTGCTGGTTTCTGGGTTGGGCATTGTTGGGGGACTAGAGGATGATTGGGCTGGGAAAGATAAGACATTAGTGCTCATTTAAAGATACAGAGTCTCAGTCTGATTGTTTTTACAGTAAAATCATGTTGTATAAAGTAACATCTTGTCAGCCATTATCCATTCTAACATCTCGACGTCGTGAATATGTCTCAAATAACAAAATTTGTTCATGCAGTTCTACGAGAAAATAATAGTTAACATTGTCCACTGGTGTTGGAAGTTGTCCACTGCTGTTGTGAGCGTCCTGTAAACAACTAGGTTGATTTTCAAACAACAGATAAAATTGACTTATATTAGTTATGGTAAAAAATTAATGGTTGATTAAAAACACATTTGGGTGAACCAGATGTTAGAACAAACCATTTATAGCATATAACAGGATTTGATGACAAAACAATCAAACTTGTCGCTAAAGCATAATAATCAGCAGAAATCACCTGACATGGTTCGCTCCCTCTGGTGTGGGGATGTGGCACTACGTTGACTTTTCATCTCTACCGTCAGACAGCACGTAAGGTGACAGGTTTTCATTAAATCATCTCTGGTGTAATTTGTGGGCCTATCACCTGCTCAGCCTGACTGTCAGTATTGGCTAAGTGATGGAGGGTCCTAGCAGTTATAACCAGGAATAGGTGTGCGTGAATGCCATCCTTGTGTTGGATGATATATCTGGGTATTTAAATCAGACTCTGGTTAGTAAGCAGGGTAATTTTCTCAGCACTAAACCTACCGTGTTTGTGAAATTTTAACATGTACACATGAATTCAAGTAAGCTGGCAGATGTAAGTTTTAGACAAGTGTGTGTGTGTCATGTAATTGAAGGAATGCTGATAAAGATCAGTCTGGGACAGTCACACTTTGGCTCTAATCCCTGTGTATTTGCAGTGTCAGATAAATGTTACGGATCATGACATCACTGGTTGTATTGTTGAGTTTCTTCACAGTTTGATCGTATTACAAATTTGGTCATTATATATGGAGTTGGAATGCAGATTTTTTATGATTGATCATATTATACAATTGGTATGTGTCCCAAAATGACATACCTGGTAGTCGTATTGCTATGGGAAGGGCATCACAGGTCTAGTTATCTTAATTTTTTTAGAGGCATTCATGTTATTGAAGTTTTCATTAAGAGTAGGTGTATTTCTAATGGTTCATCTTTGTACAAAAGTTTCCCCATAAAGTTGATTGTTTTGCACGGTTTATTGTATTACTATTAAAGAACCACATTGGAAATGTTATATCTAGGCTTATGTTAGTCTTTAGTCATTTAGGGAATGTCTCAAATAAGTAAAGTTTGACTAAAAAACGAAAGATATTTTGCTAATTTGGCTGGGAAAAAATTTGCAAAGGAAAATCAATAATTTATAACCAAATGGCTATAAGAAAAAATGTTAGCATAATCCCAATATATGATTAATCATTTTAGGGGTTTTATTATTTTATCAGTTATGTTATTATTGTCTAATACTACCATGTGAAGGCTATGAAATACATAAGTATACAAACTTTTATTAAATGTCCAGTGTGGACATCCTTGAAAACATACACTATAAATAAAGTATACAAACTGTTATTAAATGTCCAGTGTGGTATCCTTTCATGAATTGTTGAAATCAAGGAACCAGGATGATAATTCTCACAACATGGAGTGGAATAAATACCCTCTGATTGGAACAGATTGTTATCTCTGAAACAGGGCAGAGGGATCAGTGAGTGTTTAGACAACACCCTGTGACAGTGGCCTATTGGAAGGTCCAGTGGACCAGATCCCAGTTTGTCCACAGCACTAATAACCACACCACTGGTATGGCACAGTCCACTATGGCCCGAGGGGTGTCAGGTTGGATTTCTATCACCACAGCCTCAGTCTTCTGCTATTGACTGCTGTCACTCCATGTGGCTGTCAACTCTGCGTCTGTGTCCCCACCCCCTGCGTGGGACTTCCCCTTGCCCCCACCTCCTGTCAGTGTGACCCCCGTCCCTGGGGCATATACTCTTGTGAGGGTGTGCAGCTCCACTGTCTGTCAATTAATCATCACAACTCCACTGTAGTGACCACATGTGATACTGTTCTTGCTCCCAGCAATACTGTTCCTCCTGCAGTATTCCTCTATAATACTTGCTCTACTCGTGGGACTGCATCCAGTGAGTCACGCTCTTCTCCCTGTGTCCCACCAGTCTCTGTACCACTGTACATCAGATGTCTTCAGGAACAGTTGGACTTTAATACTCGCACCAGACCATGGCACTCCCAGTGGTAGTTTCACCAGTGATCTTTCCAATGGAACAAGTGCATTGATTGACATTATCCTTCCCTCAAAGGATTCATGAGTTGGTGATGGGGAAAGCTGGCAAGAAAAGCAAATCAACCGGAGGTAGGTGAAGGGTTCTACTCCCGTAATGATCTTGGAAGATTGCAGCCTTCGGAACACATATCCACCAGTGTTGAACTTGTGATAGACATTTTAAAAACTTTACGCCTAATAAAAATTGTGGTGTTACATTATTTTCCATTTAATTTGTGACTTGTTTATTGTGGGAAAACATGTTTTCAGTGATGATGTATTTTATCTTTGTTTCAGTGTATTATTAGTGAACAGTTATTAATCTATAATGAACTGTCATACCCAGTATCAGAGAAATAGTTAGATCTGGGACCTCCATTACACAGGATAGGGCTGCCGCAAAATTTGTAGAACCATACTAGTTAAACCTGTTCCTGTAAATTGTATGATTAAATATCTAAAATATGACATTTTATTAGGAACATAAACTATGAGTTGTCATATTAACTCAGATTAGCTCATTTTAATAGGGTGGTTTCCAGTTGTCTGGAGGTAATGATCCCAGCCCCAATGAAAACCCCTGTGTCTGTGGGCTGTCCTGTATCTGGTGATCATTACAAGGTTCACTGAAGTTTGTGTACTTCCAGCTGTGTCTGTCTGTCAGGTTGCAGTTATACTTTATGCCAGCTATAGGCTTCAATGTCCTTGTTAATTAACATGGGAGAATTTCACACAGGACTCCATCGTGCATCATTTCTTAACTTGCCGACCAATTAAAAGTGTGAAAAAATGGTTCCCGCAGTGGAAAACATAGTGTCAACAACCAGTCATGATCTATACATTAATTAATCAGGCGACTACTTAAAGATACCTAATACTAAAGGAAATACTTGGCAAGACGTGTTTCTTCTGACTCTCGATTTTATCAGATGGTTACTGTACAGAGTCCAGTAATGAATTTTTGGTGTATTGTTCTGAAAATATAATACAATTATGCTATGTCAGTTGATTGAAATTGACTTGAAAGTTGTGACACTGACCGAGTCACAGACTGAGAGTATAACTCTGTCAGAAATGTCACAAAGTACTTAAATATATTCAGAGTGAAACTCTGCAAGGATTGTCACAAAGTGTTAATTATCTCAGGGTGGTAATGTGTCAGGATTGTCACCAAGTATTCATTGACTTAGTAGAACTCTGCAGGATTGTCACCAAGAACTCACTGACTCAGAATAGAACCCTACAGGATTGTCACCAAGTACTCACTGACTCAGAGTAGAGCTCTATAGAAATTGTCACCAAGTACTTGCTGACTCAGAATAGAACTCTACAGGATTGTCACCAACTACTTGCTGACTCAGAGTAGAGCGCTATAGAAACTGTCACCAACTACTTGCTGACTCCATGTACAATCTGTGCTAGAGTTACAAAGTGTTACATTTATACTGTAGCTGTGATTGCGAGATTGATCAACTTAACCACCTTAGATAAACTCTGCCTGTGGGCCCAGGTCCACTATCAACACACATATCTCAGATACCACATTCAATGATTGTGTATATATATTAGAAACAACAAGGATAAAGGATATGGCCCAAAATGTAGACCCATAAATCTGTGGTTTGCTGCTACAGGGTTTACTGTTGCACTGACGTAGATAGGCCACCATTAAACAAATGAATTTAAACATCTATTGTTCAACAAGACTACAGCCAGGTGTAATCGTGATTGTAAATTTGATTATCTTGTACATTTACCCACTGCGCATTGGTAACAACAGTGATTCTGTTGCACAGAGACAGATTTATGGCTCTGCAAGGCAAGACAAGACTGGTCTCTTGAATAAAACAGTGTCAATAATCATTGTCTAACTTAGCTTGCCACAAGAGTGCACTATGTCTAGTTCTCTGGGACTGGGGCTTTGGAGACTTCATATATTTATCCCAGACTTAATCCCCTTCCTAAAAAAGCACCCCTCATCTAGTATCCATTTGTTGTTCCAAAACCTTGGATGATGAAGGGAAGTATTCAGCATACTGGTTGTCCATGATTCTACCAGGTGTAGCACTGACTGATGCAATTTTTAACATGCAATGCAAAGATATTTATAGCTATGCATTTGTCGATAGTGGCATTTTGTGTGGACAGTAGATAGACTAACAAGTTTAAGCATCTATCAAAAAATGTCTGGCATGGGTTCAGGAAGGATAACGTTTCCATCAATTACAGATAATTTAACAGAGAAAGATATCTGGGAACACATTAGTGGTAAACACAGACATCTAAATTTACAACATTTAAGGTGTACGCAAAAACAAACGAGATAACCTGTGCAGGTCAGACAGAGGCTGCGATTCAGTATCACGGTTAATATAAATAGTGCGACCACTGTCTGTACGAATTGTAGTTTGTACTGATGTTGCTGGTGATGCTGGAATACTACTGAGGACTGTCTTGGGCAGAAATTCAAAGTGGAAATAGGAATTCCTGTTTGCAGCGGCAGTATATTGGATCTCGGAAAAGGGAACCAAACTTAGCCACCCACTAGTTTAATGGCACAACAGGTCATATATGCTAAAGAATAGAGGGGAAAGGGGGCCCATTGTACCACCGCCTACTAAATACACCAGTACCTGCTTAGGTACAACTGGTAGGAATATCACGGATATACACTACACCATAGACACTTCGTTAGTGACAAGGGTCATGTCTCATTTAATTAAGTACTTTAAAGTCACCGGCAGTTCTGTGGTTGTACGGTGAAGAAGAAAAAGTGGTGTTGTCCGTGGGGAATACAGGTCAAGTACTCGTTGTCGTGGCAACGCTCCCTAACCAAAACACAGTTGTGCCAACATGTGTGCCAGGAATTCCTCCCAGTCGGAAGGGTTGACAGAGGCCAAGGATTTCTTGGCCAGAACCGATAGAAATACCCACCGGTGGTTCGACACGGTCAAACTACTTTTCCAGACTTCCTTGGCTCAGTGCAGGGGAATATTTTGGGAGGGGAGCATTAGGAGAGAAAGGGTTAAGAAATACTAATTGGAGCGATAAAGATGAAAGGATTAATTAGATGGTATGCCTGTTGCAATGCAGGTGCTTGAAAATGTTTATTAGATGTGGGTGTGGCGATGGTCGTCATAGGGTTAACTGATGTTGAGAAATAATTTAAAATAATTTTATGATGATTTATAGACAGACTCGATCAAAGAGTTATTTTGTGGAAAGATGTCTGTACATGTATCTGATTAAGATGTATGGAACAGGCAGACACCATTCTTAGTGAGAAAACATTGTTGTCATAACAGCTATTTCCAGACTTCGTCGTATTTATTGCTATAAAATGAAATATTATTTTTACAGCAAAAACATAGAAATATATGTAATTTCCTAACTTTTCATTCTGACAAACCCTGACATTCAAATGCATGTAAGCACAGCATTGTTAAGAACAGTGGTGATAGCATCAATGTTAAAACATTCACCATAGTTTCATTGCTACAAACTCTTCTGTAGAGAGCTATCACATGGCACCCTTGTCCTACACTGTTACAGTGTAGTAGGCTTCAGGCGTGTGCAAAGATCCCTATTTCCAGACAGCTGCCTCTTGTTCCCTGTACTTCCAGGGGAAACATTATTTAAAGGAACGTGTGATGGATGTTGAAGGCTTAGACTCTTGACAGGACACAGGTTGCATCCGGCCACTGGTTGTATGACCACACTGACCACAACACACTGACCACAGATGTCTTATTGCACCACTAAGTGGGAAACTTCGGTGGTGACCAGATCACAGGGCAACAGCTGACTGGAGCTTGACCATGACTGAGGGATTGGGGTGGATGTTTTACAGTGCTGGGGTAATGAATCATTTATGGAGGTATCCTCACAGGAGTGGGAGTTATTTTATTATGATCTGTCTTTGAAGTGCAGAATTAGTGTCATTAGAGTGGGTTGAGTTAACTAGGGTTTAGTTCTCGTGGGGATGAGGGTAGAAAGAGAAGGGGTGTCTGCTGAAATCTTAAGTTCTTGACATCAAACGAAAACAGCTGCTGTTTATTAACATTCTGGATAGTTTGTTACAAGAAAAATATGACATATTAAGGGTAAAAGTGTTCATTAGTCACACCTGTTACACATGGGCTGACTTAGTCACCCAGCCAAAGAATTGGTGATTTATTTGTCTGGCATCAACATAACTAGCACAGTTAAATATAACTACAATAAGTTAACATACTATGTGTGCAGGCATATATCTAAATCAAAGACCACAATCGTACTGTGAGGAGGTTCAGTTGCACTTGGTGAATCTTTCTTGCTGCACTTATCCAGTGATGAAGGTTCCGTTGTCAGATTCTCAAAGATGGATTGTCTTGTACACAACTGCACCATGGACTGGCATATCTAGGAATACAAATTTCAAATCTTGAAGTTGTTTCACACTATTCCAAAATGCGAACTGTAATTGGTCAGATTTAAAAATGTGACATTCGTGGAATAAATTCTACAATGACGGTCTATCCAGTACTAGAAATTCCAACATTGACTTCTAGGAACTCCTACCAAGTTGCATAGTCCAGGTGGTGTTTTAGCTGGATTTATGATTAATTACCCCCCCACCTCCTGGTGTCTGTTGTATAGGGGGAGAATCCATCACCCCTTCAGGGCTATCTGTCAACAGGCCCTATGAACCCTTCCACATGGCCCAATACCCCAGTTGAGGAGGAAACAAGAGAGCCGCGTTTTCCAGAAATAATGGTAAAATGTATTTGTTTAAAAAAAAATAATAGTACAGTATCAGATTGATATAATATCCTTTTTACTTTCTGAACAAAGAAAAGAATACTTTTTAATTAAAACAAATATGGTAATCAATTATGTATTTTTAATGGCAAAACAGTATACTTTTATATGCATTTTATTAAAGATGCCTGTATGTGTTTTTATAGGTCTTCAGTGAAAATTTTGACAAAATACAATCTTCAGGGCCTTATTGCGACGCAAGTGTAAGAAAATTTCAATGATTTCCCATGATGCTTTGGGAAAAGGTTTTTATTCCTCGGGTGTCTGATATCATGGGACGTTTTTCACCAGATATAGGAATGTGTTTATACACACTGTACACATGCCGGGTGACCTAGGTATCACCTTTGATGAGGGCAGATAATAGTGTCAACAAAGACTTGATTCTCTGGAGTGGCATAATCTAAATGGTACACGAAGGTCTATTTTTTGTCATAATATAATTATCAGTCGATGGTGATTCACCATTCATATCACAAACACGCGGTTATTTCCCAAGTCAGCAATGGACCATTAAATTCACTTTCATGCTTTTTATGAGTGCGACAATTAAATATACAAGCAGAAAGCTAATACCACTTTCATCATATGGTTTTTATTGTTTGAGTGGCTGTTGGTAGTGGGCTGAGGAGACAAGATCCAATCACTCATAATCATATAGAGCTACAGTGAACTAGGCTACTAACAGTGAATCTCTCCGCAAGGTCTTTGTACTTGTGAAAAATAGTTAAATAAGGTGTTAAGTTAACTAGTGTAATATTTTTGGGTCAATGATTTCACACGCTAGTCCTCAGTTGATTACACATTAATAAAGTTGATATTTTGAGGTAGTAGTCCTGTTGTGTATTCTGTTTCCGACGTGGTTTGCTTCTCATCAAGATGTTACAAGACAGTTTAACAAGACACTGCAGCCACTCCTGCCTAAGTTTGCCTACCATGCACATCCCTCTTTCTTCCGGGCTCTTTCCTCGTTTTTCCCTAGTTCTTCCCAGGGGCTCAAGGCAGTGTTTTTAAAAGTAGATTTTTAACTGGGAACCAACTAAGGAGTTTCAGTACATTCCCAATGTGCAGCAGTGATTTGGTCTGAGGTTTTACCCCCTTGGTCTTTACCCCTCTTTCTTTTGGCCTACCTTGTGACTGGGTTAAAATCCCACGGGTGAATTTTCATGCCCCGAGGGTGAACATACTGGGCATCTGTTGCCTAAACCTGGTCATGTGTATCAGGTTTACACCAGGACCGCAGTGTTTTTTCTAAAACATGAATTCCTCTAATTTGTATCCATCCTCAGTGCAGTGCTTGGGGTCATCCTGGATACTTGACCATATGGGTGACCAGTCAGGTTACACTGGGTTGGTTGGTTGGTTGGTTGGTTGGATGGACAGATTGTTAGACATACAAACAGGCGGACAGATGGATGGACGTACAGACGGATGAACAAACGGATGGATGGATGGATGTATGGATGGACAAACAGATGGATGGACAGATGGTGGATGGACAGACGGATGGCTGAACAGACGGACGGATGGATGGACAGACAGACAGAAGGATGGATGGACGAACGGATGGATGGATGGACAGACAAACATGCAGACACTCAAGACACACAAACAGACATATGCTTAGACAGGCAGACAGACAGACAGACATAAACACAGACAGACAGACAGACAGACAGAGACAGATACACAGACAGACACAGACGGATGGACACACAGACACACAGACAGACAGACACACAGAAAGACAGACAGACTCACAGACAGACACACAGATAGACACACAGACAAACACACAGACAGACAGACATTCTCAAAGAGTTGTGCTCAGATAGTCTGTGACAGGTGATAGATTATTGCACCCTTCTTGAACTCATCAATTCCATGTAGTCAGCAATTTGTAGAAATAATCATGGCTCCCTGCCACCTTTGATAGTCACATGTGCACCCCACATGGGTGCTAGTTGGCAAACAGTATGAAGCGAAACTAAAGGAGCCTGGTTCTTGGATAACTTCAGACAATGGCCAAAGACCAGCTGTGGTAACAAGCACAGTAGAAATGATAACACAGATATGATTGTCTGATTTGACCAGAGTTTACAAGATTGCTATCAACTCTCAGTGACATGTCACAATGAAGCCATTGGTCTTTGCGGAGAGGACACAGTTTTTCATAAAAATCTGTTCTGTTTTAAAACATATTCTGTTTTGGAACATATTAATTACATTAGCTTTTGCACTGTTAACAGGTAATTTTACAATTATTTCTATTAGAATTGGCAGATGTTGAAACATTTCAGACTTTTTCCTATTACACTTTCATGAAGACGACTTGAGTCTACAGATCCTATGACCACTTGGTCAATTCACAGCTGCTGGACAGTATCAGAGTAGCAAGGCTTTCTAGTGCACCCTCAGGAAATTAGCCAGATACTGCCCAATCCAGCTGCTCTAGACCTCAAGTGCCTGTTGGCATTTCCCTTCTCCTTCAGGCGGTGTAGAAATTATTTAGCATTCATTGACAGGAATTTGATCGACAGACAGATAAACGATTTGTTCCTGGCATTGTTTCTTTGGGCTCTTTGAGCTGATTAGATCAGTCTACCTGACATTGTCACAGAGACTGGGCTTCAGGCAGGGTCAGTCATTGTTGATACTTCATTGGTCTGGAACAAATGTTTCTTGATGCAACCAAGAAGGTTTGCAATAGAAGGAGAGATTATTTAGTTGTCGTTCTGTGGTACGGGTTAGGTGGGGTTAGGCTACTATGTCCTATGTGGAAGTTCATTTGGGAAACTTGATCTGCAGATACAGATACTTTATTGCCATGATTGACATCAAATACATGTCAGTTAGGAATGGGTCTTGGTGTTAAAACATGCAGTCACATCAAACGTACCATCCACGATACAAAAGGATGATTTTCCTGAAATTAATTTGGCTTGTAGTTCATATTTATACTGGAATATTTCTAATTCGTAGCTGGACAAATGGACACACATTTTGAAGATATACAATCATAATTACTACAAGTGATGAATCTGTATAAGCTGAGACTAAGACCTATCATTTTGTTAATAAATAAAATTCATGATAAAGTCAGGGTGACTACTGTTTGAATGACTATTTGACTAGCCTTTAGCAGCTTACTATTTAAATATCATTATTTCCCTCTCCTTCTCCCCCTCTCTTTCTCTCTCTCTTCATCTCTCCCTCTCTCTCTCATTCTCTCTCCCTCCCTCCCTACCTTTCTCTCTCTCTCTTTCTTTCTCTCTCTCCCCCTCCCTCCCTCTCTCTCTCTCTCTCTCTCGCTCCATATCTCTCTGTCTCTTTCTCACCCCTCCTCTCTCTCTCACCCTCCCCTCCTCTCTCCCTCTCTCTCTCCCTCCCTCTCTCTCTCCATTACCCTCCTCAGCCTCCCACCCTCCACCCATAATTACACAACCCTGTTTATGCAGACACTAAACACATGTTTACTCGAGCAGTTAGCACATCCTTTCTACTAGTTATGGTCAATGTAAATGGCCACTAGTGGTCAAGCAGAGTGGTTATTTCCCATCAATACAAGCGCAGGTGTTAGCACAGTTTATCAGGTTCATGAAAATACTTGGATTCTGCTCCTGTACTTTTCCAGAACTGCTGTAGACTAGCTCTTAAATCTGGCCTGGTTGGCACAAATTGGTGGAAATCTACATTCCACAAGGATAGGATGTAAGCATATCAAAGGTCAGTCTGCGACCTCCTTGATCTAGGCAAATGAAGAGATACATCAAATAGCCAGGCTGGCCATATGTCTGGTTTGCACCCAGTGCCTGCTCATCTGAAGGCACGCACCAAACAAGCCACCGAGTCACTGCACTTTATAGAGGAACTCGACCTAAGAAACAGGAATTAAATATAAAAATGAAACAAATGTCAACACAAACAATATTGTAAAAATACAAAGACCATTACAAACGATTACAAACAGTTGTGCCAACTGTCATTTATGTTACACAGGTTCTTTGTTAATTATTACAATCTAGATTCATACAGTAGGCTGGGACTCCAAGCAGAATATTGCAGGACTTCTCTTAAATAGCATTATGTCATCCTTATATTATATCATATTATTTTATTTGACTAATGTTCTGATTTATTGTACCATTAAAGTACTTCAGCTTGATAGGTGTACATGCATATTACATTAATATTTCATTTCCAATAATAAGCTCGCATTTTGAAGTAATTAAATGTATACACACAGTCGTTATGCTTTCGAATAATAAGCTAAGTACAATTTTATTTTGATTCTACCACCGCAATATGGATATACATATTTATAACATTAGAGTTTATTATGTTCTATATTTGCACTCTTTTTAGGAAGCACATCAAAAGAACCCCTCCTGGAATTTTGGCATCTAGTAATTTTTGGACAGTATCAAACCAGAATTCTCTACCCTTTCAACATATGTCCCTGTAGAGGGCTGGACACACAGGGGGCAAATTTCCACCCCTGTGAAGTCCACCCCTGGGGGGGTTGATTATCCCCAAACAATTAGCCACTGGCTTATCAGGGATGCGTTCAAAGTATGACTGATTAAGAAAGTTTATCAGCAATGTGGGTAGGAAGGAAAACATTTGCGTAATAATTGCATTTTAATGAGCCTCTTGGGAGAGGGACCAGTTGGGAAGTGCTGAAAACCTCCTGTTTATGTGTGGTCTTCCCCAGGGAGGGCATTAGGTGGCAGTGAATGTTGGATAATGGGGAAGGGGGAAGGGGGGGACAGTTATGTGCAGTTTGTGATAGCAGAGCATTAGGTTGAGTTAGAGGCATGGTTTACAGTTAGTTGTAGGTGCAGGTAAGTAGAGGTGTTAAGGAAGAGAAACGGCTGTTGCAGCTGTCTTCAGGGGCATCTGAAGGTCAAGTGAAGGTCAAGCTGAGCAGGACTCATTGTTTCTCGGCTGGTTCGAGAAACATTAAAGGAGATGTCTTTTCAAATTAGCATGCGATGAATAACATGAATGGGTCACTGACCCCGCATTCTTCTTTGATGCGTGCAGTGTAATAATATATGTCATTGTAATATTTTATTTTTCATGTGAAAACAGATATATATATATATATAATAAAAATATGTATTGTATAATTTATATTATATATATATATTATAATTGTAATGTTTAATATTTTTTAATAGATTTATTAAGTGTTTTAATATAAAATTCGATCACACTTTTAGTATTACTTTTCCAGTACATTTGTGGATGTGCGAGTGCATATGTACATGCATGTGTCCACCTACATGTGTCCACCTACATGTGTCCACCTACATGCACGCATGCATGCTGTCATGATTGCTTGCATTCAGATAAGCAAATAGAATGCGCCATTTTTCTCCTTCATCCATTCCACACAATACACAGTTGCCTGCACCGGTGACATAATACACTGCACTATGACATGTCTAATATCTGAATAAATGGATATTGCCATGAATAATAGATAATAAGGAAATAATCAACCCAATAAGCAGAGTGGCTCCATTAAGTGGTCAGCTATTTGTGTTTCTGAAGTATCAACGGATGTTCAACATGGTAATGACCAATAGTGAAATCGCATGTTTTGCCGCGTGCACGTGGGCCACAAAAGTAGCAAGTGGTCATGTCATAATTGCGCCTATCGTAGTTGTCAGACTTGTCACTTTCGACAGAACTCCAGAGTGAGAAAACATGTTCCTAAGGAGAACTATCCGTCAAGAATTTTGTTCCAACTTTTTTATTAAGTACAGAACTATTGAAAAAAGTTACTCGTTTTTCTGTTGTAGTATTGTGTTGTTTTATGTAAGAAACCTAACAGGAAATCTCTAATAAATACCATCTAGAATAAAATATTAATGTAATCAGTACGTGTATAAATTAACTGAATCTGATTTGATGAAAATGCAACATTTTCCAAAATATTCATGATATGAAAAATTATGTGCATTTTACTATTAAAACTGAAATATCACAAGTGCTGTGGCTCGCTTTGTTTGTTAATTGCTTCCCCATTTTTGTGATGTTCCTAAGCCATTGCTTCATGATTGATAGAAAATGACTGCCCTCGGTGATCGCTTGATGTCATCTGTCTAGCTAACCAGGGTATACAACATAAGGATCCCAGCCCACTCCACCCCCAAAACCAATCAAGCTTAGTACTCACACTTAAAAACTATTACTAAAATAAAAAAATGCAAATTAAAAGTCAACGTGAAATGCAAAATACCGGTTGAATTCAACATGAAATGCAAAATAAAAATGAATGTGAAATACAAAAACCAGTAACGATCAACATGAAATACAAAATACTAATAAAAATCAACATGACTTACGAAATACTGCTAAACATCGACAAGAAATGCAAGCTTGCACACTCAACGTGCACGCCATCATAGTCAAGGTGAAATGAGAAGTGCAAAGTAATTAGTGACTGTAATTATCAATGAAGCAGAGCGAATGACTGGTTGACACAAAGGTGTAGTCTGCTGTTAACTCTTGACCTTCTAATATCAATTATTAACTTTCTCTCCACAGGCAGATGCACCAGTGTTAATGGAATAACTAGTGAAAGTGGATGGCATAGTGGACAACTGACCACTCGAAAGCCTTGACAACAGGCTCGGGCAGACAGTTGTCATGGCAACATACTTGGGCAGACAGTTGCCATGACAGAGAAGCAGATGGAAAATAAATTATTAGTTATTGATTATAGAAATGTCATTAAATAAAATTGTCACTGAAATTGTAAAAGTGTCATTAAACAGATTAACTTGAACTGGATTTTTAAATGTACCAATGGGACCGAGGAATGAGTTTCATGTAATGTGATTTGCATGTTTTATTTGAACCTACTGCATAACGTGGAACCGTTACGATAACTATAATACAGTAAACCTTTGATATAATTAATTTGTTTGAATGAATTTTGCTTATACTGAATAAATGAATTGGTCCGAATTTGTTTGTAATGTACACTAAATTTAAGATATAACGAATTTTGGGCATAACGAATTTAGGATATAACGAATAAATTGGCCAGTCCCAAGCAATGTCCAAGGTTTACTGTATATTTCTGTATAACAATTAAATTTATTGCGGAATCATGTTTCAACGATTTCTTACTCTTAAATCTATTTTATATGCTAATTTATGTCCAACTAAACTAGTTAGACTAACTAAAGTCTAACTTTATCTGTTGTGACACTTGACCCAAGTAAGATACCCAGCATCATAAGTATGTAAGTCATTACTGGGACTTTTCCTGTCTGGTGGAAGCATCATCTCTTCACAGACAAAAGCAGTTTCCAAATCAACGCCGCAAGTGTGCACCCTAGTTCACCCCATTCCCACCAGATGGTGCCAATTGTCTCCTATGACGGGAATAAGAGATACCACTGTGTGACATTTCCTCACTGTCAGTGAGTCAATACGAATGCTACCCTAGAAAAACAGATGAAATTGAAGCGGGCAGCTATTAATGTTGTCAGTAAGATCCTGATCTAGACAGCTGCAGTGAGTTTCCTTACAAACTGACACAGAGACGTTTTTCTTTTCGTGCGAGAAGCGTAGATGACTGACAGACATTGGAACCAGGCAATATGGACACTGCACGTTCCACTTCATGTAGTCAGCATATTTGCTGCCACCTTTTTCTCCATCAAGTTCTCAGTAAAAGATGTATAGCTTTCATACAACATGCTTTCCAAGTATATATGAAGCCAACTGAACAGTGTGGAATATCAGAATGTAATAATTAAGTATCCCGCAGAGGATGCAACGTCGCATGACAATGTTTATAAGGAGCTAGGAATGTTTTCTGTTAAATCTGGATTTTCCATAACGGAAACTTAATATCTAATAATAATAGTCTATTTATATCTTTGTGTTGCTTATTATTATTCTGTACTGAACAATATGTAGCAATAAAGATTATAATAATAATTATTTCTAATGTAAATAATTAATATGTCATAAATTATAAAATGTGAATGTTGAGAGATAAATCATTAAGTTGATTGTCGACATACATATGCAAGTGTTATTTAGTTTTAATGAATTTCAGTTCAACCAAAACACAATTCTGCACAAATGGCAAAAGTGGCCACCTTTTCTATACTATGACACCATATGGCCACACCATGAATCATACTTCTACAAGGTGCCCAGTCCAGTAATCAAAGTCAATTGATTCAATGATTTTAATACACTATTGTGTACCCTGTGTTTTATTAAACTGACTGCATTTACAACTAAAACAATCCACACCCCACAGCTTTGAACCTAAACGAACCTGATTCCTGGTGGGCAAAAAGAAGTAGGGAGACAGCTTTAATAGACATGTCCAGACACCTTTAACTGTCGAACTTGATGCAATCTATGCATGCCTAGCTGTCAGGACCCAGCCATCTACACCTGCCATCATTTATCAGAGATACTCATTAGTTACATCTCTTGTCATTAGTCACATTCCATTTTCACAAATGTCCAGTCATTTCGGCCATGAAACATCAGTGGTAGATGCAATAATGTCTGTTTCATCATTGCATTTGGTTATAAAATACATGTGCGGCTGTTCAAAAGCTGCTCAAAATGTACATTGCCTCTGGGTGGTTTTCCCAGGGGAATGTTTTACAAGTAATAAAAATTCCATGCCCGCTCTGCCGTTTTATGGGGTGGGGTAAAAAAGGAATGGGGAAGGGGGTGGGTGGTATCCAAACTCCCCTGTTTATGGGTCTTAATAACCTCAAGAAAGCCTGTTAGCTATAAAACAAATCTGGATGGCAGATTTGACACAGTGTTATTTAATCAAAGATGTCTTGCTGATGTTTAATTGGTGAATGCTGTTTGACAAGACATCAATTATGTTGGATTTTTCCAGCAGGAAGAATTTAATGACCAGGTTTTTGGAGTGTATTTATAATTAATTATTGCACAAGTGAATCACTCTGCATAATGTTTTCTTTGTTCGGATCAAATCGACTGACTAACTTGCTTTTAGATGGACTGCAACACAAACAAAGAGACAGTCATTTACTCTGTCGAAGTTGTCGTTCTGGTTTGTTCCTAGCAATCAGATTAGTGCAATTTAGAGTGCGTTTCTCGCACAACATTTGCTCATTGCGCAATTTTGTTCCTTTCGAGGAGCGGAATGTATTCCCGTGTGACTTCATTAAATTGATCAGAATTACCCTCATCATGTTCCTGAAATAGAATAATCTTGCAAAAAATCGCACTCAATCTTGCATGTATAAGTTTGGCCTGTCACAAAGAAATATGTTCCCCAAATGCATCCTATAAATATTTTATTTCATTTTGCACCTTGTCTAGGGATTGTGGAAGACGCTTGACTTCTGGTACAGTTGCAGTAATTCATAATTTTTTTAAACAGAATACTAAGAGCAATCTGGTAGGATTAGACAGAATGCTTAGTTTCTTGTGTAGTCAGTCAGTTATAGTTGACCTTTGAGATTTTGAGGTGTATAATTATTGACTGCCACAGTTAATGGGTAGTATAGAACTGTATATAAAAATGTTTTATATTTTATACTTTACTGAAATTATATAATTAAATGTTCCACTAATTTTATCACCATCTAGACAATAATTTTAGCATAATTATCAATGTGTTATCAGATCGAGTAATGCAGAATCATAATTATATAACACAATCATGCACCTTTTTGTAATATCTGTGATAATTCAGCCACAAAAGGTTATGATATCTATGATCGGTGAAAGTCATTTTGTATTGAATCATAATATTTGGAATTTCTGTGGTTACATTTGCACTGAATGACTTCTCTAATCCTCTACAGTGGATTCTTATAAAAGTCAACCAACCATGTCTTGATGCACTTTATGATGGATTAATCGGAGGACACCCTAGGGAAACGCTTCCCCTATATTAGATATTCCAGCTCAGCAGTGACAGTAAAATCCCACTTTATGCTCCCTTTCCCAACCCAGGGAGCATTCTGTGTGCTCCAGTCAATCAAAATAACAACAAGGACTGCTATAGTTATTGACATGCCGGCAGAGTTTCTTGATTAAAGTTGACATAAAACGGATCGCATTTGCGATGATTGCTACCATGAGTTTGATTGGACAGTAAAATATCATGGATGATCACAAATGTTGGCAGTAGGAGGCTTTTATGAAGCATTGGGCAGTACTGGCAGAGTGGGATTGTACTCTGGGGAATTGGCTGCTTATAGTGATACAGATATTTAGCTTCTAAAGCCGGATATGGTAAGGCTACTCTCTGTTATTTATAAATACACCCTGTAACACATGCACACACACACGCATACACACACACGCATGTGCATGCACGCACATACATACACACACACACATGCACACACATGTACACATGCACACACATGCATACACATACATACATACACACGTGCATGCACGCATGCACATACACACACACTCACGTGCATGTACACTTGAATGCACACACACACATGCATGCATGCATACACATGTGCATGCACCACACATGTATGCATGCATGAAAACATGTACACACACATGCACACACACATACACACACACACGAACACACTTGAATATTTTCAGCATTAACATACAAATCCCTGTGACTTCCATAGCTGCGTAATTTAAATTGCAGTTTTATTTATAAAAATGACTTCCGTATCCACACACAAGCCTGGATCATCCACATGAAAATGTCCCATCAGTGTGAGTGAATAAATTACACTAATTCTAGGACAAACATTTTGGGAAATGGAAACTTCTCATCCCTGGGGATAATCCCTGTTCTGGAGCCCTGGTCAGCTTCACCTGCTGCTGTTAATTGTTATTAGGGATGAAACAGTCATTCCCCATTCAGCCCCTTCCTCCTTCCTCCCTAGAGGGGATGTCCAATCTGCCCAGTATTTCTGTAGGGACATTTGTTCCCCCACATTGGGTGAGGGTCATTAGACATGAAAGGGGGATAGGGAACAGATACTGTAGAGGGTGTGGAATAGCCAGAAGGGAGGGTTGTGAAATGACCAGATTTGTAATCAAAACTGTAGATATTTGTCACTTAAATGAATTATTTATAAGAACTTCAAACAGAAATCTGACCAGAAACTACCTGAGAAATACAACTGCAGGGTAAATAAATACCTGCAAAAATATTCTGCACAGCTACAAAGCAAATTGAATGCATTATCTGAACAACATAAGGAATTGTCCAGAGGTAGTATGTCAAATCAATTAAGAATCAGGTGCATTTTTTATCTTGCTGTAAAGACAAACTATGCAGTTGTACCCTGGTGAACAGGAAAGAAAACAGTGCTTAAAAAAGTTACTCTTGTTGCCCTCTGTAACCTGGGGTAATTGATAAGGTCATGACCCTTGATGCAGTATTCATTTGGCAATAGAGTGTGAGTAAACAATACTATCATAACATTTACACAGTGTACATTTTAGTAATAAAAACTGGATGCCACTGGAAAAACTTGCATAATTGGACACAACTACCTAATTTCTCTTCCGGTATTTCTGATTCATGTCAGTTGTAAGTTGATATCCAAGTTAACTGTTGTCATTAATTGTGATAAAGATTAGTCCTTGCAGCACTAATTACTTGTTGCTAGCCTTGTCAATTGACAACAATCAATTGTATTGGTGTTCAATTGTCAGTAATGTCAAATTGTCTAGTAACAAGTTGTTTGAGATCTTTCTCTTGCACTGTTTCATAGGCGCATTCCTTTCACTCTTATCTTCTCACTTCTCTTGTGATATATTCAAATAATTTGTTTGCTGAGACGTTATTTATCGGTATCGATGTCATCTAGGGCACAGGTTCATCGTGGAGAAGCCATTGTTACTGTTGTACAATGCTCAGCCCCTCTCACCGGTCGGCTGCCAGGGGGGGATATCACTGATCAGTAACAGCTAGACTGCAATTCAAATTCGCATTTGGAATTTTGCTGCTATTATCAAATGTTGTCAGACTTTGCACTGATTTGCTATACTGTCGCAAGCATGTTTAAATTGTTGATTTTATACATTTTTGTACAAAATATGCATGAGATATTCGTGACATACACTTTGTTGCATTTTGAAAATCTGCCTCATTATGCACTGTATATCCATGCAAACGATCCATACAGACTTGTCACTTGGAACATTTACATTCCATTATAACAGGATCAAGTGGTGCTTTTGAGATCTATTTGTTACTGATGCTCGAGCAAAGAGGAATAGATTTACTTGGTGGTATGGCTGTTTACTGGTAGGTTCACCATCGTTTATGTCACAGGACGTAATTTTACAGCATAACTGATAAGGCTTGTGTCTTTACTGGTTTGAATTAAAGAGAAGCGCAGTGTGGATTGTGGTCTAACAGTAGATGGATAAACACAGGTAGAGTGATATATGCAGCCCAGACAGCTTTCGGGAGGGGTCCAGCCTGTGTCCACTTAGGAAGGAAGGTAGATTGATGTCTTAGATAGAAAAAAAGACATGTTACCTGGAGGGCCAGGTAATAGATTGTTCCCACCTGGTCTACCAGGTTAACTTCTGGGTTTAGGGGTGATCTCAAAACATGTGTTTTATAATGTAATACATTTCATATTCCACCGTAATCACATGGTTATAATTGTTCTGCTAAATGTCTTACTATGTAAGCAGTTATAAGTCCAATATATGCGATATAATGTCACATAATTTATCACTTTTTAATGAAATTCTATATGCACATTTTAAATTAATTGGTTTTATTCTTAATTATACATATGTCTCTCACAAAATTGTTTTCTATTTTGGATATTTCAGCTGCATCGCACGGTTTTCATTAGCAGAGTTTCTTGAGAGGTAAATATGTCTAATTATAAAAACCAAGAAGCCGGATCATCAATCCATTCTTTATATAATAGCTTATTTTATGTAATTGTTAATGTAAAGTCATGCACAATTTTACCACAATTTCACCAGCTTGTGTTTATAACAGGCGCTGATTCATTGCCAGTTTTTCTTGTTGAGATATCTATTGATGAGACTGTCAGATGAGGGCCAGAATAATCTGGTTGTGACAGAGGCATCTTATTATGCAATTAGGCGTGGTTCCCATGGGGTGATTCTCTTGGGCTTTCCCCATCCTGGAAGGATGTCTCAACAAGTGTCAGGGATGTTCCTAGAAAGGAAACTAGGCAGAGATATTGATGACACTTCTAGGGATCTACTCAAAAGGCATGTTTGATGTTGTTCAATGTTCGGTATATTTCTGAGGGAGAATCTAAAAATGTTTGGCTAGGTTTATTTCCAAGGGGGTTTCTCGAGATGTGTGTTCAGTGTAATTATGAGAGAGAATCTCAGGATGCATTTTGATTTTTTTAAGGGAATTTCTCAAGATGCATATTTTTGTATATTTCTATGAGAATTTCTCAAGATGTGCATTTTGGCAAATATCATGTTTATATAGCAGCTGAAGGGAAGGTAATTTTATGATCCTGTGACTGCCTTACCCTGATAAACTTTGACCTGGAATATTTTAAAATTTCAACAGCTGATTGTGAATTTCATGTTAATGAGTAAATATTTAAAAAGTTGTAGTTCATTAGTACATTTGGATAGTCAAGTTGCTTGAAATAGAATAATTTCAAATAAATTGTGCTTGAAAATATGACTTTAACGTAAAAATATCAGATTTTGTACATTTACACACTAAGGCCATAAGGAGTAAAGAAATAATAGTGTTCTGATTAGTGCAAATTGAGTGTTAGCTTTGGAAATACCAGGAAAGTAATTAAATTGTTAGCCTGATTTGCCTAATAAGTCACACATGAGACATGTCAACAGGTCAGGCAGATTGCACTAGTAATTAGTGTTTAATTAAACTTACCTGTGGAAGACCACACAAGTTGTTGGTGCTTGTTAATTACCAACTTAATCAGCCAGGAGTCATTGGCTGCAATCAAGGGTGATAGAGTTTCACAGATGTGCTTCGAATGTGTTGCAGGTGTAAACCTCTCTGCTTAGTTGATTTAACCCATCATGGACCAATGTCATTGATATTCGAATGTCGAATGTGCAGTGTGTGGTTTAATAGTAGAGTGCATGATTTTTTGTTAAATTTGTCAAAAGAATTGACTTTCTTCTGTAAATTAGATTAATTGTGATCAGTGTGAATGGCTCTATGGCATACTCATAATATATTGAGCAATGCCTTTGCCAAATTTTGACTGAATCTCGGTCAGAAATAATTAAATTTTTGTGCAATGTTTTCACAAAAACCACACATCGCAGTAAGTATACCCCGGTGAACAGATAAATTCTCACAAAATTAGTCTGAAGTGAGTTGCAGTTGTTTTCCATCTATTCTAGGGTGAGGATGGTCTGGGTACTTGTTCTCTATTTTCATTTCTCTTCTCCTTCCATCACTGATCACATTCCGCTGTCTCCGGTCCCCCGTCTCTCACTCTCTCATCCTGTCTCAGTCATGGTCTTTCTCTTTTCCTGCCCTCCCTCTGTTCCACGTGTCCAGCCCATTTTACCCAACTCCCTACCATTTTTATGAATATGAGAGGAAACAATTGAAATATGGAGGGGGATTTCAAAATAGCGATTTCTTGAAAATGTTGCCGAGTTTAACTGCTACGAGTCTTAGTGGCCTGGATAAAAACACTGCATCACTCCGCATCTTACGTGTCAAACTATGTATGATTTCTCTGCACATATCTTTGTTGATTCACATGTTATGTTTTTTATTTTAAATTGCACTGGATATCGATTACAAATAGTTTGCCCACCAAACCGTCTGCAACCTTAATGTAACAAGACTACACCTACGTATTACTATAGTTTGACGTACTGTAAATGCATACTCTCCAAGGCACCGAGGTCCGTTCACATCTTTCTAGGTTCATTCGTATCCTTTGACCATTGGCCTCCGATTTATTAATTGGAGATGTATAATATATAAGGTAATTTTAAGGTATATATACAATTATACAGATGGATGTATCCACTGATATAAATTAAAATCATACACATTTTATATACTAGGTACATTTGAATAAATTTAATAAATTAAATGAAAGAATAAAAATAAAACATACATCAGAATATATAACATTACATGTAGTATCCACATGAATATAATTAATACATACAAAAGCACAAAGCGTGTCTCCTATATGTAGAACAACCGCCAGATTCTTGGTGAATCACAACAAAATGAAATGACAATAAAACAAATAACACCACACACACACAGAGGGACAATAAAAACCCAACAATAGCCCAGCGTGTGGGAGCCCTCCCATTGGTGGGGATGCACCAGGGAGCAGCCAATAGTTAGATGTGGAAAGGTGTGAGCCACAACCTCAGGTGTCAACCAAACACTTTGAAGTAGTCTGCCTCCGCACAAGCCGGCTGGGCTTACAACGGTTCTGGGACAGAAACAGGGAGCAGGGTTCGGGAGGAGGGAGAGGGGTGTTAGTCACCTCTCGCTGATGCCAACTGGGGCCATTATCCAGCCTCGACCAACCAACCTGTCTGTCACTTGGTGCAACTCTAGTCTTCTCACGCAAGCCTCACTGTCAGCACTCTGAGGAACTGGGTTTGGGCTGGTGTTAGTTTCTTCCTTCAGGCTGACAGATGGGAAAGGAACAGGCAGAGAAAGCACTTGGTATGTAATGTTAATCTGGTTTTTTAATGTGTTGCTGTGTAACAATAAATGTTTTTTTTTTTCCGGATTCTATAAAGGTTTAAACAAAGGTATTGTTGTTGTAAAGTTGGGAACTTGATTGTTTGGTCACAGGTGGAATGTAATCAAATATTTCAGTTGGTGAATGGTGTAAGCTTGTGTTGTGCTTGAGTAAGCTTGCAATTGGTTATTTATGGAATTTGGCAACAAAAACATCACTTTTGCCATGATAGTGTTGGGAGCAGAACCTTAATCTTCCCACATTTTCACCCATCTCATGTGCTGGAGGCCTATTTGATCAAATCCTAGTTCATAATTATAAGAGCTAATAGCCCTGACCCTACTGGGGTTTTAATTGCAATGGGTAGACGGATGTTGGTGTAGAGAGTTGAAGATGTTCCTGACATGCACTTGTGCACTTGTCCTTAATCATGCGCTGGTGTGGCGGGCAGTGGCGGGCAGTGGCGCAGTGGCTAGAGTTTCCGACTCTCGACTGAGAGAATCCTGGTTTAAATCCTGTGCTGAGGTATCGAACCTTTTGTTTACTCTAGCTAGTTTGTTTACTCAATATTGTCTCCGTTCACTCATCTGTATGAATGAGTACCTGGCTATAGACAGTGGTTGACATTTGTGTACGAGTTAATTGCAGCGTGGCTGGATGCATCCCAGAGATGTTGAGATGTTCTATTGAACACGTCTGCCAAGGAGTAAAGTATAAAGTGCATTGAGCAGTCCTGAGGACTCGATACTATGCTGTGTAAGAACTGATCCTTTTCTCATGCATGCATGTCAAATGAATGAAAGTTGGCATTATCAATGACTGCACATCAGTATTGTTAGTTGACTTGGCAGGTCTGTCACTCCTACACCTCTTCCTGTGCACATTCTCAATCTTCATCATCTCCCCAAAGGATCCATTGTCTTTTCCTTATCTTTATCTCCTGAACAGATTCATTATCTTTTCCACATTTTCATCTCCCCAAAGGTTCCACTATTGCTTCCATCTAAAGCTTCATTTGTCCAAAGGTTCCACTATTGCTTCCATATAAAGTTTCATTTGTCCAAAGGTTCCACTATTGCTTCCATATAAAGCTTCATTTGTCCAAAGCAAAGTTTATTCATCCTCAACTTTCATCCACCGTCAGTTTGGTTTTTTCTTTCTTTCGTCTTTCGGTCACTTCTTCAGTTCATCTCCACTTTTTAAACTGATAGTTCCTCATCTACCTGCCCGGTCCAAATTATGTCTATTCTTTCTTTCACAAATCTACTCTTTTTAGCTTAATATATACTTAATTTTGCAACAGCATGATATTTTATTTTTGAGGGAGAAAAATTAATAAACTTGAATACAACTTGTAATAAACTATTAATTACTAAACGATCGCCATTTATCTTCTACCACTTTAAACTCTGACACCCATGCCTGCCATAAGTGCAGTTGGCATTATTCAGATAGGCAAAGTCTGCTCTGGCTTTATTGCGTGTCCAGTTTGACTCATAACTCCTGCTTGTGATCCCCTTAACCCCGGAACCCATTTGCATGTAAAATGTTAATGGAACAGCTGCAGCCAGGGTTGTCTCCCATGTCATTCTAGCCCATCTCTCCCCCAGGATGTGGTAGGGAAGATGAACCTAGGAACCACTAACCACAAAAAGGGATAGTCGGTCAAGTTCTCTGAATGATGGGTGGAATTGAGTACCCACACATACAACTGTTTGTGACATGGTAATATCTTGGCAGATCCGTTGTGTTGTGTCTTAAATTTCTCTATTTTGTCAAACATCAAAGGTGTAGTTTTATTCAATAACATTTTTTTTAAATAATGATCACACGGGATACAGCATTTTTAAATGGTTCTTTTTGTTATCTAAAAATTTAATAAAAACTGGACCAGTTTTGATAGAACTGTTTGCAGAAACGTTTTGCAATTACTAGCTACAGGGGCCAGTTTTAAGTGTTCTTAATGTTACGCAATTATGTAGTGTCTCATGTTTGCCTAAACTCTTATTTTTAAATGCGTCATTTACGAAGACACTCATCTTAACCTAACGTTTTTAGCAGCTGAAGTCGTAAAAACAGCCCCAGTTATGTTTACAAGACATATACCTCTCTGGTGCCAGAAATGAACCAAGAAATTGTATCGCAGCTAATCGTTAACCTACTCCCCAATATAGGTTCACCCGTAGATTCCGCAAACATTTCACAGACCTGGGGTTACTCACTGGTGCTGCCAACTGAAAGCCCCAGGGCATCTAGTGCCAGCGTGTATCTCACCTGGGCCCAGGTAAACTCTCTATCTTCAGTTACCAACCCGCTGGGGGTGAGGTGTAAGGGTAAACGTTGATCTAGGATCTGCTCTCTAAGCTAAATACACTCCCTTTTGGCGGACCAATGAAAGATGAGAGCTTTAGAAAGTTACCGAAGTCTTCCTGTTGCAATGACAGAAGATAGGATATTGAGGAGAAATTGAGCAATGGTTGAAACTGAACTTACAAGTGGAACCATTCCCCAGTAGACGTAGCTTAGGGATTAACTGATATTAATTACACGAGCCCATTTGTTAAACACCACACAGTGAATTTCTAGAACAAGTCAGAATTACTTTACGTGGTTGTGAGAATTGTGGTCTGCTAGTTCACCTGCTTTCAAACATAAACTAACAATAATTAAATGGCTGTTGTATATTGTTAATGCATATTTTTTAAATAAAAAATTATAATCACGTATCCTTAAGTAATAGAATCCTATTGTATGCATTACTATTAAGTACCGCAATTTTTAAATGAGGTTTATCTGCATGTGGTCTGTGTTAAATAGAAGTAAACTGATGAAATATGTTTTCTTATTGAAGCAAAATTATACACATAACAGACAGATGTGTAGGGTGAATAGATAGTTGATGTCCAGTTACGATAATCATTCTCAAGCAACAATGGATATATCCGAGTAATAGTTACACTGGATTAGGATTAATGTAGTCACAACTCACAATAATAGTAGAAGCATCTATAAGACATAATATATTATCTGTGATGGAGCCCAAGTTGTACCAGAAATAACCACCATGCCTTTGGGATCCAACTTTACACTGACAACATACATTCCAGTGACTGCCTGTTTCAAGTTTTCATCCTCATAGATTCATCAATTTTCGTCTTTCCATCCAGCCCCTGATCCCAGTCTATCTAGTTTTGTGATCCATCAGTGTTGATCCCCGTCTTTCCTTTGGAAAAATCCCTTCAATTTCCCGTTCCAACAACTTTTTCTCCTGATGATATTTCCCAGGTAGACAATCTTGCAATTCTTTCGACCAAGTGAAACATTTCTAGTTACAAGTCGTGTGATGTCTCAAATGTTTTTTACAGCTATGACGCAAAGTAATGCAGCTGTGCACACATGTTTTACCTCATATATATGTATAAGAAAATATTTTAATAACATCACTTAATATGTAAACATGTTTGAATTTAATAAAAATACCTATGTACATAACGATTCCGTCAATATTCACCAGGTGGCACAAGTGACCAGTGAGTGCTTAGAAAAATGGCAATTTTTATTTAATTTCTCTTAAAACTGTCATAAACTAACCATTAAAATTGTGCTAGTTATTTGCTTTATAATAATAATTATTATGAACAAGTTTCACAATACATGTGACAACACTGGAATGATGATTTTTGTTTTCAGTTCAGCCAACCATGTTATAAAACCTTTCACTTCAGTTTCTCAAAACACAAAAATAATATCAACTAATGGGGTCATTAAATTCACCAGTGAATTGGTAGGTTATCTATTGTCACAATGATGCATGTTTTGCTTCTAGTACAACTACTAGGAAATAGGAAACAGCAATCTTTAATGAGTATAACCTGACAGTTCAACTAATTAAGGGGATGTGTGACATAGGGGCTGAATTCTTCCAGCTAGTTTTATGAGATGACCCCACATTTTATGAGATGATCTGTTCCAGTGTCTGCCCCCCTGCAGATGGTTTCACCCTGCTGGTCACCACATCCACATAACAACTCACCCAAAGTCAATACTGGAGTTTAATGACCTGCTAAATGATTATATCACACCAGTATAATTGTCACTATGTCACCACAAGACCATTTATTGCATAATATTATCTCATGCTGTGTTGATTTTCAATGTTTATTTACCCCAATGGACAAGGATGGGTGGAGACCTGTTACCTGTCAAACAGAGGTCTTGTTTGCACCCTTGGATAGAGTAAATTGCCCCTTCCCTCAGCAGGGGTAACAGCAGCAAGCACAGAAGGGCATTTTCTCACACGGCTGACTGAATCATTTCTGGATGGTGCCACCTATTGAGCAGAACAGGTATTAGTGCACATTGATGTGTTTGGATATCGGAACCGGGCAACATGTTGACGGCAATGTAACTTGTCATGTCACTTATAGGTGGGGTGTTCGAGTGGTCAGTGCCAGACTGTCGATCGGAGGAACCAGGGTTCGAATCCTAGTGCCGGTTCGGTACCGTTATCAGTCTCTGTGTCTTTCAGAAGAGACATTATAAGCCATTGGAACCTTCTGTCTGGTGTCAATGACACGGGAAGTAAAACAGCCCACGCAGGGAGATGGAAAAACCTGTTGTGGACTCACTGATCTTGGATCTCATTCTCTAAAAAACCTGTTGTGGACTCACTGATCTTGGATCTCATTCTCTAAAAAACCTGTTGTGGATTCACTGATCTTGGATCTCATTCTCTAAAAAACCTGTTGTGGACTCACTGATCTTGGATCTCATTCTCTAAAAAACTGCCATTGGCGTTAGTGTCCGAAAATAGACCTTGCCAAAACAGTAGAAAAAGAAGAAAAGAAATTGAATCCGGTGGCTTTGGCTGCAGTTTTAGAAAACCACATTGGATCACATAAAACTGCTGTTTCCACCCAGTTTTAGGGGACTTTGTGAATGTATGAGATGACCCCCCGATGAGACAGCATACTGTTCTTCTCACATTCACTGCTAATTGTCTGCCATTTTCCATCCCTCTGCACACCTGCCAGAAACACCCATCTCCCTGTTTACCTTAGGGCTGTACTTTCTCCTTTGAGGTTCCCCCTGGGTGCCCCGCTCTCTTTGTTCCCCCCCCATAACAGAAGTTAGGGTGGCTCAGTTCATTCCAAAGATCTGGCCACAGTTAGTTTACTTAGCTGAAAAAATAATCGAAATGAGAACCGTATTTACTTGTTTTTTAATGAATCGTGTGCGATGTAGGGGGCCCACCTGGTTATCGATAACAGTTTATTACATATGCACGTTTTGATGTTGATAATTTGCCCATGTATGTTGTTGATTAGTTCTGCTATTGTTACTTTTTATTAATAATTATTAATTGTGTATTGTGGTAATTAATACCCCAAAAACGTTTGCTTTGCCATGTTATGGCAGTGGCTACATTCTAGCATTCATGTAGGTGTAACCCTTTAAACAAACCAATCACTAAAGAAACAACATGTAAACCAACAAATCTAAACACATCAGATGTACGCTAACAAATACAAACAAACCCAACAACAAGCCCTCTTTATTTCCAGACTTGTTGCTGTTTCTTCACAATCATAACGTTACCAATTTTTGGTGCAGATTCAGACACATTTCTTGTGCATGTAAAATACATAGATCGCAAAGATTATTATTTGGGAAATTGTTTAGTTGGTAAATTTTGCAACCAGTGCAGTGGTTTAAATAGAAACACATTGCCTCCGTAAGCAGAATAGAGTGTCTCAAGTCCACAGATTGTCTCCTAATTTTCCAGAGGATATGAAGGCAGCGTCTGACAAATTCATCATCGCTTTTTAGTCCTTTGGCCAAAGGTCCAAGGGACTATTGCCATCACTCTGCGTCCGCCGTCCGCCGTGCACCGTTAGCTGCCATATCTCAGAAACCGTTCAGCAACTTTTTCTCTAATTTAGCATAGACATATCTTGGGGCACTGCCACTATGCACGAGAAATCTTTATTTGATTGAATCATTTTAAGGACTCCTTGGGGTATCCAAGGACCCCAAAACTGATAAAAATGTAACATTTGGCCTATTTTTTCAAAAACTGTTCATCAACTTTTTTCTAATTTTGCATAGATGTATCTTAGGGTGCTGTCACTATATACAAGAAATCTGTATTTGATTGAATCATTCTAAGGGCACCTAAGGGGCCCCCAAAGTACAAAAGGTTTACATTATCTAGTGATGTGGTTTTGAGAAGGGCCCTTGAGACCACCCCCAACATTAGATGTTGTGTATTGTGCCACAAAATCAACAGCTGTGACTAATCTCTACAGCCCAGTCCATTGAGACCTTGACTAATCTTTAATTGGTCACAGCACCCAGGCAGAGTAGACACATTTGACCCCTGTTAGACTGAACAGTTGCCTAACACTTTTAAACTGCATCTTCAAAACTATTGATTTTCTATAATTGCAAGTTGTGTTTATTTTGATGTTCATTTAATTATTATAAAATGGTGTGACTGTGGTGTCTATTGGTTAAAGATGTATTGTCTGTAGAAACCTGTAGGTGACAAACAGAAATTAATATTCTGTCACCTGTAGGTAACAAACATAGAAAATTAATATTCTGGACAACTATAGAGTGAAATATCCTACACTTTATTTATATCAAATGCATTCTACTGTTCTGTTTACGCTTGCCATGCCTTGTGTAGACATGGTACTGTGTAAATCAATTGTATCAATATAGACTAATAATTACAGATTCACAATATAGTTGACACCTGAAACAACCAAATGTCAACCATTAGAAGAGTTGACATAGTTCCGCTATACACAAGCAAGAAATCTGTATTTGATTGAATCATTCTAGTGTCATCAGCATATAGTAGAACATACATTTTCTACATCATCATCACTAAGGTTGTTGTAAATTTAACCAGCTGCCATGTCAAGTCCGTTATAATTGTGACTAACAGTGTTCAAAATTATTCAGGTAAATAGCAAATAACAAAGGACACAAGTTTTCTCCTTGAGAAGAAGGCTGAAACAGCCTGGCCCTGATTTATACATGATTTAGCATTTTTGTACATGTTGTATACAACTTTCAGCACAATACCATTAATACCGCATGAAATTATCTTAGACCACAGGGAGGACCGGTCTACTAAATCAAATGCTTTCTTATAATCGATGAAGGCACAATAAAGCCTTTTGCATCGAGACAAATACAATTCAACCAATACCCCTATTTGAACACTGCCTGTTCTTCACCTATTACATTCGCTTTGTTTAGGTATGTGGTCAGTCTGGTGTTCTGAACAATCACTAAGGATTAATGAACACTTGTGCAGAATGTCACCCACTTGGCAGGTTTAACTGATCTATTCAGCAATGAGGACACTGCTTAGGCCTCACTCTGGACACTGTCACTCACAGTGTTGTGTATTGTCTTAGTTGGTGCATTGAGCTAATCTACTTGACCATGAATCAGTGGTGGCTCTGGTTGTGTATTACACCCAGCTGTGGAGCTAAGATTCTCTGCCTGCTATTGTTTGATGGAAACTGTGACTAATCTGTAATTGGTCACTGGCAGTAGCTTGTGTCAACAGACAGCATTAAGCCACTAGACCCCTGTTAAACTGGACAGTTGCCTGTAGGTTTTAAACTGTGTCAAACAGTGAGTCTACCTTTTGCTCTCAGATAATCTGTCCTCTTAGTTTTACACATGAAGACATAATCTGGCATAACTTGATAAGTCTTTGTAGCAGCACATTTGTACTTCCAGTGTATCATTGCAACATAACATACATATTACATACTGTGTGCCACATTTGAATGTTGTTCATGTAATATTTCCATGCAATCCATTTGCATATATAATGTAAAACTTCAACAGCCGTTTTCTTCATTTTCACTTTTTGATCCCTACCATGTTCAATGCTCCATAACTTTGCCAATTTTTGTAGCAGTCATATTTTTGAAACCGTGTAAAGCACCCTACCAAACCTTTACAAGGATGTAAGAAAACAATGTTACAATTTTTCTGACTTATCACTCATTTGGTCAGCCGGGGTCACATATAGACATATTAGTCCAAAGGACTTCAGGACCACTTGGTCCATTTTTAGTTTTACACAGACATAAAGACATAATCTGGCATAACTTGTTAAGTCTTTGTAGCAGCACATTTGTACTTCAAGTGTATCATTGCAACATAACATACTTACTATGTGCCACATTTGAATGTCATGCATGTAATATTTCCATGCAATCCACTCGCATGTATAATGTAAAATTTCAGCAGCCATTTTCTTCTTTTTCATTTTTTGACTCCTACCATGTTCAATGCTCCATAACTTTTGCAAATTTTTGTAGCAGTCATAATTTTTGAAACCGTGTAAAGCACCCTACCCAACCTTTACAAAATTGTAAGAAAACAATGTTACAATTTTTCCAACTTATCACTCATTTGGTCAGCCGGGGTCACATATAGAGATATTAGTCCAAAGGACTTCAGGGCCTCTTGGCCCATTTTTTGTCGGAGTGTCATTCTCTGGGAAGATGTAGGGACAGCACAATGAGAGGCCGAAGACAAATGAGTCTCTCAGTGTGCCACTGGACACCCTATCTGGTGACAAATCTTGTCAAGTGATTCTGCTAATATTGCTGTCATTATTGACCTTTCTACCGGATCACGCTAAGTCGACCACTCCAGACTTCCTGTCCCTGGACCCTCCACTTCTGGATCACACCGAATCCATCATCTTGAGATTTTTCCAGCACATCTTCTGACATCATCACTCGCTATTAACTACCAACAAAATGTCATGTTAAAAACTCACTGATCAGTGATGGTTTGTGCATTCACAAATCCCCAAAGGTGTACATAATCGTACAATTAACAGTGAACTGAATTTTACTGAAATAGTCATACTTTGTACTTTGCACCATTAGATTTATGGGTACTACAAGGTGGGATTTTTTATGCAAACAACTCATTACAATTTTTTTTTTTTTATTACAATTTATACATAATCTATTTTCTCAACTAATAGAAATGTCAGAAAGATGTCTTTTTATAAGCAACTTCATTTTATTTGTTACTCAAAATATTGTTCAGTTATTTTTGAATTGCTACGAAAACGATTCATGTCTTACTCTACCAACAAATATTTTATTGTAACATACCGAGAAAAATATAAGCTAAACCAAATTAAATGAAAATCCACACAAAAAGCTAAGGCTCTGTCTGCCAATGATAAAGTCCCTTGGAAACTGAGGATTGCATGGGATGTGTGAATATTTGTAGCACTTTTGCATGAGATAAGTGAACAAGCTTAACAGTTTCTGTACTACTGCATTCAATCTTTCAATTGGCTGGTTATATATCATATTGTGGTTATTTTTATTCACCGCTATATTGTAGAATTCATAAACATTTCAGTCACGCGATGATTTTTATGTAAACTTTCTTATTAATGTATCCACTATGTGATTTTATCTTGTAGAGTCTGTCATCAAAAAGAAACAGTTTGTATAAAAATTAACTATCCTGAAGAATGTTCAGGAAAAATGAGATCAGTTAACTAATGTTTGATGTTCAGTGAAAATTTAAAGAAAACCATTAGACAAATTTTCCAAGGAGATGCCATAATTTAACCACCAGTGGCGAAGTGATGGTTGTCTCACCCCAGAAATAGGGGTGAATCGGTAGGGTGCATAGCAGCCATTTATGTCAACCTGTGAGGAACCCTCCCTGAGTTATAGGGACATATCTGGGATTTGGGCTGCATCCCATGCAGGGAAGGGGCTCAGCTGTTGCCTAGCTGGTGGAGGGAGCATCCATGCTGAGGGGATTATTAGGAAGCTGGGAAGATATAAGCACCCTATCAAAATGCCAGCATCCCTGTGATGTGTGTGAATTATTGGTACTACCAGGGCGCTTATCTCACACCCAGATCAACTCCACCCTGATACAAGTCTGGGGTTCAGTAACCAGACCCACTATGCCAGCCCCCCAGGGTGGGGGGTCATGCCCCCAGGGTGGGGGGTTGTGCCCCAGTGAATTTACACATTACTGGGAAGGTTTAATTGTGTCATAAATAAAATATATGTAGTGTTAATATCTTCACTGTGCTATGCTGGTCGTTAAGTATCTCTGTTTAATAGTGTTTTATTTGTGATTTATTTCTGTAATTGATTAAAAATTAAGTGAATGCTTGTTGAAATTGACTTTTTCCTCCTAATGAGATTGACAGATTGACGTATGTATCACCCTTTCTGTCTAGCATTTAAATATTAACAGCAATGTTCCATGTTACATAAACACCTCCACCCTTCTTCCTGCAGGGCTGATAGACATTAAATGGTTCCCCGTGGTTACGTACCCTGACTCCTGATTTCTGGGGTTAACCACTAAATCTGTCTCAAGTTCCTGACCTTAAACCAAGAACATCTAAAAGTGCAAAACTGTCAGTCGATTCTAACGCAGCAAGCACAGACGTGTGGCACCTTCAACAGCATGGAACGCAGCAAGCGCAGATGTGTGGCACCTTCAACAGCATGGAACGGCTCTGGTGACATTTTTGTCAGTGAAGCAATTTCTCAGAAAGAGGAAAAAATTAGGCTCATTTGACGTCATTTGTCTCACTCATATTTGCAGGTGTCTTCTGTAGACAAGTCGTAATTTTCGCTGGGTGTTTAGCGGCTGTGAAGTTGATACACAGAAGATTTGTGTCAATTACAGCGGCTGTCTCTGTGGGGAATTATCGTAGATACTTATGTATTTTCAACTTCTTCACCCGTGCTGTCTCTTTTTATCTACAAAATATTAATAATAAGGCAGATGTCCGTTAGTTTAAGGCATCTACTGCACTTCATGTGCACACGTACGTATGTATGTACGTATGTACGCACGCACGCACGCACGCACGCACGCACGCACGCATGCACGCACGCACGCACGCACATACTAATTATTAATATAGCAATCTTGGATCTACCTGTTCATACTGCACGTGAATAGAAGCCACTTACACCTGTTATCCACATTATACAACTAAAGTAATTCAAAGTAATTATGTTCTAATTTGATAAACGTTATCTGAGAAATTCCTTTAAATTAGCAATGGAATTTAACAAGATCTCCATCTAAGACACCCCACGGACAAGGAAGCTTATCAAGAGTACAACAGATTGTTTTTATTTTAATTAATTCACACACATTCCTTTCTCTCAATTACCTCTGTGTGTACTTTTTGGCTGTTTAAACATTTGATTGACCTCTCATAAATTGAGTAAGTACTTTGTTGAATTTAGTCTACAATGCACAGTTGCCATGACTACCTCTCAATTCTAATGTTACTGTCTTCCTAGAGAAAATAGTTTATTCCTTTCTGTAGTGTGTCTGTTCTTTCCAACTGATCCACATCATTCATCATTATTAAAGCATGGACTGATTTTAAGTTTAGGCTTTCATAGACATGAGTAGAACTAAGTGGCACATTGCAACACATTCAGATGGGTTTGAAATTGTAACCTCTTTGACAGACACTTCCAGGTGGATCAGCACCCAGCTGTTGCTGTTGCCTCCTTGACAGATGCTTCCAGGTGACTGACCACAGTATGCCATCAGTTGACTTAAGATTACATGTAGGTTTATATAAACAGATAAACAAGGCAGTTGGTCAGTCTCTCTGGCCCCTCTGTCCACCTCCTGGGCAGCTGGGGGCAATTAGTGAAATAGTAAACAATTACCAGTTGGTTGGAGGCCAGCAGAAGTAAACCCCCTGTCTACTTCTTGCCCCAGGTGGGAAGGAGGGCTGGAAACCCCTCCTTCTGGGGGTTCTTCCAAAATCACCATCAGCATCTAGCGATGCAGTGAAAATATATTTTTAGTAATTTATTTTCTAATATCACACAGTATTTAAAATTTCTATTTTCATTGCTCTGTTACTGCTTGCTATATTAGGAGGTATGAGCAAATTTATGAAATGACGGGGGTGATAATGACTGGGGGAGAGAATAACACTGGGGGAGAATGACCGGAGGGGTAAATGTCCTATGTTTGTGCCGCCATCCAATATTCAGGTTGGACACTTAATCGCAGACCATTGATACTGGAAGGACCATAATATGATGGACCTTGCCAGGAGTAAGGACCAGGCAGTATCATGTTGGCAGTGGAAGATGGGACAAGACGCTATACTTTGTTACATTTTTATCCTTATGTGGATAACACAAGAAACTATTTACTAATGATTTTTCAAGTTGAAGTAAGTCTGTATTTATATGGTATATGGACGTATTCATTCCCAAGTTGCCACATTCCGAATTATATACAAGAAGGTCATGTGATGTAACATGTCTGACTGTTGACTTGAATGGCAATGTTGTAAAGTATTGTAAAATAATATTGTAACATGTCTGACTGTTGACTTGAATGGCAATGTTGTTAAGTATTGTAAAATAATATCAATAATACAAGTAACTTTCCCTGTTACGTATCACATACGGGGTTGATGGGGGTTTAATTGGTCACACCCGGCTGAGATTGTTGTGCATGCCCCAACACCTGTGCCACTGGTTAGACACAAGAAATACAAACCATCTGTGAAGCACGAATGTACAGTTCACCAACAGAGCAAGAATGTGTTACCAATAGGCATGTTTGCTGAGAATTACCGTCGTTTTTGTTGTTGTTAGAGTCTGAGAAAGCAAATTGTTTGAGATCCACCAATGAATAGAGGTACGTTGAGAGTTGATATTCAGCAATGGATGACGAGACAAATAATAGGTGTTCCTGTTTGTAACTGTTCAACAGTACTTTGAGAACACCCTGTGATTGCCGTATGGAAACACAATGCCTGGTGCAGAAAACAATCACCAAAAGTGTTGAAAACACGGAATATGTCATGAAATTTAAGGAGATTTTTCAAATTGCAAAAAAGCCGCCAAATCAGAGGGGACACTATTTCCCTGACACACCGGCAAAACCGCCTGTGGTGTGTCCTGGTGAACCAAGCTTTAGAAAGCAACACTTGTCAGCATTGTAGCTTACAGAGGTATGCTATCACCATTTGTACACATATTGGTATACTGCCAACCAACCACCAGAATATTCAATCTCTCACATGCAAAAGTACGGTTGCCCTCGAATAAGTGATTTTTATGTAATGTTTTTTTGTGGCACAAAACATTTGAACGTGGTAACTTCTAAAGATAACTAATCATCTGAAATTAATGTTAAAAAAAGTGTGATCTGTCCCCATTAGTGTCTGTGACACTCACAGACACTAATGAGACATTTGCAAGTTCTGCTGTCCCCGCTGTCTGTCAAAATGGAGAAGTCATCTGGTTAAGAAATAATGCTGAACTTGTCTCGCCCACTTACTCATCATAACAGCAATCCGGAGGTGGGAGGTTAGAGGGCATTGGATATCACCCTCCACATCTGCTTAGTGGTGTGCTTTGATGTGGATTCTTCATGTGACATTCAACTCTGCATATCCGATAAATCCAAATGTGTTACTCAGCCCCCGGAAGTCTGGATCAAATGATGAATTTATTCATTGAATATCCACTGGAAGTCTACGTGTGTTTTAGGAGTGATGTTGGGCTGATAAACAAGCAATCTTTTTTCATATGTCAGCATAATTTAGACCTTACTTATTCTGTTTCCGACAGTTTTCAAACATCTTCATTAGACTGACTACCACTGGAATGTAGGAAAAAGTCACGGGATATAGTCACAGGAGAAAGTCACAACTCCAAATGTACACATGCGGTATACCTTGGATATAATTAATTCGCTTATAATAAATTTTGCTTATACGAATAAATGAAGTAGCTCTAGGTATATTTTTAATATACAGTAAATTTATGATATTATCATTATGATGAATTTCAGATATAACAAATAAATTGGCCAGTCTTGAATGATTCATTATATCCGAGGTTTACAGCATTATTCTTTGTATTTACAACGTAAGTTGAAATAGTAAATATATTGATATCAATATTCATCGTAATCATAAACAGATGTTACGTGGTGAAAGATTAGACACAAAAACAGACAAAAAGGTAAATGTGACTGAAATTGATATGAAAAAATCCATAATTATGTTAAACCCCTGATCTGATAAATCTCTTCACCCACTGGACAGCTGAAAACTTGTAATTTATTTGATTCTATAATTCAATTTGTGTGCCAGTAATAATTATGTTACCAAAATGAGGGTGCGGAGGAATTGGAAACTGTGTCTGGTTGTGATATTTGTCAATGAGGATAGATTGTTGATTGACTTGGTCAGTGTCTGACAGTCAGGCCAAGGACCTTGTTCTTATTCTGTAGACACTTTCACACATGTTTTGTATTTATCTTCTCAAAACCATGATAGAGTGTCAGCAGGGTACCGTAAGAATCACAGGCTGAGGATTAGGAAACTCCTCCTTCATGGGCTTATATCATTATTGTGAAAGAGATATTAACAAGGAGCCGGTGCCCACTCAAAAACGTACTCTAAAGGTCAGCTATTATTTATTAACATTTTGTGGAGCGAGTAAAGGAGTCGTAATTAATTTTTTCTAAAAATCCTGATCCCCTTATAGGAAAACATCATATTTTTCTTCAGAAAAATTCAACCCATTGGAGATGTTAAGAATGTGTCTTGCTGGATCTTTTTGTGACGTAATTAGGTGAATGTTCTTAGACTCGGCAAGAACTAAGATCACATAGCATGTCACGTATGTTACCTGCTCGGCAGTGAAACCATGGCAGATGCTATGCGGAAATTGATATAGCCAATCTGGTTGAATAACGATAGTCTTAAAACCTGCCCATCTCAAATATGGTTCTGAAATTGCTTTTTATTTGCTGGTCATGCGTGGCCGCCCGCCAGCTGCAAGAAGATGATGCTTGGATTGAATGACATGCTTCACTGGCTCTGATCTTCTCACTTCAAAGGTCAGAGTTGGAGCACCAACTACATACAGTGGCAGGGGGTAGGAGGCAGGGAGATAGGGCAGGGGGCAGGGCTCACAGGTGGGAGGACTGAGTTGGTATAAAGATTTGATTAACAGCAGTTGATTGACAGCAAGCTAGTTTGAGATAATCATATAATTTTTATGGTGTGTGCATCGTTGTGTGCGTGCGTGCGTGCGTGCGTGCGTGCATGGTATTAATGTGTGTGATGTGCATGCATGTGATACACACATAAATAATTACCATATTTAAAAATAACATGAAATTAAGAAAAATTTGGGGAATAAAAATGACATCAGTTAGAGATGAATTTATTAAAGTTGTAATTTTTTTACAATAAGATGCAATTTACCCCTTTAATTGGGCATACATGAATAATCATCCAACACCTCCAAGGATTTCCAAACTTTCACTGCTCAAAACCTGAAGATGTCTACCTTTTGGCTAAGGACCAGTGCCTCAGCTTTGTCATAAAGCCATTCTGAAATAATTTTGTCAGTTTCCCTGAGGACCCTCCCTGTCCATTCCCCCATCCCAGAAATATGGCAACCCACACTGCAATACATAACAATGTTTCTACATATGCCACTACCTGACATCTTCCATTGTCTTCCTCTCCATCTCAAACCTGCAGGTGATGCTAACTGATGCTGACTGCATCAAGTCAAGTGTGAGGAGTAATAGCTCCGACTGTTGCCACTGACTCATGCTACTAGAGGCAAACCCCCATCCTTGGTGATGGATGGGGTGTGGCTTACTGATGAACTCACTCTGTCTCTTCTCCAAGGGTTCCGAGCATTCGCAGGTACCCAGCTTAAAGGTACCAACTCTCGGGCATCTTCTACAGTACATATAAGTTATGCGTAAGTGTCAATGTAATCAAAATTACTTGTAGTGAATTGATCTGACCCCTAACTACAATTAGATAAGGGATCAGAGATGCTCTGATTGGGCCAGCAATAAAAGTAGGTCTGATATCATCTAGACAGAAAAGGAAATAAAGGAGATGAGTGAAATGATGACCTAAGTTAATTAAGGTCTAAAAGTTAGTCAATTACTCATTGTACCTTTACTCAATATTTGCACTCTTAAATAATATACATTTATGATTAGTTCAGTAAACATAATATTTGAATATTTTGTGTCAGTCTTAATTAAACACATTCAATTTTTTTGATAAATACTGTTCATTCTCACTGAAACTTTCTGGAGGGGTAATTATTGTGGTTGGTTAACTCCCCAGAACTCAACCATTAGTTGCTTCACCTGAAGAGGGTTGACTATATTAGGAACAGATGGGTTGGCGGGCAGGCAAGTCATATTTCATGTATAATTTTCATTGCCCTCGAGGCATAAAGAGTAATGCTTTTACCCGGTGGTTTTCCCTCCCTGTCTTCTCAGCGTCATCTTAAGGAAAGGCAGGAAGAAGAAACAGATGTTCAGACACCCCCTGACGAAGGGAAGACTTTCCTGGCGCATCAGTTACAGCTCGATGTTTCCTCCCAAAATATTTACCCCCGGCTGGAGTCCATGAACCCCCACCCCCACACAGAAGGGTAATTTGACTGGACAGTAGTCATGTGATCTCAGTGTCCAGTTTCATTCGCCGGTCGTTATTCATAGCGTTTCTTTGACATGTCGGATTCCATTGCTTCATAAAGCACCTGAATGACTATCTGTGCGTTGTCGACTCCCACACTGAAGTTGCGTGAAAAGCGTAATGTCTGATGCACAAACGACTGCCACCTTGTTTATGTGATGTGTGTCTTTATACCAGATGTATGAAGTGCCGAGAGAATGCACTCCGTCCAAGTTACTGACAGAAAGATGGAGGTGGACTACAGAAAGAACGGGGTAAAACAGACATCCAGAAGGATGGAATAAAAGAGGAATGGAGAAGAAAAACACATCAAAGCATATTATTGAAGACGACTGTGACAGGTTTTTTGGACGAAGGATGTTTTCAATTCCAGATGGCGATAAAAGTCGCGGCTTGGAAATGAAATATAAATACATCATCACGCGAGGAGGCATCCCACTACTGCTCTCGACGTAGAGTGATGGGATTTAAAAATAAATTCAGATGTGCTTCATTTCAAGTGGGAATACCAGAGTGATCCTTGTTAAGTCTGCCCTGGGATTAACCCGTGCCGCCCATGCATCATGATCCATAGGGTACCGGGGAAGATCTGAAATAATGTTTTATTAATCCAGTTCTCCAATAATGCCATAAACTAGTGCACGCACTAGAATGCAGCGATGCACCACAGTGCATAGTGCACCACAGTGCAGTAGTGCACCCTGAACCTGTTCCTGCTTACTGGGATAACTTAACTACCCTCTAGGGGCTCCCCTATGCCCCTAACAACCCATGCAGCCAAGCAAAAAGGAAGTTGTCAGCTAGACAGGGGGTTGTTAGGAATACAGTCATCTGGTGCATAATAAATACCTACTTTGCTGACCCTAAAATACACCCCCTGTGCCCACATTTTTTTCTGTGGCTTAGTTCATTTGCAGCTGTGGCTAATTGTCTCACCCAGGAAAATTGCCTCTTCAGTCCCCATAGGGCCTCCTCCACCCCTAAACAGATTGACTGTCATTGAGAGAGAGACAGAGAGACAGAGGGAGAGAGAGAGAGAGAGGGAGAGGGAGAGGGAGAGGGAGAGGGAGAGGGAGAGGGAGAGGGAGAGGGAGAGGGAGACACAGAGAGACACAGAGCGAGGTGGGGTGGTAATAGATAGAGAGTTTGTTTAATCCTTTGATGGCTCGCAACGTGTTTTTTTTTAATAAATATTTTGTTTATGTTTAATTGGGAGTAAATGTCACATGACATGATATTGATATATGTGCTCCCAGAAAGTTGGATGTAACTCTTATATAATGGGTTATTCCTCTTTCCGTTGTTTCTCTATTTCCTTATTCATATCATCCTAGTCTTCTCCTTCAACTTCCTTACCCGCCATCCTGTCTTTGTATCCCATTTTCTCCCACCTCCCATGATACCCCCCTAACTTTTGCACTGCCTTTGTTCATCACCATTTTCCATCTTATTTTCATGCTTTTTCTCTTCTATCTCATTTTTATTATATCTCCTCCTTAGTGGCCAATTTGTCTAAAACAACATAGCTAATTCTGGCACGAACAGCCCTTCAGACAGTATTTAAATACGTTCACTCACTTGCAAGAGTTCTTTCAGTTTATAAATGAGCACCTTTAGGTGTATAAATTAGTTAAACCAGTTAGATAAATTAGTTCACTTAGTTGGATACAAGTAGTTGAGTAAACGAGTGCAGACAGTTTTTTTGCAGTAACTGTGTGGTGGCTGAATAGTTTCATTGAAATCAACAGTTCTAACATGCACGTGAAGGAATAAAGTGTAAAATGCTCTTGGGTGATAGTGCTGCACTCTATGTAATAGTTGGCTAATCTGTTTACGAAATATGATCCAAATCATCAAGATTTGTAGCCAGAATGTAGAAGACGGATTATTACTTCACTTCTTAGTTGTCAGTAAATTAATAAAGTACCACTAATGTTTGTCCAGTATCTTCTTTCAATGGTTTCTTGCACTGCAATATTTCTTTATCAACAGGAAAATGGGCACATTTGCTGATGGCAAATAACGTGCTGTGCATTAACTAAATTTCTAGTTATCAATGCCAGCTCAACACCTCAGTGTTCACAATATCCCTGTCTATGAAGACAAAATCCAGTTTGTTTGGGTAACAAATGACAGACCATTATCTGTGTTAATTTTCACAGTAACAAAACTGTTTGATTTAATAACTATTACTACGGAATATGGATAAAGCAGCAGAGTTTATAAAGATAAGTAGTCAAATATACTGTTTTCACAATATACGAATCTGTTCAATATACACTATACAATGGTGGTTTTAGCAGAAAGGTCAACAGTGTTCTTCAGCCCTCACCAAGACTGATTTCCTCACTGTTCACTGAACCCTGTCAATAATTCAGTGGGTCTCCCACAGGCCGCTGACCCTGCAGCCCTACACCCTAGGGGCGATTCTCTCTTAACTCTCTAATTGTCCAGTGATTATTTCACACCTGGAGTTTTGTCTTTGGGGAGACTACTTATGTAATTAATGAATCCAGCCTGTGACAGGGTCACACGGAATATGGCAGATACAACTCAGTGGGCTGATCTTTTCTTTCTCTCATGTGTGAGTTGTCTTTCAATGAGAGAAATAATTATTTAGGGAATAAAATGATGTCCTGACTGAGTGCAGAATTTGTCGTTTTACAGTTATTTACAGGTAATTTTTATTGGATTCTGTTCAAAATTTATAAAAAGAAAAAGCATATGATTATATGGTTTTATATATATATAATATATATAACATAATATATATTATATATACAACTAAAGAGACAAAGACCGAGTCATTAGCCTGACAACCACGTTTATGTTTACAACCATGCAAATTTGGCGTAATCATATGTTATTTGGTGATAAAATACTGAATATTGCGTGATGGAATCTTGATTTTATACAAAAGTATTTACTTCATATTTAGCCTGCATGAGTATCACATGTGGTGAGGGATGGAATCAGGTGGGGAAGGCTATCATCCCTGGCTCCCTTACTGTTTACCCCCTGGGGATTGGGATATGGTTTTGACCCCTTATATCCAATATTGTTTATCCCACGGGGACTATATCAAAAGTCAGATTTAGGTCTGTTTTAGTTTGATAAATGAACTAATCAATCACTTGTTTCCCTACCCCAGTTAGTGGGCCAGACAGAAGGATTTTTCACATTAAGGTGTGTACATAATATACTGGCATTTTTAAGAAGCTTAATAATGAAAAGGTGATAACTTGATATTTTTGTTGAGTGCTCGCTGAACAAAGAATTATAAATAATATATACAAATAGGCCAGTTTCAGGATGTTCCACAATACACACCTTGTCATGTCACTAGGCAGACAAGACAAATTCATTCATTCTGCACACTGACTCAGTTACCTATATATGTGGCTGTCTCATTCAGCAGCTTTCTGTGATGGAATTATGGTACATGCAGTTTCGTCTGCTCAGTTGATCTGGGGCCACTTAATGAATTCAATTGTGGTCCAGTGACCAGATCAGCCAGGCAGAAGACAGCGAAGTAGCTTTTGAAGGAGAAAAAGTGGATATTGGCATGACATTTTTATTCATGTGCAATATTTGCATACATGCATAGTAGTGACAATATTATATACATCATATTTTAAATAGTTATTTATTTTATATCAATATGTGTATATATATTATATGTATAATTATATATATAAATGTTAGGTATGTATATATATATTATAATTTATATGCATGCATGCATACATACAGAACACACAAACACACGCACATACACATGCATGCATGCTCGCACTCGCACAAATGCACACAATCATGCATGTGGGTGCACCCACATACAACCTGTGAAAATGACAGCCCTAAGTAATAAAGACTGTGTCCCATCTGGACATTGGTGATGACTCCATTTTGGCCAGTGAACTTTCTCCTGTCCCTGATGTCACACTTGACTAATAGGTCAAAGACGCTGGCAGAGGTTTGTTACAGTGACCGATGGGTGTAGTACTGCAGCTCATTTGGTTAGATATATATACTCCAAGTATAACTGCGTAAATGGCACTGGTCTGTGCGTCGGTCAGCACTGGTTAAAATTGGTCAAGTATGGTGACACCGGTCAATAATGGTGACACTGGTCAGTAATGGTGACGCAGGTCAAGACTATTGGCACTGGTTAATATTGACACTTGTGACACTGGTCACAAATGGTGACACTGATCAAGATTAGTGACACAGATCAGTAATGGTGACATTGGTCAGTAATGGTGACACTGTTCTAGCCTATTGTTGATACCTGTGAAACCTGGTCAAGTTTGTTGACACTGGTCCAGCTTAGTCACAACTGTTGTGTGTTGACAGTGGTCAAGACAGGATATGGTCAATCAAACCAGTTGACTCGGTGGTCAGTGAATCCAGATTAGACTGACACAGTGATGAGTTGAGAGATGTGTTCTCTGACTCTCATGACTCAGTCATGTGTGAATGAATGTCCAGTGTTTGACCACATGGAATGTGTTGTTCATCCCACCCACGTTGACTGACCATAATATTGACCACAAGACTGTGTTGATCCCACAGAATAGACTGTGAGTCTACAACTGTTTATCTTTCTCACTGATCAAAGGATGATTCATGAGTCACTGTCTATTTCTGGGATGAGTGTCACCTCCCTACCTCCCTATTAGATACACCTGTAAAAGTGCCTTCTATTCCATCATGATATGTAGTACTGTATAAAGTGCGATAATTTTCCATTAACAAAATAAACTGTTTAGTTTAAGGTTAAATATTTGGTGAGAGGCTAAACTATCTTAAATATTGCGTGATTATTATAAATGCTACACACAATTTTTATGAGTATGCAACCTGTCTGTTGGTAACTGTTTTTTAGTTGTAGCTTTTACTTTTGACATTATAGTATTTGTACTTGATTCTCATGAAAGGGTTATTCACAAACACGAAAGTATAATTATCAAAACAACAATTCCCCAACAAACAGAAACAATCCTCTCGCAATCAAATGGGAAAATTGTAACAAAAATAAAATCCCATTTACCAACAATCAAAGACCAGCTGCATTATTCATGTTTTTTTTATGGTAATGGAGGCATTAGGCAACGTTTCCGTGTTTCGTTAGTGCAAGAGCCATCCGGTATTACAGTCTTTATCATCAAACGGCACAACTTGAACTGAGAATCCAACAGTTTAAACCCATCCACAGAAGTTGACAGTTATGATGTCCATTTGGCTGAACCCTATAAATTGCTGGTGATGAGAGAAGATTTGTGAAATGACAACTAGGTGATTAGGTGATACTGGAGACTGGCAGGTTGGCTGATGGGTGTGGGAGACAGGCTGGCTCCCTCACTTTCTCTGGAGTCAGGTGTCAAAGTGGGTGTATAACTCTGTCTTCTTCTTCCTTCTTCCCTCACTGAGGGAAAGTGAGGGGTTGGGGATGGGGATGGGGTCCACATCACTTGGTCTGTTCGTGGTCTGGATGCTATTTCTCCACCTATCTTGATCATCTGCAATTTTTCCCAATCTCAGCTGTTCATCCCTGCCCTATCAAGATTTCTGTCCACACTGTCTCTCCATCATAATGGTAATCTTCTCCTATTACCACCCTCGTCAAAGGGGGTTTTGGAAACAAAATTATCCCGTATCCAACATGGAACCTATAAAAGGACTCGTTTCATCCAGATATGTTAGTGTCATTGTATACATATAATGTTAATGATTGTGTGCGTGAAATATTTCAATATACATACATGTTAGAGCTTAGAAAAGGTTTGTGGAATGTAACGCGGGACTGGGCGCTGCGCGAGGGTGGACGGGTAGATTAAAACATAGATTTGTCACCAAAATAAATGTATTATTACAGCTAGATAGCTGCGGAGAAAATTGTGTGATTTTACAAGATCTAGTACGGGATCATTTCCGCGTACCCAATTACTAGAGCAATGTTAACAATGGCAACATGGATGCTAGTCTTCATGATGCTGACTCACCTCCTAGCCACAGTAATAACTCTCTCAGCCTCCACACTTAGTGGCAGTCCATTCTGACAACACAAATGGCTGATGAGGTTCGTGTTATTGTAACCCTGCAAATAATGCAATATGCAAGGTCGTCCAAGGTCAACCAGAAATGACATGACATTCCTGTAGTGAATCAGACAATGACTCGCCTACTATCCGACTGAAAAATATGCTGACGGCAGATTATTGGTTGACAGTGAAACATTTATTTATGTAAACATTGCTTTATTGAAATGTATAATTAAAGAATTGTTTTTCGTTTGATAAAATATTGTTTCTATTTAGCATAGGGAGATTAATATGATACATACGCAGATTGAAAATAGAGATTTCAGACAAGTTTTAATATGGTATAATCCAATTGTTTTGCTAGAATCCATGAAAAGCCTGGAATTGCCCCTTGTGAACAGTCCCCATTTGCCGCCAGATTTCATCTTGCAAAGCCAAGTATAATACAGTCGAAATAATAAGCAGAAATCGCCATAGTGGATTCATCAGTCACCATCCAGCATCCAGAGGGAAGTTTGTTTAATTATGTGATAAGACCTTGGCTATGAAATCACAGTAGCTAGTTGAAGCAGAAATCCAGAGGCAGTAAAAATTGATTGATATCTTTGACTGGAGCCATTAGACAGTGTGTTTATTTTAGCTGATGTGTTTACAAATGAGCCTGGCATGTGTATCCAAGTTGGACCAGCAGATTTATGCTGTGGAAACAAGCCAGACTGATTCCTTTGACTGTCATGTGAGTGTGTAATCCACTAATGTATAATCCAAGTTGTTAATCTAATCTTGACATATACATGTATATTTCCCCATCCTTGGGTTGGTCCAAACAGAATCTCACCAGATAAAAGATGCCTGGATTTTTTTCCATTCTTGTCACCTGGTTTTTATTTTTTATTAATTTTTTTACAATAAATATGTCAAGTAGGATGGCCCACCAGGTTAAATTTATAGTTAAAAACTACTGGTTCCCCAAAACATGTAGGCAAGAACAAATATATATATATATGGTTTATGGTTAATAACATTGTGATTTTGCATGTAAATATAAAAAACTGTTGTTTATGATAATCTTAGCTATTGGATTACAAAGTAGATTAATACAATCTTAAATTCCCTACAGGTGACCTTTAATTGCTGTCCATTGAAGAAAAAACATAAACGTTTTGTATATACTATATTGATATGGATAATATATCCAATGTTTCATATAAACATGATGAAATATCTGGGGCATCAACATGTTAATTTTGTTCAGTAGTAGTAGACATTATATCGCAAGAAACATCATTTTTATTAACATTATTTCAACTGTATTACACAGCATTCGTTAGTGGACTGGCTGTTTCATTACAGGCATGTCACATGACCAGTGAAGACTGCGATGCTGAGAAATTTCTTGTAAATAATCTTGACTTTTATTGAAACAAGACAAAAACTTAAACTTCCGTATGCTCAAGGATGTCTCATGTTATATATTATTGCTGATTATTGCTAGTGTATATGAATAGTGATAACTTTCACAGTTTGCTACAGGAGCTTTCTAATGCTGAAGACCACAGGACACATAGGCTGCAGATTAGTGGCTTTCAAGTCCAGCTGCAGCCACCCTGGGTGAGGCGTCATAATCAGCTTAGTTTGACTGCAGGGGGAGTGGCATATGGATTAAAGACTGCACTATGCAATTAGTGCAGGCTGGTGGTAATGGTAGTGCCTGGCACTAGCTGGTTTCATATTGTCACCATTTAATGGTTGTGTATGGACTAACAGACCAGCACTAATGACACTGTTGGTGAAATGGGTGGCATTATTCCTGGAATTACGTCACCAGGAAGATGCACAATTTGGTGACGATTCTGCTCAGAGAAGTGCTGGGCGATTATTGCTGAGTCGTACTTAAGGTTGTCATCGGCAGGCCATGACACTCGAGAAACAAATGCAGTTTGGTGACAATGACAGAGTCGCGACAAAAGATAGACACACTGATTGCGTGTGCTACGAGATGTCACTGATGCAGGGAGAAGCCGGGTAATTTACCAAAGGCGGAAGAGAGAGCGACTTTCTGTTTAAAGCAGAGAAAGGATTATCAAGGGATCATCTTCTCTGTTGCTGTATTGAAAGATACAGCTGTTCCTTTTTTGGTCACTCATCAGCCGGCAAGATCAGCTTTGATGGGAGAGCCGTAGTAAGAGTTGCAGTTTTTAGGGTCATTAATAGTTGGCAATGATCGTGGGGAATTGTGGATGTTCCGAGAGGTTTAAAAGGATTTCGTTGGCTGGTTGATGGGTGCTTGGAAACATTAGAAGCATGTGTGCAGTCTTAAACTGACTGCTTGCCCAAAGACAACAGTATCAAATTAACATGCAGCAATACAGACTGAAGTAGCTTCTTAGGCTGTCACAATTTAATGAAGACAGATTGTTCACAAGAAATTGTCCTTTTCTGAAGATGATCTCAACTTAATGGATGATCCTAATTCATTATAACTGACCATCTGAGATTAATGTGACAACAGGTTGGGTACTAACAAGATAACCACTACATGGTTTATCAATGAGACAGATCTTGTTGTGGCAGTAGTCTTTGGCTGCATGTGATTTTATCTGTTTATCCACAATTTGTAGTATCTGGCTGTAGATTGAACCCTTGACTCAGGAATGTGGAGCTCTGGAATTGATTAAGTGATGTTATCTCTTTAGACTGACTTCTGGTTATTTGCAATGTGACTCTCGTTGATTGGTATCACTCAAACAGTGGATGGAATAGTTGTCAAAAACAATGGCTGCTTGATGGAATACAACTGTAAATGGGGAATTGAATAATTGGCTTTTTGTTGTAGCTGGTTTGTTATGTCTGTCTTTGTTGTAAAGTAAAGTAAGGATATTTGGTGTTATTATAATAGGGGTTTGTTTTGGGGCACTGGAAAGAGAAATTAAGAAGTACATTGACTTTAGTTGCTAAATTTGATAAACACAATATGCCTTAATTATATTAATTAAACATTATGGTTGTGGTACAATATGGCTGTCAGGCTATGATGTAGCATCCAACATTTAAATAGGAGCAGGTGATTTTGAATGAGGTCCATTATGGTATTGCAATGCAGTGTGTAGCTTGCCAAGGTAAATCTATAATCAAGAATCCACCCAATCCGTACTATGGCTAATTGATACAGGCCAGTGATAAAGGGAAGTCATTTCCACTGACAAATGACCTTGTTGTTATTAGGTAGATCGTTAATATAATGGAACATAGGTCAGAATAGAGGAAAGAAACATTACAGCAGTGTTAATGTTACATTAGTATTAACAGCATCAGTATATGCACAGTGAGTGACAGCTGTCAATCAAGATGCAGTGACAGGCCTGTATGAAATCAAGCAACTCACACAATGTGTGAATATTTCATGACTAACGCAATGTTGACCACAGCCGACTGTCCATCCATCGGTAATAAGCATTCAGACTGCTGTAGTCCCAACAATATGCATGCATGTTAGCACACACATGTGTATCCATGCTCCTTTATGCACAGGCACGGCATGTCTTCTCACAGCTGTGACTGGGCTACACCAGTTAGCTAAGGTAATACCAGATGACCACATGCTTCATGGCAGTGACCACTCATCCATTGGCTGCTGCTGGACATGCATGGCCGCACACTGAGTGACAGAGGAAGGTTTTCAAGATGTTTACTGCAGCACCCCTTCTCTAACTTCCTGCTGTGAGCCCTGCCACTTGAGTCAGTCCAGTGTCAGAGTAGGAGGGGTAACACCCTCTTGATGGATGCTCCAATCGAGAGACACTGTAGAGATGCATTCAGCCTCTGGACCTTGAGCAGAGAACATCACGCGAGCACACGCAGCGGATAAGGTTTATCTTCATATTCATTTGTGCTGCTTAAATGACGTTTGCAAACATGGCACATGTAGGCAGCTACTCCACGAAAGGCACTTTGATTAATCTCATTGTGGGTACATCGGTGATGTTATAGACTTGCCAGTGATGCTGTGCATATCTCACAGAGGCGGTAAACATTTTATGGAGGCACTGGATATAGAGGCATTTGCATGTAGAATGTTGTGATGTGGGTCTGGTGCTCGTGGCCGGTCGCTATAACCTATAAGACAGGAGAAGCTCGCCCACTACTGGGTTGTATTCGTGCGGAACAGACAACTTCCGTGATCTTATACAAAAGAAAGCTTCATTGATTTGGAGCGTTGCAAAATATCTGATGAACTGGATACATTATGAGACATTTCTGTACAGGAAAGCTCACCAGAAATATTATAGATGACGTTTGAACCGTTGCGTTCCCGGTGGACAATGTGCTGTTTGACAAGCTTGGAGGCGTGCTTGCACCAGGAAATGATCTACCCCATCTTCTCATTGATGGCTTGTTGAATGTTTGACTACTGTATGTCTGACAGTGATTTAATGTTCCTCATGGCAGTTTGACTGAAACTGACCAGGAAGAAAGAAACATTACTCATCATTATTTACACAATGGATTTGACCGACCCAGTTGTTTATTTCACACCTGGCAATCATTTACTATTGATGAGAAGTGTTCGCTCGGGAAACAGCACCAGGGGTCACTACATGTTCGTGTGAAATCGTGTCTGCAGATCTCCTGTGTTTAAGTAAACTCTACGGAGGATTGCGTCCTGTTGAATCGACATTCACACGCCTACTGACGATCTCTCTGATTTGAGCAGACATTGGGACGTGTTATGTCCGATGTGCTCTCGGCAGACTTGGTTGGAATAATGTGCGTTAGATTTGGTTTCTGCAACCGTAAATGAACAGTGCTGATGGTTACCTGTGGCTTGGTTTTATGACTGTGTGGATTGCTGCATAGAAGCAGGGAAAGTGATTAGACTGAATTCTATACAAGGAGGGGATTGATATATACTGATTACTGATTTGTCAGTTGGAATGAGACATTGATCTCCGGATAGTTTGAATTGGCGTCATGCCTGGGAAACGCAAACAATCCCACAAAAGGAGGAAAGGTAAAGGTGCATGTGTTTGGTGTACGTGTTGCTACACACACTGTATATGTGTACTGGTGTAGTATGCTGTGTCAGAAATAAGTGTGGGTGCAGCTGTAGAAGACCCAAAAACTATACACCTAGACAGGTGTGGATGGAGATGCTGATTGCAACTTATGGGTGTAGCGACCATGAATCAAACTGTATTTTGATCAACAACCTGTATACTATGTACAAAACTACTGGTCGTTAGCTTGAGTGCAATCAGTGTAAGGAACTAAAATGTTTAGAACTAGTAATCATAACCTGAATAGAACATGCTTAAGTTGTGATCACTAACCAGACGTGTACGGAGTGTACAGAAGAAAAGATCAATTAACCTGAGTACAGACAGTGATCACCAACCTTTTTACAACGTACACAGCTATTGTTCATTAACCTGTTTATAGTGATCATCAACATTTCTACAAGTTTCAGAGCTCTTGATCATTAATATGAGTGTGTACATAATGAGTGATCAGTAACCTAACTACAGTGTACATGTCTGATAGTCAATAACCGGGATAGAGAGTCCGGAACTGGTGACCATTTATCTATAGACAATATAATATTGAGCGGATAGGTCTCCTTCGTCTGTTTGTATGGAGCGCCCTCTGGAACATAATGTACTAAGGATTTGGTTGTTTGATTTCTGATATAATCATGAAAACGATTACCTTAATTGAGCCACCCACAAACTAGCAAGTTATCACCTCCGGAGTATGGCTATTTTATTAATACAGATAAAAAAATTTGTGACCATTAACCTGAATGCAAAGTACAGGCCCAGTATAGGCCCATTAATTTGTACCTTGAGTGGAAGGCATATTATTCCTAACTCCCGTACACCCACCCACAGAGCGACCGAGCAAGGGTAGCACTTATAACATTTACAGTCATTTATCTTAAAATCGTTCCCGCCGATCATTAATTTGCGGTAACGCAAATAAAAAGCTACAACAGTGGCACCCTCTGGGGAGTTGCTCATCACTCAAAGTTTCCATCTTTCTCCGAGAGGTAAAAAAGGATACCGCAAACCCGTAAATAAATAACTCTAAATGAAGTTCTGCCTTTGTGTTTGTTTTATTGTGTCACCAATTGGTAGATGAGAGGCGAACGGTTTGAACAAGGAAGGGAACGATCATAGAGGGAGACATGAGGACCTCGGCACCTGGGAGGAGATACACTTACAATGCTCCAATGTCGACTATTAATTTTTAGATCCTTCTCTAACAGTGTCTGTTTGTGTCTGCAGGGGGCCTGGAGTCCTGTCCGGGATATGTGGATGAGCACGGGATCTGGAACAATGGGTTCTACTGCCCTCGATGGGGTGGGATCGGGGAACAGTACTGCTGTGGGGATGCCCACAATAGGTACTGCTGCCCTGAACCCAGGGACCCCATACAACCCTCCTCGGGGAGCATCTCAAAACAGTAAGTATACAATTATGAGATAACCCCTTTATTTACAGTTGTCCTGTTCAGGTTTGTTTAGATTACTTCTGTAAATTCATTAAAAGTGTCCTGCTGTTTTTGAAAAACGAAACATCAATATAAAAAAAATTGTTTATGACTGTCATATAATTATTTTAAGACCAACATCAGCGCTGTAACGCCATTATGTCCTAAGTTATGTAACTTACATGTTAAGATGTAATGCCGTTATGTCCTAAGTTATGTAACTTACATGTTAAGATGTAACGCCGTTATGTCCTAAGTTATGTATACTTACATGTTAAGATGTAACGCCGTTATGTCCTAAGTTATGTATACTTACATGTTAAGATGTAACGCCATTATGTCCTAAGTTATGTAACTTACATGTTAAGATGTAAAGCCATTATGTCCTAAGTTATGTATACTTACATGTTAAGATGTAACGCCATTATGTCCTAAGTTATGTAACTTACATGTTAAGATGTAAGCCATTATGTCCTAAGTTATGTATACTTACATGTTAAGATGTAACGCCATTATGTCCTAAGTTATGTAACTTACATGTTAAGATGTAACGCCATTATGTCCTAAGTTATGTAACTTACATGTTAAGATGTAACACCATTATGTCCTAAGTTATGTAACTTACATGTTAAGATGTAACGCCATTATGTCCTAAGTTATGTATACTTACATGTTAAGATGTAACGCCATTATGTCCTAAGTTATGTATACTTATATGTTAAGATGTAACGCAACATTTCTTCATTTTATCAATCATTAATATGCGATAACTCTCACACAATTTCACACACAGTTCTGAACTTTGGCTGAAGTAGATTTCTCTACATTCCCAACATATTTGCCCAATTTCATAAAAATCGGAGAGGGGTCAAGAACATTGCTGGTTGATTTCATATGGAATTACCTGCCTACCGAACCCTAATAATATGACGTCATTCTCATACTTTGAAGTTAAAATCACACGTGTGTTTTTCATTTGCTTCATTTCATGTTTTGAAAATAGTAATGCCTGCCCCGAAAGGTGGGCACCAGTTTATAATGTAGAACTGAAATGTAATGGTCACAAATATATGCTTCGTTTACCTTCTGAAAAATTAGCTTCTATGTAGTTGCTGACTTGCATCATACCATTTAGCATTTGCTTTTAGCTGCTAAATAGTGCAGCTGCAACATGTAGATTCATGGCATCTTGCTATGTATAGATTGTTTAACACAGCTATTTCTGCTTCTGTAGTGTTTAGTTACTAAGGTGGGAGACAGCCAAACAGTCGATGCAACTTTTAGTAACAGTTCTTGTCAGATCCTGTCACAAATTACCTTTATTGCATCGACTATCTACTCTAGCTGCAAATACCTCCAATGAGACAGGTACCGTTTTCAGTGGTTTACAAAGTTACATTTTATATTACCCAACATTCATTGGCTCTTGAGGAGTGCTTGATGGAAATGTATGTTTATATTTCAGTAGTTATGGTTTTAATACTTGTAACAGAGAATACATTTGTGTCGTGTGCTAGCTAGTTATAAAATATGTACTTAACTACAGCGTGACAATAAACATAACCTGGTTTTGTGAAATGTAAAAATATAATGTTGGTGTGAGACTATAGTGTGTGTGTGTGTTAATTCACGTCTTCAGTTTGTTTGTTCCGCTAACATAATATCGGACATGTAACAATTAGTCAAGCTGTTATACATTTATAATGACACACTGATATTTCACAATGTTTCCACAGAAATCTGGGAAATATTTGCAGAAGCAAACGTAGTTGTAATATTGGAAATTCAGGCAGAAAACAAATGCCACCTTTGGTGTGTTCTTCTACTTGAAATCTGTGTTAAAATGTGTCATGTAAACATATAGCTTATTCAGGCTAAGCTATTGTTATTTCAATATATTGTTTAACAAATAAAAGTTATGGTGATTAAATATGTTGGATGCTAAAAATTTGTTACATAACATTACTTAAAATAATACTTTCGTTAGTACCAGAAACGTCTTAAAAATACAGGGCGACACATTTCCCGTAGCAACTTTCAGTAGTTCTGCAATGACCGCTTACCAAGTTTCGCGTGTCCAACCAACATTTTCACATTTCCAGCTACAGCAAAGTAAACATCATCAACCGATCAACTACAAACCGTCCATCAGGTGGCACTGTAGTGACCACCACGACACCGGAATTAATCCCACGGTAGTAAGTATGATACATGTTGTGTCTTGGCGTAAGAATATTTCCAAAGTTGGCACAATATCGAAGACATGTTTCTGCTGTTAATCCTAATGTGGATTCACTGAGTTTTCAAATCTCGACTAGCAAAAAAATGTAGTTTGTCTATCCAGATGGGGTGGAGTGAGGGTGGGGTGGAGTATGGACGGGGGGGAGGCTGAGTGTCATTGTCATAAAAACTACAACCAATGGATATGTAGTGTGGTGTGCCACATTGTCATCACCATAGATACTACAACCAATGGATATGTAGTGTGGTGTGCCACATTGTCATCACCATAGATACTACAACCAATGGATATGTAGTGTGGTGTGCCACATTGTCATCACCATAGATACTACAACCAATGGATATGTAGTGTGGTGTGCCACATTGTCATCACCATAGATACTACAACCAATGGATATGTAGTGTGGTGTGCCACATTGTCATCACCATAGATACTACAACCAATGGATATGTAGTGTGGTGTGCCACATTGTCATCACCATAGATACTACAACCAATGGATATGTAGTGTGGTGTGCCACATTGTCATCACCATAGATACTACAACCAATGGATATGTAGTGTGGTGTGCCACATTGTCATCACCATAGATACTACAACCAATGGATATGTAGTGTGGTGTGCCACATTGTCATCACCATAGATACTACAACCAATGGATATGTAGTGTGGTGTGCCACATTGTCATCACCATAGATACTACAACCAATGGATATGTAGTGTGGTGTGCCACATTGTCATCACCGTAGATACTACAACCAATGGATATGTAGTGTGGTGTGCCACATTGTCATCACCGTAGATACTACAACCAATGGATATGTAGTGTGGTGTGCCACATTGTCATCACCGTAGATACTACAACCAATGGATATGTAGTGTGGTGTGCCACATTGTCATCACCGTAGATACTACAACCAATGGATATGTAGTGTGGTGTGCCACATTGTCATCACCGTAGATACTACAACCAAAGGATATGTAGTGTGGTGTGCCACATTGTCATCACCGTAGATGCTACAACCGATGGATATGTAGTGTGGTGTGCCACATTGTCATCACCGTAGATGCTACAACCAATGGATATGTAGTGTGGTGTGCCACATTGTCATCACCGTAGATGCTACAACCGATGGATATGTAGTGTGGTGTGCCACATTGTTATCACCGTAGATGCTACAACCAATGGATATGTAGTGTGGTGTGCCAAATTGTCATCACCGTAGATGCTACAACCAATGGATATGTAGTGTGGTGTGCCAAATTGTCATCACCGTAGATGCTACAACCAATGGATATGTAGTTTGGTGTGCCACATTGTCATCACTGTAGATACTACAACCAATAGAATTGTAGTCCTTGAAGAGGGGTTTTTGGTTTTAACATTATATATCGATAGTGGATTACACAAAATAGAAGCTATCTTGAGAAATACAAGTTAAGATTGAGAGGATTTCACCCCTGTGCACCCACCTAGTTTCAACAATGTAGGTCTTTGGGGCATTAATCAATATGTTTCATGCTATCATTATTGAGTAAACCTTTCACACCTTTCAAACTATGAAGGGAAACTAAATCTAACAATGGAGATTAATCCTTAAACACTTGAAAGTGGTTTAACAAACCCTGTCGTGATTCTATCATTTAGTGTTCAGCAGCCAACTCTTGACAAAATCAGTTATTGCGCAGCCATTTTTGTTTGAACAAGATATGTCATGGTATGCATACATTGATCCCATTGCTTCAAATAATGACATGAATAAATGCAGTATGCCACTAAGTGACTAAGGGTTTGTTGTAATCCAGTTTTTAAAAACCACCATAAATCTCCTCTCATACAACCATGATATTCCCCTACCAGGTATTTATTTCCCAAAAATCTTACCTGTAGGTTAAAAGGAAGTATTTCCTGGCCTGCCTCCATCATTCACATCTGTGTTGAATGTTTCCTCCCATCAAAATCATGTTTCCTGAAAATTGAATGTGTTTCCCACCCTTCAAAACACAAGCTGATGTTGAGCTATACCAGCATGTGCTGAAATTTCATTTTCCTTTCTGAAAGGTTGCTATGTAGCTAGCTTCCTGCTGGGTAGGAAGTAGAATAATGAATTGCCCATGCTGTGTGTAACAGCCTTCAAGTTGATATCAGGGACATATCAGTCTGTTTTTTATTGTCAAACTATGTTTTATAGTATAAAACTATTTTTATTTTAGAATCTTTCCTAAATGTCCTTTAATGAAATATCAATAAATGACCATTAGTTCTTGGCCAGCGAATGCACAGCCACGGAAGAACAAATCGTGGACAGCGATTGTTACTAATACAGTACTTTGGACTTAAGCCATTTAATTTCTGTTGTTGCCAATTATGACATTGCATGTACCAGATCATAATTTTAACATGAAACTGTTGAACCACCTTGCGAATGACTGACAACGCAAATTGTAATGTAAACTCGTATTCAGCTAATTTACAGTCCTTGTGGACAAAGCTGATTAGGGGTATGCACTCACATGATCAGGTGACATTATTGATGCCTGTGAAACAAGTCCTGGTTCATTAAAAGATATTTGGAGTGCCAAGAATTTGTTGTTAATACCGTAGAGACTTATAATGTGATTTTGTGATGAAAACAATGGGAATTCATACATCCAGAAGTAGACCTACTCACTGTAGTCATCCAGACAGACAGCAAATGAGATGGATTGTTTCATAACTGTTATCAGATGATCGAGACGTTTGCATTCCGCCTCAAAATTGGCATTTTATTAAAGCCATCTGCCGCTATTTTGGTGCGAAGATTTGTCAGTGATTTCAGCCACGCGAGATGATAACCTGGATGAGACACTCGCTGGCCAGATGATCCCACCAAGAAGGTTAAAGCAGGATTACTCAGCGGTTAATGGCGTTCTCAAGAAGACATTGTTTGGGATTCCAGTAATCAACAAACCCTTTTGCCGCTGCTGTCAGGTTTTATTGCCTCCGGTATATCTGATTCTCACTTCGGTCCCCTGGTGGGCACTTGGGTAATCGAATAGAAGTCGCACCGAATCTCTGGGCAATGTTAGTGTGATTCTCCTCCCCCGAGTTTATGGTGCAAATTTATATCAAGAATTGGCTGCTGAACACTGTTAGAACTCTGGTGGAATTGCTAAAATTTATATTTTGGACAAGGAGTAATTTCTTCTGTTATCTCTAGTTTTTCTTTGTAGAATCAGCAAAAAGTTATGGATTAATCAGGAATCAGGAAATTATAATCATATTGAGAAAAAACCATGTGTAAGGATTTTTTTCCCTATGTGTTAGTTGTATGTGAAAGAAACTTGAGAAAATTATAAGAATATGAGGCAGGATATTGTTGAATGGTGACAGTTTTATTGGGTGTTAGTGGTGGTGCGAGTTTAGATTTGTTTGTTATTTACATGGAGAAAGGGAGAAAAACAGAAAGATTTATGAAGCATCTATGAGTGGAGAAGGGATGATAGAGTAGACTGTGTATGGTTTCACATGAATGGAGAAGGGATGGTAGAGTAGACTATGATTTCACATGAATGGAGAAGTGATGATAAAATAGACTGTGTATGGTGTCACATGAATGGAGAAGGGATGATAGAGCAGACTGTGTATGGTTTCACATGAATGGAGAAGGGATGATAGAGCAGACTATGGTTTCACATGAATGGAGAAGGGATGATAGAGCAGACTGTATGGTTTCACATGAATGGAGAAGGGATGATAGAGCAGACTGTGTATGGTTTCACATGAATGGAGTAGTTCATCACCACTCAGGCAGTCTGTAGTGAATGGAAAAAAAGAATCATCAATAGACTAAGAACAGATCTTGTTTAGATTACATAAATGATTGCAAAGCTGGTGAAAATACGGAAGTTGTTGTATTATTGGTATTTGCAAGATAAAACTAAACTTATTTTGTATTTAAATTAAGATGCAGTTATTAAAGCATTTACCGAGTGAAATAGTTCAAACACATCAGGAAGTTGTCATGGTAAAAGCCTACGCTAAAACAACTTATTTATGAAACTAATTAAACGGGTACTGATCCACCCCAAAGTATCCCCCTCACCTGTGAAAACCATTAGACCACCAAGGATCCACCCACCGATTTGGGGGGCTCCACCCACACCCCAATCTGCCACAAAAGTTTCTGATTAGGTCCACATGCTAAAAGCCTTGCTTGAGTGAGCTAGGTGTGACGAAAGACCCCCAGGAATATTTTTATTACCCCCAAGCCGGATTCACACATCATTTCTAGGCACATTAGCGTTTTATTACGATGTGCATTCATCAATGGTTAGTTGAGGAGTAGTGGTGAATTAACAGTACACTCAGTCAAAGGTTCATGTGGTGGCACAAGTCAGTACTGGAGGAGTTTAGAGTTAGTGACAGCACCATGTGTACGTCACGCTACAGTCATTTTTGGTGTGGGTCCATGTAATTACTGCCACATGGCCAAGAACTTTGGGCAAACATTTGCAGTCTCTGGCCACTGTATGATGCACTTACAGAACACTCAGCTTCTGCCAGTGGAGTACAAGACTGTGTATTCAGGCTGTACTCAACTGTGCAGTCTGTAGCGTGTTCACCTCGAACATTACAGCAGTAGCATGTGTTGCATTTATAACATGCCCTTAAGTGTGTAATTGCATCTACTAATTTATACACACTTGCATTTGCATAAATGTAACTTTTGTAAATGTGTTTGTATGTATATTCATAATTATTTATGTCTGTGCATGTTTGTATACCAGCATGTACTAATTTATGCACAAATGCACTAACAAAATTAACACAATATCTACTAACACCTTTTCGCTTAAAAAAATGAGTTACGTTCACTTTTTAATTGGCTTTATTACTGCCTGAAAGCATTATATGTGCAAACAAGATGCAATTAAGGTTAATCTCTGTATAGTGACAGCAGCTATTGTCAACATACCACGTACCTTTGTTGAGAAATAAGTATTGAAGATACGGAAGATACGGAATAACTCAACTAAATCGTTATTTAAAAAAGTAATATTCATTAGTTATATTTATGTCAGGAACTTGTTCCAGACTTCAAACCAATGCACGAATCCTGATTTGGTATTTGGGGTTGCACACTAGGGGTAACTTCCGTGATGAATCATGCATAAAAAAACCACACATAAACATTACACTTGGTTTTATATCATCTGCGGTTTACGAAAGTTTTTGCATCTATTACAAAGAATAGACCAATGATTGACCCTGTGGATTGACCCTGATCATCTGTGCCACTAAGGCATTGACACTAACCACTGCCCTGCTGAGATTGCAAGCATTCACTCAGGGCATGACAGGGTCATTCATCATTGTGGACATGACTTAATTATTAAATTCACTAATTACTAAATGCAATCAGCCTCAGTGCTGTGGCTGTCCGGGTGACTTTGACAGGGAGCATATTTGACAACAGGTGATGGGCCATAATGATGTAATCTTAATGGAACAATAGTTGTAGCTTCCCTGCCTCCCCTGGGCTAATCTACCCCCTCCCCTGACATTTATCCATCATCATTATGGTATTTAGACTACAAACCAGTAAGCGGCTTTATTCCCTCACAGTCTGTTCTCATCGACAGACGTTTCCACAACTGCGTGATATTTAATATAAATTTGATGGAGTGAATAATGAACTGGAAAAAGTGTTTAATTGTGGCTGTAGTTGCCGGTTCGACACGGAAACCGATCATTAAATCATGCCTCTGGCCACCTTCCACGTTTAATCTCGGCATTTCAGAAATGCTTTGTTCAGAGCCCTTCTGTTGAGAGCTGCTGCTTTCTCTTAATAAAGGCTTTGTTGTGGAGTTGACTGCCTGTGGCTAAGTGATGTCAATTATCAAGTTCAGGCCCTTCAGCTAAATGAGTAGAACACACTGCTGCAGCGACTGGTACCAATTAACTAAGTCTTCGGTTTATAAATTCAGTTATTTAACATGATTTTGTCAATCTAGTTTACACCATGGAGTTTATCCAATGTTGGATTAGACATAATTAAAAATAGAAATAGTTATAGATAAATATATGGGGGATATTCTACTGTAAAACCTATAACATACAGAGTCTTATTGTTCTATCAAAAATAATAATAGTAAAACGTTATTTTAACACCATCAAATCTGGGGCTAATGCCCTGTTCACGTGTGTGTGTTCAAACATATTAATTAACATAATAGAGCTTGTATGCACAAATATGTAGATAGTACAGATAATAGTAAAAAGGGGGCTTAGTGGTATTAATAATGATACGTTCTCTCTATGGCATGTTAAAAACTACACAAAATGTTCATATGTGTAAATTATTTAAAGAAAATATTATGCTGTATAAACTATGCACATTCAAACAACTTGATAACCAATATCTATTTTAATGAATTATATATATATATATTTTTTGAATTTGATCATTCTCTGTTTATGACTACCAACCTTACCATTCAACCATTCATGAATTTCTGTCGACAGTGTCCATCATGCATGTTGACCAGGGTCAGGTGTTCATTGGATCGTAATTTATGGTATGCAGACGTGTCACTAATTAACACCTGCAAAGTTATGTTCCCTCAGCATGCAATGAAACATGACATTCGCACAATACATCCGAATTACTAGATAATGGTCCAAGCAGTATATTTTAAAATGGTTCTTACAACACATTTGGGTGGCAAGGATGTTGGTCTATCTGATATTATATGTAACATTCTATTACGGTTAAACCAATTGGATATTACATCTTTAAATTCAATAGCAATTCAGTCACACAACTGTGACCGTTTCTTCCAAGTGAACTGATTCAAATGTTGGGCCTGAAAAGTATCTACTACAATTTCAAATTATAGAAAAGTTCACTGTAGATAGATATATACAAAGGTACTTTAGGCCCAAAAAACGAGCATAGCGACAGTCATAACCATGATAGACTACAAATCTCTCTCCTAGCAGACTCATCTCAGAGTTGGAGAATTAATGAGCCAAGCAGTTGAAAGATGCAGTGCAATCTGTGGACATGTTGTTTTAGGGTCTGCATGACCTGTAGCAGGGTGTTGACATCAACTGGCAGGGGGGAGACCAGGGTGAGAGATGGGGGATCCCTCAGGTGGGGTGCTAGGGAGGGTGTTTATAGAGGCCCTGTCTTTGTCTTTGTGTGGGAAGATACAAGATGAGCCAGGGGGGGTAAACAAGAGTTGTCTCCCAGACCTCATGACTGGGGCTGTGAACTAAGTCTGTGAACTGGGTCTGTGAACGCAGGATGGAGATGTTGTCATGATTTAGACAGCTGTGGACATCTTGTCTCCCATTTCCCTCTCCACCCAGTCTTCCTTCCCTTCCCTCTTTCCTAGTCCCAGTCACGTCCTGTATTCCTCCCTAATATTTCCTTCCTGGTTTATTTCCCATTTGCTCCCTAAGCTTCTTAAATCACGTATCCAGTCAATTCCTCACTTGGTTCCTTTTTTTCTCCCTCTGTTTTTGCTTCCTTCTCTCGTTTGTCCTTCCTTCCCTCCATCTATCACACATTGCGATTAGTCCCAGTCCACCTCTCATCCCACACCATCCCACTCTACCCGTCATCCCACCCCATCCCACTCCACCCCTCATCTCACCTCATTCCACTCCACACCTCACCTCACCCCATCCCACTCCACACCTAATCCCACCCATCCCACTCCACCCCTCATCCCACACCATCCCACTCCACACCTCATCCCACTCCACCCCTCATCCCATCCCACTCCACACCTCATCCCACCCATCCCACTCCACCCCTCATCCCATCCCACACCACCCTCATCCCACCCCAGCCTCATCTCATGTATATCTCCCATTCCAGGCACATCCCTCTCCTGGTTCACCCCCTCTTCCTTGGAAACTCCACACAACTCCCACTGGCTACATGTCTGTCACATGACACATTGATGTGGCGTGAATCAGACAGTGGACTGCTGGTCTGCCACTAAGCGACACCAGTCTGTCCAGCCAGTCGCAACAGGAGATGGGAGTAATCCCACAGTGGCTGAATAATTGATTTGTTTCACAGTTAATTGTTTTCCACGCGGAAACGACTTCCAAGATGATCCTTCACTAAATCCAACCATGTAGGCTCATTTATGTTTACGCTTTCAGCATACTCATACATCGCATGCCAAAACTAAAAGCAATTCCCCGAAGAATGAAGAAGTGCTCATCTAAATAAATTATTAGTTTTTTTATGAACTGTTTTTTGTCTCTTTAGCGTGCAGAAAACTAAGTAACAGATAAACACATTCCTTTCGCACTTTCTGTTTTCATTGATCCTGAAACTAGGAAAATGACAGTCTCAAAGGAAGCAACCCATCCATTAGTGCATCAGCTCTGGTATTTGTAGAGGGTAAATGATGTCATGGACTCCCACCCCAGCTGTCTGCATCGAGGTGTCAACATCACTCCAACACATTCCATCTTGCTGTAAACAAATGCTACTAAAACTTGTGTTCTTCTTCTAAATATTTACCAAAGGAACATGACCCACACTGAATTTATATGCTAGGGAAACATGTTCTGTTTTTGTCGAAATGTTCAACTGTGTTCTGTTCTATGACAACCCACTTAGCCAGGTTCTGTTTGTTTGACACACTGCTGGAACATGTTTCACATTGTGATGGTCCACTGTGAAATATGTTTAGTCTTGTTTGCAATGTTCACTGTTGGAACGTGGTCCACATTGAAACAATATGATATAAAACGTGTTCTGTATCATCCTTTTGTGACAGGCAACTGCAAAGCATGTTTTGCATTGTACCATTCACCAATGAAACATGTTCTATACTGGTACATTCACCAATGAAACATGTTCTACATGGGTACATTCATCAATGAAACATGTTCTACATCGGTACATTCACCAATGAAACATGTTCTACATTGATACATTCACCAATGAAACATGTTCTACATTGGTTCATTCACCAATGAAACACGTTCTACATTGGTACATTCACCAATGAAACACGTTCTACATTGGTACATTCACCAATGAAACATGTTCTACATTGGTACATTCACCAATGAAACACATTCTACATTGGCACATTCACCAATGAAACATGTTCTACATTGATACACTCACCAATGAAACACGTTCTACATTGGCACATTCACCAATGAAACATGTTCTACATTGTGACATTCACCAATGAAACATGTTCTACATTGATACTTTCACCAATGAAACATGTTCTACATTGTGACATTCACCAATGAAACATGTTCTACATTGGCACATTCACCAATGAAACATGTTCTACATTGTGACATTCACCAATGAAACATGTTCTACATTGGCACATTCACCAATGAAACATGTTCTACATTGATACATTCACCAATGAAACACGTTCTACATTGGCACATTCACCAATGAAACATGTTCTACATTGGCACATTCACCAATGAAACATGTTCTACATTGGCACATTCACCAATGAAACATGTTCAACATTGATACATTCACCAATGAAACATGTTCTACATTGGCACATTCACCAATGAAACATGTTCTACATTGATACATTCACCAATGAAACACGTTCTACATTGGCACATTCACCAATGGAACATGTTCTACAATGTGACATTCACCAATGAAACATGTTCTACATTGTGACATTCACCAGTGGAATATGATCTATATTGTGACATTCACCAGTGAAAAGTGTTCTAGATTGTAACATTTACCAGTAAACATGTTCTACATTGTGCCAGTCACCTGTGAAACATGTTCTATATTGTGACATTCACTAGTGGAATATGTTCTATATTGTGACATTCACCAGTGAAACCTATTCTAGATTGTAACATTCACCAGTAAACATGTTCTACATTGTGCCAGTCACCTGTGAAACATGTTCTATATTGTGACATTTTTTCGTGTTCCAGCATTCCACTCATCGCCAGTCTGTGCATTGGAAGCTTCGTTGTCCTGCTCTGCTTTGTGATTGGCTGTTTTGTTTGCCGGTGCTGCCCTCTACACAAGAGCCGCAAATCACGTGGAAATAACAGTGAGTGTCCGATGTATTATTTTCTTGGCCTGTCCGATAATCAGAGCAATAGCCCAGAATGTCATAATAAGTCAAATTAATTTAGCATTTCCATTGAGGAAAAGTCTTAGTTAAAACCCAGATGTTATTAATTATTCAGAGGTAAGTGATAATTACAAAAAAGTTAGTAGATATATAATGTCCCATGGAGTATATGCTAGCCGACTACAAAATGCAGATCTAAATAAGTAACATTTATTGCAGTCACAATATAAACAAACAGACCCCAAATTGCAGGCCCAAATAAAGTAAGTTTACCGAGATGCAATGTCCCAACAGACCATCAAACCTCCATCAGAATCTACACTGCAATCTTGTTCCTTACCCATAATTCCTAGCAGCTTATTTACAGATGTTCTGAATCGTCTCGGTAGGTAGACCTCTATCCTTGGAATGTTTTGGTGGAATCAAGAAGACCGCAGGTTGCATAATTAAATCATCAGTGATATTCAGTAGCTCCTAATTAGTGGCCGACACGTGTCTTGGTATTTTGTTAACTGATTATACCCAGCCCGCCCTCCTGACTTCCTGTTGTCTCCCCATGTAAATATGCCTGCCAGTCTGACCGCCCGCTGTCTCCCCATGCAAATGTGTTCGATAACTTGTCCACATCCTTCCTGGGTGTGCCAAGGCAGGTCTGTTGTTGTCAGAATTAACATTTGGGGGTGCGGCCATTTTACATTGTGAATACTGGCTTGTGTGAATCACAAAGTAGAGTTTTGTAAACAGCTGCAGAGGCGCCAAAATAATGGTAGAATAGATTCATCTTTCTGCCAGTTGCCTGTCATTGAGTCATGCATCTGGCACAGTTGACACTCACAAATGCGTCTGTCACAGCACAGCTGATGACATGACAACTGTCAGTATCACTGCAACTGTCAAGGGGGGAGGGTGAAAGTGTCTCTCTATCTCATCACCGGGTGACAAACAGACATGTCTTCACACCAATGTCTGTCGAACAGATTTCTCACTTATCAACCTGTGCCAATGACATTGAATGTACATGTATTCTAGAAATATACAAATTCACTCACAAAGATAAACTACAGAATAGTTTTGCTTGTTTTAGCAGCTACATTTTCCTAACATGCCTCACGTAAAGAACTGTACATTTGTCCTAATTTATTTGCCTTTCTGTGACATGTATGTCATGTTTATTAACTGTGAGATTTTCCTTCTAATCCGCCACCCTTTACCCTGCAGTTATTTTTTGGATTGTGTGTAAAATAGTAAACACAAACATTTATTAAAATTAAAAATTATATTAAAAGGAAATACCACTATTACTGTTATACCAGTATTTAAAATTTGTACTTAGTTTTCATCACAGTAAACTTCATGTTTGTTGTTTAAAAAAAAATTCTCAGTCAGTATCAATGTGTAATCTTGATCAAAATCAAGGATTCAGCCTCCCTAAACACACCATAAATGAATTCCCATATTGCCCCTCCATTTAAAAAGTAAAGGTAAGTTCTTATATAGCACAGGACTGCACAAAGCACTTTACATAGTCATTACCCCTCCCAACAAATCATCCATAATTTCTCCCCTGTGCCCTTGTCAACCCAATTTTCCACCTGAGCAATTCAAACTATCCAGGCAGGGAAAAATGCCCAGATCCTTCCCCCTGGATGGGAGAAGGTTGTAGCTTGTTTCCCTCCTGGGGAGTAGGGACCCAGTCATCAATCATTGTCCCTGTCAGCAGCTGACTTCTGGTGACATTCCTGTGACATTCTTGTTCCCCTGTCTTGTCACATGTCACAGACTGTCAAAGGTCGTGTCAACTGTGTTTTTTGGCTGTCTGTGGTGACAGGGTGAGGGAGCAGTGCAGGTGGTCAGGAGGGGGTGATATGTAATCACCTGCATAGGGGGGGTCTGGAGGGAGGGAGGGAGGGACGGACGGAGGGACAGAGAGAGAGTCTGCTAGATGGATATGTAGAGATATAGACAAACGGACCGACACTGTCACAGATGGATGGATGCATGGATGGAGACAGTGCCTGTGGTGAGAGGGGCAGACAACTAAAAATTATTAACTGATCCTGCATAGATAGTCGCTTACACATGACCACATGTTTCCAGGACTGGGGCCCATTAGGAAATCACACTAAAATATAATACTTATACCTGCGATTAAAGTAATTATAATTACATAATTGTAACATTATTACAATGTTGTAATTGTGTATACTGATTTGCAATTATGATTACAGTATTATAAGGGTGGTGAGTGCCAAACAGGTTGTAATAGAACAAGTAGACAGTAGTTATTAGAATAAAATATTCATTTGTTTGTCATCAGTTACTTGACCAAACAGGTTGTAATAGAACAAGTAGACAGTAGTGTTATTAGAATAAAATATTAATTTGTTTGTCATCAGTTACTTGACCAAACAGGTTGTAATAGAACAAGTAGACAGTAGTGTTATTAGAATAAAATATTAATTTGTTTGTCAACAGTTACTTGACCAAACAGGTTGTAATAGAACAAGTAGACAGTAGTGTTATTAGAATAAAATATTCATTTGTTTGTCGTCAGTTACTTGACCAAACAGGTTGTAATAGAACAAGTGGACAGTAGTGTTATTAGAATAAAATATTCATTTGTTTGTCGTCAGTTACTTGACCAAACAGGTTGTAATAGAACAAGTAGACAGTAGTGTTATTACAATAAAATATTAATTTGTTTGTCAACAGTTACTAGACCAAACAGGTTGTAATAGAACAAGTAGACAGTAGTGTTATTATAATAAAATATTCATTTGTTTGTCATCAGTTACTTGACCAAACAGGTTGTAATAGAACAAGTAGACAGTAGTGTTATTAGAATAAAATATTCATTTGTTAGTCATCAGTTACATGACCAAACAGGTTGTAATAGAACAAGTAGACAGTAGTGTTATTAGAATAAAATATTCATTTGTTTGTCATCAATTACTTGACCAAGTTCATTTATAATACTTAGAGTTATAATACACCAGAACATCTGTGTTGCAATTACATCTTATATAAGTTATAGCATTGGTTACAATTAACATCAAAGATAATTAAAACATACCTTTGGACACATAACATTCTATGTACACGCCCACCTTGTCTAGAACTGTAGAGTAAATAGTCCATGTGCAATTGTAGCATTTCACATGTCTTGTAGACACATAGAAAATCACTGGGGAGATAATTTACAGAAGTATATATAACCCTAAATGTTTGCACCACAGCACGTGTCAGGATTGAAACATTTCCTCTTGTTTATCTGCCGTTTGCAACATTTGCATCTTGTTTATTAAGCGTGAGATTGACTTCTACTTGGCCAACCATTCCCGCGCAATATTTTGTAGACTGTGGCATTGCCGCAGGATATTCACGCTCGTTAGTTTGCGGAGAATCCATTTTCCGCAGCTTGGGCACAGGTTCCGGGCACAGGGCGGAGAGATTGCACCGCAGACCAACATCCAGAGTAACATGGATACTCAAATTTTTTTGATCAGACATAATTTTGTTGGAGAGTTGTGTACTTTGGGCTAGTTTTATTGGTATCTATCTGAAGTTTCGTTCATTTAATTATCTCTTATTGAATTTATACTGGAAAAAATACAGTTTACCTGGTAATAGCAGTTTCATATTGTAATTATGGATTTGGTATAATAAATTTCAGTAATGCAAATTTTCATAATATATAATTACATATATACCAATATATATATATATAATGGAAATGGCTCATCTATGCTCCAGCCCTGGCAGACCGAGGATTATATAGATATATATATTGTTTTAAAAAAGGTCAGTTTGATTGTACTAGAAATTCTTCCAGTTCTTTTAGATAGTTCTGAGATTAATCCAAGGAATATATCCGAACCGGTCATACTATGAAGGTCATTTAGTTTATAAGACATGCAGTAAGCAGCAGTGTTAAGTTGCAAGTCCGACTGGACAGTACCGGAAGTACAGGCAAAGTTCTAATAAACATCTCGGTCATATCAGTCCCCCTGTTCACGTAAATGTTTTTGCACACATGCTGCCGTACTCCCATAAACCATACTCCAGCCCCCTCAGTTCCCAGTCATTTGCTTTTACACCTTGTTTAGGGTTATGTCCTCATGCGTGCATGTGTGAGGGCTTCCTGCCACCCCTACATGTACAAATGCATGTAACCACCTGATGTCAGTCTTATCAAAAGTACCACCAACGGCCAGTTCAACTTAACCCTAACACTCAACCTAAACCTAACCATTTTTGCACATCAGGCCAATCATAAACGGGCATTTGTATGTGGAGGGCCAGCAGGAATCCCTCTCGTACGCACATTGCATACTGGATGAATTTATACAATGCCCAGTCTGCGGGTGGCGCCACCTGGTGTACAGACCACATTCACACAGTGCTGCCACCCGGTGACCACGTCATAAACTGATACCGTTCCACTCACCAAGTGCCGTCTTTTGTAGGTACGCCGACGTCGACACTGACGACAACGACAGTAGCGGCGACATGTGCGACGTGTCAGCAGCACCAGTCGGTGACGACGCTAGCGTCGAGTGAGCCGGTGACCGTGACACGTCTGCATTGCGGGTGTCAGGGTTGCAACACGTCGCAGCCCTCCCACACCCCTGCGTCGTCCATCCACAACGGGGGCGAACCCTTCCTGCTGACGCTGCTAGAGGGCTCCACCGCCTCCTGGCAGACAGGTGAGGTTGGGGTGAATACCCCACAGCATTGTTTTATCGTAAAGGGACGCAGTCTATTCATCTACCAGGAATTAGTGGATGTAGTAATTTGTAACTGGAAGTCTGCTGTGTTGACCATGGGAAAGTGAGCATTGTTGAACATCAAAGGGAATAGCAGTTAACTCAGCCCGACTCGGCCGTATAGCACTTTTTAAAACTGGATGTTTTGTTTAGTATTTGAACATGCACCAGTGATCGTGCTTTCAAATTGCCACCGTTGTTACGGGCTTACTAAACACAATTTGGCAGGCAGTATACCTTCAACATAGTTAGTATAGTTTTAAGAACATTATATTAATGAATACATGAAAAGACCAGGAACAGACTGCCTCCTTTTAAACGGAGGTCGTCCATTCATTGTACTGTAAAATCGTGTTATACAGCATAAACTATGTCATACAGTATAACTGTGTTATAAAGTATATATTCTAACATACATACCAAGACTGCCCAGATATGTTTAAGTGAAACATAAACTAGAATTCATCACATCAGTGTTCACTAGATGGCGATACTATGCCAAACATTTGTTGTTCATTTGAAGCATCTGTGTGACGTCACTTTAGCAGTATCAGGCTAAATTATTACAAATAGTATTGCTTCTGCCATATCCACAGTACAATGGAATCCCACTATTAAGGTCACCCTGAGGACTGGACAAAACTGACCGGAATGGCGAGGTGACCGCATTAGCGGGACCACACTTCACTGTTACAGAAATAAGCTGGGACTCCTAGGGCAGGTCTGGCCAGAAATAAGCTGGGACTCCTAGGGCAGGTCTGGCCAGAAATAAGCTGGGACTCCTAGGGCAGGTCTGGCCAGAAATAAGCTGGGACTCCTAGGGCAGGTCTGGCCAGAAATAAGCTGGGACTCCTAGGGCAGGTCCTTGGCCAGAAATAAGCTGGGACTCCTAGGGCAGGTCTGGCCAGAAATAAGCTGGGACTCCTAGGGCAGGTCCTTGGCCAGAAATAAGCTGGGACTCCTAGGGCAGGTCCTTGGCCAGGAATAAGCTGGGACTCCTAGGGCAGGTCCTTGGCCAGAAATAAGCTGGGACTCCTAGGGCAGGTCCTTGGCCAGGAATAAGCTGGGAATCCTAGGGCAGGTCCTTGGCCCTTGGCCAGAAATAAGCTGGGACTCCTAGGGCAGGTCCTGGCCAGAAATAAGCTGGGACTCCTAGGGCAGGTCCTTGGCCAGAAATAAGCTGGGACTCCTAGGGCAGGTCTGGCCAGAAATAAGCTGGGACTCCTAGGGCAGGTCCTTGGCCAGAAATAAGCTGGGACTCCTAGGGCAGGTCCTTGGCCAGAAATAAGCTGGGACTCCTAGGGCAGGTCCTTGGCCAGAAATAAGCTGGGACTCCTAGGGCAGGTCCTTGGCCAGGAATAAGCTGGGACTCCTAGGGCAGGTCCTTGGCCAGAAATAAGCTGGGACTCCTAGGGCAGGTCCTTGGCCAGAAATAAGCTGGGACTCCTAGGGCAGGTCCTAGGCCAGAAATAAGCTGGGACTCCTAGGGCAGGTCCTTGGCCAGGAATAAGCTGGGACTCCTAGGGCAGGTCCTTGGCCAGAAATAAGCTGGGACTCCTAGGGCAGGTCCTTGGCCAGAAATAAGCTGGGACTCCTAGGGCAGGTCCTTGGCCAGAAATAAGCTGGGACTCCTAGGGCAGGTCCTTGGCCAGGAATAAGCTGGGACTCCTAGGGCAGGTCCTTGGCCAGAAATAAGCTGGGACTCCTAGGGCAGGTCCTTGGCCAGGAATAAGCTGGGAATCCTAGGGCAGGTCCTTGGCCAGAAATAAGCTGGGACTCCTAGGGCAGGTACTTGGCCAGAAATAAGCTGGGACTCCTAGGGCAGGTCCTAGGCCAGAAATAAGCTGGGACTCCTAGGGCAGGTCCTTGGCCAGGAATAAGCTGGGACTCCTAGGGCAGGTCCTTGGCCAGAAATTAGCTGGGACTCGTAGGGCAGGTCCTTGGCCAGAAATAAGCTGGGACTCCTAGGGCAGGTCCTAGGCCAGAAATAAGCTGGGACTCCTAGGGCAGGTCCTTGGCCATGAATAAGCTGGGACTCATAGGGCAGGTCCTTGGCCAGAAATAAGCTGGGACTCGTAGGGCAGGTCCTTGGCCAGAAATAAGCTGGGACTCCTAGGGCAGGTCCTAGGCCAGAAATAAGCTGGGACTCCTAGGGCAGGTCCTTGGTCAGAAATAAGCTGGGACTCCTAGAGCAGGTCCTTGGCCAGGAATAAGCTGGGACTCCTAGGGCAGGTCCTTGGCCAGAAATAAGCTGGGACTCCTAGGGCAGGTCCTTGGCCAGAAATAAGCTGGGACTCCTAGGTCAGGTCCTTGGCCAGGAATAAGCTGGGACTCCTAGGGCAGGTCCTTGGCCAGAAATAAGCTGGGACTCCTAGGGCAGGTCCTTGGCCAGAAATTAGCTGGGACTCCCAGGGTAGGTCCTTGGCAAGAAATAAGCTGGGACTCCTAGGGCAGGTCTGGCCAGAAATAAGCTGGGACTCCTAGGGCAGGTCCTTGGCCAGAAATAAGCTGGGACTCCTAGGGCAGGTCCTTGGCCAGGAATAAGCTGGGACTCCTAGGGCAGGTCCTTGGCCAGAAATAAGCTGGGACTCCTAGGGCAGGTCCTTGGCCAGAAATAAGCTGGGACTCCTAGGGCAGGTCCTTGGCCAGGAATAAGCTGGGACTCCTAGGGCAGGTCCTTGGCCAGAAATAAGCTGGGACTCCTAGGGCAGGTCCTTGGCCAGAAATAAGCTGGGACTCCTAGGGCAGGTCCTTGGCCAGAAATAAGCTGGGACTCCTAGGGCAGGTCCTTGGCCAGGAATAAGCTGGGACTCCTAGGCAGGTCCTTGGCCAGAAATAAGCTGGGACTCTAGGGCAGGTCCTTGGCCAGAAATAAGCTGGGACTCCTAGGGCAGGTCCTTGGCCAGAAATAAGCTGGGACTCCTAGGGCAGGTCCTTGGCCAGAAATAAGCTGGGACTCCTAGGGCAGGTCTGGCCAGAAATAGGCTAGGACTCCTAGGGCAGGTCCTTGGCCAGAAATAAGCTGGGACTCCTAGGGCAGGTCTGGCCAGAAATAAGCTGGGACTCCTAGGGCAGGTCCTTGGCCAGGAATAAGCTGGGACTCCTAGGGCAGGTCCTTGGCCAGAAATAAGCTGGGACTCCTAGGGCAGGTCCTTGGCCAGAAATAAGCTGGGACTCCTAGGGCAGGTCCTTGGCCAGGAATAAGCTGGGACTCCTAGGGCAGGTCCTTGGCCAGAAATAAGCTGGGACTCCTAGGGCAGGTCCTTGGCCAGAAATAAGCTGGGACTCCTAGGGCAGGTCCTTGGCCAGAAATAAGCTGGGACTCCTAGGGCAGGTCCTTGGCCAGAAATAAGCTGGGACTCCTAGGGCAGGTCCTTGGCCAGGAATAAGCTGGGACTCCTAGGGCAGGTCCTTGGCCAGAAATAAGCTGGGACTCCTAGGGCAGGTCCTTGGCCAGGAATAAGCTGGGAATCCTAGGGCAGGTCCTTGGCCAGAAATAAGCTGGGACTCCTAGGGCAGGTACTTGGCCAGAAATAAGCTGGGACTCCTAGGGCAGGTCCTAGGCCAGAAATAAGCTGGGACTCCTAGGGCAGGTCCTTGGCCAGGAATAAGCTGGGACTCCTAGGGCAGGTCCTTGGCCAGAAATTAGCTGGGACTCGTAGGGCAGGTCCTTGGCCAGAAATAAGCTGGGACTCCTAGGGCAGGTCCTAGGCCAGAAATAAGCTGGGACTCCTAGGGCAGGTCCTTGGCCATGAATAAGCTGGGACTCATAGGGCAGGTCCTTGGCCAGAAATAAGCTGGGACTCGTAGGGCAGGTCCTTGGCCAGAAATAAGCTGGGACTCCTAGGGCAGGTCCTAGGCCAGAAATAAGCTGGGACTCCTAGGGCAGGTCCTTGGTCAGAAATAAGCTGGGACTCCTAGAGCAGGTCCTTGGCCAGGAATAAGCTGGGACTCCTAGGGCAGGTGGCCAGAAATAAGCTGGGCCAGAAATAAGCTGGGACTCCTAGGGCAGGTCCTTGGCCAGAAATAAGCTGGGACTCCTAGGGCAGGTCCTTGGCCAGGAATAAGCTGGGACTCCTAGGGCAGGTCCTTGGCCAGAAATAAGCTGGGACTCCTAGGGCAGGTCCTTGGCCAGAAATAAGCTGGGACTCCTAGGGCAGGTCCTAGGCCAGAAATAAGCTGGGACTCCTAGGGCAGGTCCTTGGCCAGGAATAAGCTGGGACTCCTAGGGCAGGTCCTTGGCCAGAAATAAGCTGGGACTCCTAGGGCAGGTCCTTGGCCAGAAATAAGCTGGGACTCCTAGGGCTGGGACTCCTAGGGCAGGTCCTTGGCCAGAAATAAGCTGGGACTCCTAGGGCAGGTCCTTGGCCAGAAATAAGCTGGGACTCCTAGGGCAGGTCCTTAGCCAGGAATAAGCTGGAACTCCTAGGGCAGGTCCTTAGTCAGAAATCATTTTTTGCCAGTCTTGCATTAAGCAAAAGTGCACCTTTTAGCCATTCACGTTAACCACAGCCACTCTTAGCCAGTTTAGTTTTTTAATGACAAACCTGCATCATCTGAACTATTTAATTAATGCTGATACATTTGATTTGTTTCACTGCCAGTTGTGACAATGGTAGTCTCTAATGTAGGCCTCTAGACTTGAAACTATTAGTTAATTTATTGGCCCGCCTCAAAACTCCACCCATCTTATCTTTTGTAATTACCTGTCTTGGCCAGTCGTCTGCCAGTCTTGAATACCGGCAGATGGGTCTTTGACTAAGTCCCTGTGCTAGGGTGACCTTAATTGTGAGGTGGCTGTATTAGTGAGGTGATCATAAAGCAAGGTTCAATTGTATTCTCTCTGTCAAATTTCAACTTCGTTTCACTCCAAAAGTACTTCAGGGGTTATTAAAGAATGAAGGTATAGTGGGGCAGAATTTGCAATTGTGTAAAAGAGAACCTGCTGTGTATGTAGACTTGGACCAGATGTGTGACGGGTCGTTTGAGAACCCCCCACCCTACACAAAGGGTGAACAGAGGGATGACCACAGCGATATGGGGGACAGCAGTAGGAACATGTGAGTGGCATATAACCATCATACAACCATCATAAAACATCGTATAAACATCATACACCATCATACAACCATCATATAACCATCATATAACCATCATACAAACATCATATAACCATCATACAACCATCATACAACCATCATATAACTATCATATAACCATCATAAAACATTGTATAAACATCATACAACCATCATATAACCATCATGCAACTATCAATAAAATGAACTGCAAGGTTTAACCTAACCATGAACTTATTTTGTAATGTACTTTTTATTTGTGATTGTAAATAACACAGAACCTAATTTTGTTTACTTACGTATACACAATTCAATACTTTTTGTCCTTTCATTTGGTTACTAGTTTAGTTTATTCGTTTTTCAAATGTTTTGAAAAGTTCAATATATTTGGAGTTAAGAATAGGTTCGAATTAATGCTTCATATAAACTCAAAAACAATGACTTAGCATGAGAATCAATTTCATTGGTTACCCTGATTCAAGGTAACCAATCGTTTTCATCACGGTGAGAATTGCAGTAGTCCAGAGGCTTTCATAGACACAACAAAGAGTGTTTGTCACCACATTACGTACCACGATAATCAAGCCTAATTTTTCACCGATAGAACATTTTGTTGTTTTCAATAATGACATACATTTATTATTGTAAATCGATGCTTATATTATATTTTCCCTACATATCCCATCATTCCACTTTGCAGTTGGACTGGCGGTGATGCGAATATGCTGTGTATGACAACGTTTCGCCCCCTGGGGACGCCCATGAGAACTACAGCTACGGTTCTTCCGACGATAGTTGACATGGAGCACTCGAGACGCGATAGCGGAGTGTTGGTTGAAGACGCCATGTCGGACGACGCAAGCAGTGGCCTCGGATGGGGGAAAGTGAACGTTGCACGGACTCTGTCTCCACACAAGCCACCTGCTGGCAAATTCAGAACTAAAATGTACAACTTCGAGAACGATCTGAACAGAACGAGGCAAATGGCGGCGTGATGTCGACCGCAGCATAGCGAGGAGGGTTTTTGTATTGAAGTTGCGTAAACATTACTCGGAATGTGTACAACTGTATTTCTTACACTTGTAAAGAGAGACGACGCGTGGACGAACCGTGCAAGGCAGACGATTGGTTGTCGTTATCTCACAAGTTCATGCCGTCGTCGTGATGACCTGGTGCTACAGACTTTGTGAAAAGTAAACATCATGTGATATGTCACATGACCACGTGTATATTGTACTTGTAGTGGAAATTTGTCACGTAAACCCGACAGATTTCTGCAGTGGTTTGTGTCAACCCCAAACGGGTCCACAAGAAGACACAAAGTAGGTTGTACAAAATGTTCTATAGAATGAATAGTGATGCTGGCGTGTATGCTTTGTGATTGCGCCATATTTACTAATGAGAATTTGGATTGACTACTTCTGCAATTGAAAGTTTCACCTGTCTCATTTTGTTATCATTTTGCGAAAAATCAGAACTATCTACCCATAGCATCCATCACGACATATTGGCTCGTTTGTACCGATTTATTATTTACTATCGATGAAATCATTCAATGATACGATTAAATAATATTTGACCAGGTCCAGTCCAAATTTGGCAGTGGTTTGGCGCAATATACTATGGGATGTAACACTGTTTATACTTGCGTAAAGATGATGATCAGAGTCAATTCTTTCACCAAAAGGACACACCAATGTGTTATGTATTACTTAAATAATAATACAGATTTGAAGATTAACAAACCCGGTTCGAGGCTGGATATATGAATTGAGGAGGATCCTTCAAATGATATTAATTAGTAAATCAGTACAAGACAAGGCAGCTAACAGAATCTGCATTTGCATCCCACCACAAACCAAATGAGTTTAGTATTAACGATATTTAGTTGATATTCCAAATTATTTCCCACGAACCTGATTAAGGTTGATTTTGTCAAGTTTGGGTGGTACCCAGAAACAGACACCAGTATGGCAGGATATAGTAAATATTGTGGTAGAGCCGAGAATTATTTTTGGGGCGATGTACCGGTATATTTCATCCTATTGAGAGATCTGGTATATTAACTCGATTTGTATACAACGTTTAATAATACAAGTTTGAATAAATTTGCATTGTGTAAGATCTGTTTAGATATGATGCGTGTGTATTTATTTTCTACTATTCAATACCGTGTGTAAATAACTCGATTTGTATACAACGTTTAATAATACAAGTTTGAATAAATTTGCATTGTGTAAGTAAAGAAACAATGTTGTGTTTTACAAAGATAGTGTGTTGCTGGACTGCATTTGTGATGGTGTTGCCACCTAGTGTAGATATATGACTTGTCCGTGTCATGTAAGGGCCATAATTTAGTAATAGGACAAATATAATCAGGGTGCACGGTGGATTTAGTTGACAGGTAGTCCGTCGGACCAGCTGACTCAGAAACAACTAGTCCTCATATTGTTTTACTAGTCCTTAAAAATCAATCATACTGTTGTATCATAAATGTGTGACAGTTATGGCACATAGTAAAAGTGGCTTTTTTCATAAAGAAAACAAGCCGTTTCCCATTTCAATTAAATGTTCAACTAAATGTGTCATTAATAAAAACAAATACGTGTGATTTCGTAAATCCACTTGCAAAGTTATCAGAAGAAATGACTAGTTTAATCAGGGGCAGCAAACAGGAGTCGTGGACAAGGCGATGCCAGCAGAATTTGAAGCCTGACGGCGACAAAGGACCGACATTGTCGGACTAAGTTGCATCATTTGCCCTATAGGCTATACTTTTCATTAGCGTTTTCTTTCCCGAAGCCGACTAAACAATCACTAACTTTGCTGGCGTTTGGTAACTTGCTAAAATAATCACCCAATGCAGGAATAATGCAACTACCATCACGACGGGATAGCACGTAACGATGTCTGTAACCCACGCATGTATGTTTGTCCATATCGCTCATCACTCATGGTCGCTAGGTGGCACTACCACGCTACGCTACGCTAACCGGATGTAAACAGCCGCCAGTTACATTCACTGCGTTCGGCAAGTTTCCCATCTGACAGTCGTACGGAATATTTAGCTGCCTGTGATAAAATGCTACCTTACTGTCTGATTTTGTTTTATTCCGTCACAACACCCAACTAGCGTATACATAGCGTAAATTAATTTACATAATAACAGCTAGTTCGATGGGACTGCTCCACTAAACATGGACTAGTCCGATCACTGAAACTACTCGTCCGGGACGATCGGACCGGCCTTATTTCGCAGCCTGTATAATATAGTTGTATGTTTTGGAATATGGCATAATTAGGGATGATCTGACAACATTAGTATAGTAGTAGATGGTTATTGCCGTTGTTGTATGATGCGACACAAAATTAGTTTCGTGGAGAGGGTTTAGCACACAACTTCGACGTGTGGTTTTAAACATTTATTTTCCTATCACAGTACCAACTTTGAGCACATATTGTACAATCATGTATGTATGTGATGGTTAAATAATAATAGTGTATTTCTTTGCAACTATAACATTGGGTTAAATTACAGAAATTAGTTTTGTTTCATGCATCAATATTTTGAGGCAATCCCTAAATAAAGAAACGATACAATTATCCATATATAAACACTACACATTCTAGCTACCTTATTTAACAAACTTAGTAAATACCTGTAAAGAATCACAGTATATACTACTACACTATATCACAGTACATAATTTTGTGTAGAGTTGTATGTTTCGATGTCTTGAGGTCATTCCTTATAAATGAAACGAGACAGTCAGCCATACAACCACAGCATTAGCTATCATATATTTCCCAAATTCGGGAAAAACTTGTAAAGCATCACAGTATACTGCCACATATCACAGTAGTAAATATCCAGTTTTATAACCCTTATCAAGGTTACCCATAAACAGCACGACAATCACCTTTCTACCCAACAAATACTCACTTCTTGTCATTAATGCACTGTAATTGTACCTATAAAAATCGCAAGACAATTTACACAGAAATATTTTCACAGAAGACAATCGTCTATGTAAAACCTAGAACAAATTTAAGATACATTTATTATCACAGCAAGATGGAATGTAGATTTTATAAATTTCCAATAAATACCTATCAAATAAAAATCACAATTTGAATACATCATAAAAGTTCCACACTGTTCACATATGTAAAAAGCAACGTGCATTTCATTTCTTGTTTAAACAATGACAATCAAATGTACTCCAGACTCCACCAAAACTGAAGAGACCTGTCTTGTAGGACTATTTAGGACAGTCCTGCCACTTGATGTGAACAAAACACCCACATTCCCAAAACTTAGTTTGAAAACAATTGCATCCCAAAACAGAAAAAGGCCTTGTTGAAAACATACAAGACCAGAAGGAATGTTTCCTACACATCAAGCCTTAATAAGAGTCTCCCCGACCATACATTTATTTACATATTATGTACGTTGTTTTTAATATGATTGTATGGTCAGATAATTATTCTGATTCAGTAAGATTGTCAAATTAAAGGGTGTTTGCATCAGTTCACAAAGTCCTAAAACATTGCATTAGACACAGGAGGAAGGTGACTTGGTCGTCACTACACATTGCATTAGACACAGGAGGAAGGTGACTTGGTCGTCACTACACATTGCATTAGACACAGGAGGAAGGTGACTATTCGTCACTACACATTGCATTAGACACTGGAGGAAGGTGACTTGGTCGTCACTACACATTGCATTAGACACAGGAGGAAGGTGACTTGGTTGTCACTACACATTGCATTAGACACTGGAGGAAGGTGACTTGGTCATCACTACACATTGCATTAAACACAGGAGAAAGGTGACTTGGTCATCACTACACACTGCATTAGCCACTGGAGGAAGGTGACTTGGTCGTCATTACACATTGCATTAGACACAGGAGGAAGGTGACTTGGTCATCACTACATATTGTTGGGGAAATAAATCACTGCAGTGGTGCCACCTATTGAGTGGAACGTATACTAATGCACAGTGATGCCATTGTGGATATCAGAACTGGACAGTGTTGGGTAATGTCTTGGCAACCATGTCGCATCAGTTGAGTCGGGCGTCTATTGCTTTTGGAAGAAATTCTGGATCGGTAAAATTTTAAATCCCACACCACGTATTGACAGGATGGCTGGCGGCTTGAACCAATGAGAAACACACTTCAATTCTGCACTTTGTTAACATATTAGACCACTTGTAAGAATTATGGGTGAACCGTAAGAACCGGCAGGAACATGTATACACATGAACGCACATGCACACACCCGCACACAATAAACAAAATAAAGGTAAGTTCTTATAAACCGCAGTATCCACTCCTCAGGACTGCACAGTGCCTTACACTTTTCCCTAGCAGACCTGTTCAATCGAACATTATCTCGACTTCTCTGGGATGCATCCATTCACGCTGCAATTAATGCATGAAGACTGTTCGTACATAAATATCCACCACTGTCTATAGCCAGGTACTCATTCATACAGCTGAGTGAACTGGGGCAACGTAGAGTGTATGAACTTGCCCAAGGTTCGACACGGCAGCACAGGGTTCTGTCGGTCGAGAGTCCGAAGCTCTAGCCACTGCACCACTGCGCTCCACAGCGTTACTGCACGAAGGCCGACATCTCATCCAGAGACTTCTGGGAGTCGACTGTGTCGAGGTGAGTGGGTCCGAGGAACGTCTTGTGGATGCGTGTTGCCTCGCAGAACTGGAACTTGGCACGGGCGAACGAGTTGGTAGCAAAGTAGAATGCACCCAGGTTGTACCTGCCACATCCAAACAACCCGTCACTCTAGCGGATCACTCTCGTACAATTCATGTCCATAACCAAAACATACATACTGTATTCGTTCTATTAAACATACCGTACACTTAACAAATATTTGAGACTCGGAAATTGTCAGATTTTGCATTCCGATAAGCATACAGGGGTGTACATGTGCACCCATTTTCTGGGGTTCCTGGGTACAGCAATCTCGGCAGACGTGACTGGCAAGCGACTTATGTATCCAAACGTGTGAGCAGCAGGAGACCAGAACACTGTAAGATCTGATCATATAGGTGAACCTTTCAATATTTTGTTCATCATTCAGCTCTGAGTCTAGCGTGACATTAAACTACAGTGATGGATTCAACAGTCCATGTTGGCACTGGAGGTCGCTGCCAACTAGATCATGCTCGCTTAATAGAAGAAATACGATAGGCATAGTAGGCTTGTCACCTACATTGGCCTCACACTATATGGACGTCTAACTTTAGGAACAAGTTCAGTTTTATATGTATTTTTATATGTAATTTTTTATTTAATGTCACGCTTTCAAGGAAACAGCACTATATATTTATTATAATTATTATGTATTATTATTATTGATGTGAATTTATTGTTAATGGAACAATTTTGAAGTCCATGTTCTGGGCCTGCACTGTTTTATGTCAAGACATAAAATAAGACATATAATAAATTATGCTAAAAATAGTGAAAGACAGAACACAATTGTGCATTTTATGATTGCTTTAGAAAATATTCGTCTTAGATGAAGGCACAATGAACATACTTTACATAAAGATTTATATAAACACACGATTACACATAGAACACCACACAGACCATTGTGCACACAGAACTGTTATTCTGCGCTGTACGTACCTGACAGTGGCGACATCTAGGTGCGATGGACCAAACACTTCAAGGAGAATCGTTAGAGCCGCCTCGTAGAGCTGGCCAGCGAAACGATCATTCTTGTCATCGTAAACGAGCGCTATATCATTGAGAATGCTCGCTGTCCGTGGGTGGGACGTACCCACTTCGCTGCGTGTTAGATTGAGGTCTTGCAGGAAGTAGCCGAGAGCTTCGTCAATGCGACCTTGTTTGTATGACAACTGCCCAAGCTGGAAAGCAAAAACACATTGTATTATGTGTCTCCATATTTAGAAAATGAGCCTTCTGTTGTGGCTTTTGCAATTTTTGTTATGACAACAACAGGACAGAAACAGGAAAAAATTTCCCACAGACACAGTACAACCGAATAATTGATCTAGAAAGGAGACAATATATATAATTCAAGTCAGCAAGAAACAACAAAAGTGGTAAGTAAAAAAAACTAAGTATATAATGAATAGTTCGAAAATAATCTCATAAGGGATCATTTCAGAACGTCGATGTCTGATACCAGACAAAGTTACTTTCATTTGGGGCTGGGGATCAGAGGCAGTTTCGTTGGGCGTTGGACAGTGATATTTTACACTTCGAACTAATACTGGTAATATATATATATTACCATCATATCAATTTTTGCAAACTTTTGTCTGTGGGGTGAGGGTGGGGATGGTGGGCTGAAGCCAGATGAAAGTAATTTTGTCTGATATCGGACATCAACATTCTGAGATGATTCCTACGGGATGGCAGACTCCTACTAAGACTACATTTTGTCACCGTCATAGGACCCACCCTGTCAATTAATTTCAACTTTTATTTAATTTATAAAAGAAAAAACCCTTGTCAAATTTTGAAGAGTGTACATTTGCCATTTTTAATGTGCGAGAATAAAGATTTTATTAAAAATAAATGTATCATTTGTACAAGAGAAATGTACAGTCGCGCCGCGTTATAACGCGGTAGTCGGGGTCCACGAAATTAATCCGCGTTATAAATGTGGCGTGTTATAAACGTGGCGCATTCCCATATCTACTGTCAGGGACGCTACGACGACGACCGACACTGCTGCTGCATGAAGCCAACTAAAGTGTGCACGTCGCGCAGTCTATACGCAGTTTATGAAGCTTATTAAACTGCCAATCAATGTGTATTCTGTTTAAATGTCATACACTGTTGGACACTGTTAAATGTTGAACTGAATAAAATTCATGAATTGTGTACCGTTTTAAAATAAACAACGGACCAACAAGCCACTTTCAACGGAACGATATTATGGTACCGCTGACGTAAGATCTAAAATAATGACCCGGCACTCGGCAGCCGAATACGCAAATGATTTGACAAACGTTGTGTTAGAGTTGATTAAGGATTTAAAGCTATAAGTACGCTTACAATTGGCTTAACGTCGTCTTTCAATCAATATCAAAATACAAATTTAGAAAGCACATCTACCGTGCCGAACAATATTACGATTCACCAATTCATATACGGTTGACGAATTAATATTTGGCCATTTTTGGCCCACCAGTACAGGCAGTAGCTTTGCGTTCATCGCCGAGAAAAAGCTAATATTTGTTACGCAATGTTCGCTTACTGATCTTGCCTACTAAGCTGTATTAAAACGTATTTAACCCATTCTTATACAAGGCGTATTTGTGAATTTAAATTGCACTTTACAAGCCGCCCTGCACCAAAACCAGGTGAACTCGCGATCCGCGGAAGCCATGAGCATGACTAGAAGATTGGAAACGATTCGTTTGATGTCGGCGCAAAACAAATAATACCTCGCTCAACATTTACTGTTCCTAAAGTTAAAATTGACCGTAATTATAGTCAAAGAAACTTATACCTTTAATAGCATTGGCAGTGCAGAATAAACAATGGCAACATAGTGACGTGCCTCACACTTGATTCGTTGCAGTTGTACGTCAACGTTAAATTTATTGTCCGACAACTAGTCTTTCAATATATACATGTCGTGGACAAAGACGGGGATAACTTCACACAAAACAATTGACAGTTATTACCGTGTTAATATAGTTTGTCACAGCGCCCATTTTGACCCTGGCGGCAGAAATTCGGGGTCCACGACCGACCGCGTTATAACCGAATCCGAGTTATAACGTTATAACGAGGCGCGACTGTACATGGACATGTGTATATGGATTTTCAACGTTGCGAACTTATTACATGACAACTTACCTTATTAATGATGGCGGCGACGTAGTGATGTCGTGGTCCCAGGACCTCTGTCGCAAGTTCCCGCGCCCTCACAAGGAACTTCTTCGCCTCTGTCATATTGTCCATGAGATAGAGGACTGTTGCTTCACCCAGCAGACCCTCCGTAAGCTACAACAGACTATCTCTGTCAGCAAAAAGAGACCAACTCTGTCAGCTACAACAGACCATATCAGCTACAATAGACCATGGCAGCTACAACATATTATGACAGCTACAGCGGACCACAGCAGCTACAACAGACCATGAAAGCAACAACAGACTATGGCAGCTACAACAGACCACATCAGCTACAACAGACCATGGCAGCTACAACAGACCATAGCTGCTATGACAGACCACGGCAGCTACAACAGACTGTGGCAGCTACAACAGACCATGGCAGCTACAACATACCGTGGCAGCTACGACTGACCATGGCAGCTACAACAGACCATCCTACAATAGAATCTAACTATGATCAAGCAAGTGTATGCATGTATGTTTATATGCTTCCTTCTTAGACGTCTTGGAACCTCGGGCGCCAGACTTTCACGGATGAATCTTACACCCCACTAGTGTAATGTACCACATCTATTTTTTTTATTATTAAATACTCCACATGTCTAGGTTTCTCCACTTTCATAGGGTAAATCAATTGTTTGGAATGTAAATTGTAATGTGTGCGTAAATTATAACCTAACAATTGCAGGAACCACACACGCACGGCAAATACTTCGGGAAACAAGCTCCTGCATCATGGACTGGGTTGCCTGGCAACATGAAGAATACGCTGACGCAATAGGCTTACGTTTACCATGTCATGCCCATGTCATAGCAATACAAATATTATTTGACAAGTCTACACTGTCACGACTAGGTCCTATCGATGGACGTCAACTTCACACTCTCTCCAACCTTCGTCATTTTGAACATACAATGAATATTGCAACATGTGCGTGACACAGTTGTCTATGTTTCATTTATGCTGAAACCGTCACATACCTGTGCCAAGCGTAATAATGTTTATGTAATGATGCTGTGTGTTTTCTACCATTTGATAAATGTTACTATCACAACCGTCCAGTATGAACTACCAAGTTATCCCGTCCCGGGGGAGGCAGTTTTATTAGTGCATTTAATGATAACTTGAAGAAATACGGGCTGTCCCCACCCACCTGCAGCTTCTGCGCTGGGGTCACAACCCTGTTCTGTCTGCAGACAGCCTCCTTGTAGAACTGAAGTGCCTGCCCAAAGAGTTTCTGCTTCTCACAGACTGTTCCAAGGTTATGCAGCACCTTTTGATATCCAAAACAAACCTATTCGTTACATATACACATTGCAGGACAAAAAACTATTTATGTATCTTGAAGATTCATAGCTTAGAGTTGTGTTTTAGTTATATTAAGTGCTGTTTGTCGTGCGCAGGTCACCCATGGGATAATAGGGAGTGTCTGCAAGTGCCCTGATTTTGACTCCATATCCATATGCCGGTCGGGAAAGGGAGTCGAGATTGGGGTGCTTGCAGACACTCTCTAATATATATATCCCACAGATACCTATATGTTATCTCCCACAATGTCTGGTTTTCAGTGAACAAACTATAAAAAAAAATGTACAATATAATGTACTGTATTTGAATGTTCATTATTAATTTATACACTAATAATGCCAGTGCTTGTCTTCACTTACCGGGTATTCATGCAATATTTCACACCAAACATCAATGAGAAGATTATGCTGTACTGTCACATACTAAATTGTATACTATGTAGTACCAAAAGAAACTTGTTCATGGGTATACTTTCTTCAGAATACCCCTTTTTCTAACATAATATGTATTTACATGCCACAAACATTGTATATATCATCCTTGTTATTTTGAAAAATAAAACGTCTTATTGTTATATTAAATCATACTTTCATTTTTTTATTATAACTTATTATTACTTCAGTTCCACTTATTGTCACACTTCACAGGTAAAACATTTCTCGGCTCATTTCACTAGAATACTAACATCAAGAACATTTGTGTGTTGGCACTTCAACTTTCGTGACTGACTGAATGGATCATAGACGATGGTGCTGTGTGTAGTTAGGTATTTATCCTCCAGGGTGTGCAACAGTTGTTCCAACATCAGCCTAGACGAGGAAATAAACCATAGTTTGCGTTACAATTAGCTGTTACCCTGACATTTTCTAATATGATGTATTTTGCAATGCAAACTTATTCATTACTGTCTTTGTTTTTATCGAATCTTACACCAATTGGTATTAATCCGTAAATAGGTGAGTGAAGTACCGATAAGCCACATTTCATGTTTTAGAAGACGATACAGCGGATTAGCTACAGTCTGAGTGGTGGTAACCATGACAACAAATGCAGGCGTAAATATGTGAAATCTTCTGTTTGAAGTAGTTAATTAATTAGCTAATGTCCTTGGTAATGACATTTTCACTACAACAACAAGTATGTGTAGCACAGAGATGTATCTTATACCATTTTGTACTGAATTTAATGTAGATTGAAATAAATACAGCTAGCAAGAGAAGTTTCGTAACAAAAACTGTACAACAAAAAACCAACATGACTCATGTCACGATTTCAGCATGTATGTACACTGTATTGAGAAACTGTGTAGGATCTAAAGTAAGCCGTGCATCTGACCTTGCTGCATCCAGGAGGCCAAGGTCAATGAAGAATTCGGCCAGTGACTGTTGCAGTTTGGGATTAGGCTGAGAACATTTCTGCAGTGCCTCAGTGTAGGCAGTCTGCACCTGACTGAAGTCTCCCAGCTAGGAGGAAGAAATGTATCTATCAATTTGTATAATCAGAATTGATAGCACATCTATCATTTAAAAAGTATTGTATAACACACTTACAACTAACTCCACAGTGCTACTTTCCACCCACTATCATGTTAGAACAAATTCACAAAATAATAAGCCTATCTAATATATTAATAATAAAATAAATTAATTAATTAATACCATAAGCCATAGTGGTATATATAAAATACCACAATGTATCCACTACAACACATGAGCTTGGTTATAAAAATATGTTTTTTTATGAAATTATCAGACATGCTATTAAATTATTTTTATTACCCAATTCCGTCATAATTCTGTGGAAAACAATCTACTAAAGGTTACTTATTTTTTAAAGTTACTCAACCTAACAAATAAAGTAAATTCTTTCAATTATTTAAATCAAATTACGCATTCTTTTATTAAAGCAGAAACACAGAATACTTCAACTATTCACACACTATAAATTTTAACATCACCGATCGTGATTTGATTGTGATAAACAAACTCACCAGTTTCCAAGAGTTGATTAGTTCAAATTCTCCATCCTCACTGGCCACCAATCGTTCAAACACCTCAAGGTCAGTAATGGTCGTTCGCAAGCGGTCGAGCTCTCCTGCCTTAGCGAGCAGGAATGGAAGTTCATCTACCTAAAATACAATAAAAAGGGTCTGTTTAATTCCAAGTAACGTAACAACTGGACTAGTTTACCATAAACATCTTTATAAACTTCATAATGATATTACAATATATATCTTAAATATTACTTACCCCAATAACATGACTAAGGTTTGCAACATACCTTCACAGAAAAATTACACAAACAACTGGGAAATAAATGTAAACATTTCAGGACATTTGCATCATGAACAACAATCAAATGAGCGATAAAAGAAGAGGCGTATTTGCAGAACTAACGCATCTTACCACTCGATCATCTTACCACTCGATCATCTTACCACTCGATCATCAAGTCTTCTTGAAGAGAAGAAGTCGGCCAGTTTGAGGTAAGTGCACTGTTTGAGAGCATGTGTGGAGAGATACTTTGTCTCAACGGCCTGGCGGAGATGGTCATGGAAGAAGTTGAGAATCCCGTTTCTGTTGACAAGGTTGTCCACCAGGGACAGGAAGAAGGGTGACCAGATCGCTGCGGGCACCTGACAGGGGAAACAATAATAATTATTGAGTTCAGTGAATAGTATAACATATATACAGTATATATATGACAACTATCACTTACTTAAACATGGCGGATCATAGGTACTAAACATATATGCCAACTCTTACTATGGGAATGGTTGCTATGGGAACAGTTGCTGTGGGAACAGTTACTATTACAACTGTTGCTATGGCAACTGTTGCTGTGACAACTGTTGCTACAGGAACAATGACTATGACAACACACATGGTCACTCACTTGAAGCAGTATCCGCATTTCTGACTCTGACATTCCCCGTTGAGAACACCAGATGGCAGTAGTGGTGTCTCGCACAAGTCCAGGTCTAAATACCGTGAATACAACATGTATATATATATTTACCTCATTACAGCAAATCGTCACTCATATTTCAGGTGGATATACCAAAGCAAAAACAAGTGGAGTTACCTAAACTTCTACTAGAAAGTACCCAACAGGAGCGGCAGTTGTTTAAGGCAAGACCAATACAATACTTGTTTCAATGTGGATAATTAATTCTTATAACACCTTAATCGCAATTAATTTCATATGTTGTATAATATTTGTATATGACAAACTGTGACACACAATTTACAATGAAATGGACAGTATCCAAGCATTTTATATAAATAAACATACCACTAGTGTTGTTGTAGGCAACATGCTTGCTTTGTAAACATCTGGGGACCCTACACAGCATAGCAATCCACACCTCAGGTAATTACAGTTTAATGCTCTCAAATTGAAACAAGTGTCCTTTGTGGTCGGGGAGCTGAACAAATGCACTGACATGGTCATAACAATGACAGATTTCTTTTTATATCTAGTTACGTACGATAATTTCGCTGTACATAAAACATTCACTGTATTAACATCGTGTGGTAGCTGCCTATATTAATCATTGAAACAGCAAAATGTCGAAACTGAGGCGCAGTGAAGACAGTGAAAGGAGAGCTCCATGGTGAAGACAGTGAAGGGAGTGCTCTGCAGTGAAGGGAGCACTCCGCAGTGAAGACAGTGCCGAACAAACAGTTGTTTTTGCAAACGCAGCTATGAATAGTCAGGTTTGTAAAAATAAATGTGATTAATAATACAACATGAAACATTTGCATAGATTCAGAATGTTGGGGACCATCAATAGATATGGCTTCACTGCATGCAAGCAAGAAGTGAGTGCGTGTGTGTTCACCCACCGCGGGGGTTGGCCCTGCTCAAAGTCTCCCTCCAATCTCTCCAGGATCTTTGCAAACAGTTCCTTCGGACTGTCCGCCAACAGATACTCCCGAATCTTCTCCGTCAGGTTACGGAAATTTCCGTACACTCGAACCTGTACATCGGCACATTTGCCAAACTCCTGTTATTTACTGACATTATTAAACTTAGACAAATAGCATTAACTGTGAAATAAATATGTTTGACTTGAAACATCGCTGTGAAACTTAGCTAATACACAGCTTTAAGCTTTGTATGCTGATTTACTGAAGATGAACGCTCCTATTTCTTAGGTAGAGGAGAGAGAAACTTGAATGTTTCCTGTGACTCAGAACTGTTGCTTCAAGGTAATTATAAATCAGAATCGATTATTCAAAATAACATTAATTAAATTATTTGTGCAGTTTGCCTATATACATGGCAACAGAAATACTTAATCTAAACATAGCAACAAACGAGATGTAAAACAGGCCATAGCATAGCAATGATAAGATTTTTTTGTAAACTGCAACAACCAAAGTGAAGTGCTGATTGTTCAAGAATAAAATGCTACATGTATTGACACCTATTGGCAACAACTTTAGTTAATCGAAGGTCTCACCTCATCGAGAACTGCGCGCAGGTAGAGAGGGTTATTTGTCTGAGGCGCATCAACGATCAGCGCCTTCTGGTCCTCTGACAGTGTCTTCCCATAGATGCCCTCCATGTACCCCGTTACGATCTGCTCCTTCTCCAATGGGTCCAGTGGCGACACCTGGAGGGTGGGCCAGCCAGCCAACTGTATGGCCTGCAAGGTCTGTGGGGGGAGGTCAAGAGGTCAGAGGTCATGTGATATGGATAACTGGAAACGGGCAAAAATGTTCTGTCTATCCAGTTCAGTAGATTTTTCAATTGGATTTTGAACAAGTTGTAATGGAATATGTGAATCTCTCAGATGTCTTTTTGAATAATTAAGCAAAAAATGAAACTCAAAGTTGTAAAGTTTGAACATTATTTTGCGACTTATATCAAGGAATGAAGAACAATACACAAACCATTCACGTAAGTTACACATAGATGACAGAACTCAGAACTACCCTTAGCAAAAAATTCTATAGAAAACTATAAATTTCCTATAGTATTATGTAGTATTCTATAGTTTTTCTATAGTATTCTATAGTATTATATAGAAAACTATAAATTGGCTATGGAAATCTTAATTTCCTACATAATTCTATAGAATATTTTATAGAATTCTATAGAATATGCTATAGTTTTTAAAGAACCTATAGTTTTCTGTAGGATTCTATAGAAAACTATAGAATATTCTATAGAATCCTATAGTTTTTAGGCAACCTATAGGTTTTTAGTAGGAATATACAGAAAACTATAGGATATTCTATAGAATCCTATAGTTTAAGACAACCTATAGGTTTTTTTGTAGGAATCTGTATAAAACTATAGAATATTCTATAGAATTCTATAGTTTTTAAAGAACCTATAGTTTTCTGTAGGATTTTACAGAAAACTATAGAATATTCTAAAGAATCCTATAGTTTTTAGAGAACCTATAGTTTTTTGTAGGATTTTATAGAAAACTATAGAATATTCAATAGAAACCTATAGTTTTTTAGAGAACCTATAGTTTTGTGTAGGATTCTACAGAAAACTATAAAATATTCTATAGAATCCTATAGTTTTTAGAGAACCTATAGTTTTTTGTAGGATTTTATAGACAATTATAGAATATTCTATAGAATCTTATAGTTTTTAGAGAACCTATAGTTTTTTCTAGGATTCTACACAAAACTATACAATATTCTATACAATCCTATAGTTTTTAGAGAACATATAGTTTTTTGTAGGATTTTATAGAAAACAATAGAATATTCTATACAATCCTATATATTTTAGAGAACCTATAGTTTTTGTTGTAGGATTCTACAGAAAACTATAGAATATTCTATAGAATTCTGTGGAAACTTTTAACCACTGTTTTAGAAACATGTATGTATTTTTTTGTTATGTATACATGTGGTGGATGTTACATATAAATATATATGTCAGTATGTTGTAAACTAAAACGATGCTACTGTATTATTTTATACCGAAACATTTAGCTAAGCATATATTGTTATGAATCCGGCAGCGCCGCTACCGCATCCCATAATGTTACTACCCGTGAGTCATTTTGGCGCGTAACGTTTAATTTCAAACAGAAGAAGGCCAGACGGCCTAGCGCAAAGTCGGTAGATTGCGGACAGAGTCATTATAATGAAGACATTTCGGCCATTCATGCCACGAGACAAACGGTAGGACGTTGCCAAAGATTGCTGAGTGTTGTTTTTATAACTATTTGATCCACAGAGTAAAATACTGTTAACAATATTACAAAATAGTTATAGACAGACAGCCGTTTGTGTAACCGCCAATTCCAACCTGCATCGATGCAACGATTTTCCCTCGTTTTCTTCTATACCAAATCGATCATTCCGTCACTCCATATTGTTTGCGTATGTCAATTATTGTTTGAGGTACACACCGAGCATTATTTTCTTATCAATTATTTTACATTTAGCCAGATGGTAAAGTGGCCTCGACCTACTAGAGTAGATTTGCCTCAATTGTCGCTCATTTCGTTGTACGTACCAAGTAACCAACTGCATTGCCTTGGCCACGTGAATGAATAATAAAAACAAGTAAAATGCAACTCAGACTGTTAAAAAATACCCTAAATTAAATGACAATAGAATGTAAATATGTGATCGATATGTGTGTGTTTCAAGTTCAATTTTTTTTACCTTTTTTGGTAATGCATAGGCCATAGCCAACTAGGGACTAGTGTAGCCGTAGCCGTAGGTATATAATTAACATTTTTAGATATAAACATCAAGTCTATACTAATGTATGTAATGCCTAATGGCAATGCCAATTATTTAAACAACTATTTATTTTGATTCATAATAACAATATTAACAATTTAGTTGTCTGTTTGTTAATGTTACTAATCCTGATAATAGTGATATATATATATAAAGGTAGATTACTGTCACAATACTAGACCTACTTGTTCAAAAATTATATGGGTACCGACTACTGCCGATAATGGGAACCGGTGGCAAAGTGGTAAAGCACCAGTTGAGGGGACTGGACTCAAATCCAACTATCGGCCACAGTTTAAAAAAACTTGGGAAATTTTGTTCTCTTGGAAAATACACTAGGCCATTGCTCCTTTCTAACTGTTATCTGCCAGAGGAAGTAAAAGATCCCACACATGGGATAAATGAGCTAATTTGAGTCCATCCTGTAGTGGACTTACTACCTGCTGGGCATGTAGATGAGGATACTATGAGATAAAACCACAGTGCAACATTGTAATATGACTTTGCTGAATATTAAGTATTTGTCAAAATGTTCCAGTTTTTAGATTTATGATGTATAATATAAGCCACACATATTGTATTTTTATTGTTTTCTGTTCCATTTATTTCAGGTTGGTGTCATCACTGATGTCCAAAAGCAAGATTTGTCCATTCTGACAGCACTGATACCAATATAAGTGGTATAGCGTTTGTGTGTATGCATTCTGAATTATTGAATATTATGATAACATACTCTGTACAATTATAATGTGTATATTGCAATACAGAACTCGGAATCAATTTATTTGACCAATAAATATGATACATGTGTAAGGTTTCAGGGCAAAGCGCAATAGTCATAATGACCGATATCTAGACCCAAACTATTTTTTTTACAGTAGAACCTGTCTTGGATAACCACCTGCTTTCTCGGTTCCTCTTGAAATTGACCATATTTTCAATGTTTATTGACCTGTCATGGGTGACCACCTGTCTTGAAAGACCACTTTTGCTAGGCTGAAGTGGCGGTCACTCAAGACAGGTTCTACCCTATATTTCAATTCTGCAATTTTGCCTAGGCAAATATGTCACCAGAGCCGCATGACGTTTATTGTATTTTACCCTTAAACCCTTCCTATATATACTATTGTTACGCACTGGTAATAATGCATGAGTGTATAAATACAGTGTGGTACGCCGCATTCCGAGTAATGGAAGAAAATCATTCAATCATGCCAATTATGTTCAGTCAGAATGACCCAACAACAGTTTCCAATCTAACATTCTAGAAGTGTTGATAAACAACCCATCTTGCTTAGAGTCACTATCAACTGTTCACCCCTACCCTCTTGACACTATCATGCCAAGTGATTTCGGTTTTCTCTTTCTACCACACGTTTTCCTTGCTCTCTTTGTCAATATCAAATGGAATACCATGTTGTACCTGTTTCAAAATACTGTGGTAGTATACCAGCAGATAGGGGTCAAATTCATTGACATGTATTTAAATATAAATAATCTTGAAGGGTTAAAATATGATAAAATGAAAAAGTATATATTTCAATACAAATATGTATTAAAGGTACTTTTCAGAATTCTTTTTACAAAACCGCCAATAGCAAAAATAATGGCAAATCTTATATTGAGATATGTTGTTTATCAACATAATTTGACGATGCGATGTACAAAAATGACATGAGATGTCGCTTACTGACTGGCAATCTTTGGTGTTTGTACCTTGTATGAAAATACCATGTTGTACCTGTTTAAAAATACCATGGTAGTATACCCGAGTACAGTGTATATTAAGTCACTGGCATTGGAACAGGGAAGGGGGCGTTCCAAAAAAACCCACCTTGAGGTTCTCCAGACATCTCGATCTGCACCCCCTTGAGGCTCGCTGAAAAAAACCACCTTATGGCACTCTGAAAACCTAAATAAGCACCCCCATTCCGCAATATTTAGGGGTAATCCTATCTCCAGCCCCCATACACCACAAACTGCACACCCCTTCCTAAATGTTGGGGAGCTAAGCTCCTAATCCACAACTATTAGGAACTAAGCCCCCCGGCAGGTTCCAATGCCTATGTAAGAAAAAAGTGTATTACCATGTTTAATTTGTTTCCTACAAGGATGTTAATTGATGTGTATTTTAGTAGTAATATATTTAATGTTTCCAACAATATTTGTCTTGCTATCCCTGTTGTGAATGTCATTGTGACATGTAGTCTATGCTATTTCAGATAATGGCTCATTACTGTTCACGAGTATTTAAGGATTAATTTCTTGACATGTATGCTCAATAGTCTTTTTTTGTATTTATCATATACTTAATTGTTCATAATGTATTATAATGTATTATTTGAGAAATGATTGGTGTAATTATTAGCATTGCTTGCATTTATGTACATGTATGCTCAATAGACTTTATTTTGTATTTGTTTTATTTGGTCATTCAATATGCTTGGATATTACTGTAGTTTGCCTGTATGATTAATGTATTTGAATATATAATATAATACAAATATTTGAAGATTAACGTGCACGTTTGTTAATGAGTATGTCATACAGAATATTTTTTACAGGATATAGCTTATAGGGTATTTCTTATAGGAAATATTCCATAGAAAATACTATACGATATTTCCTATAGTTTTCTATAGAAAATGTCCTATAGAATATTCTATAAAAAAAACTATAGAAAATGTCCTGTAGTTTTCTGTAGAAAACCGCAAAAATCCTGTAGTTTTCTATAGAAAATGTCCTATAGTTTTCTACAGAAAACCGCAAAAAACCTGTAGTTTTCTATAGAAAACGCAAAAATCCTGTAGTTTTCTATAGAATATTTCTTATAGTTTTCTATAGAAAACGTAAAAATCCTGTAGTTTTCTATAGAACATTTCCTATAGTTTTCTACAGAAAACTATGCGCAAAAATCCTGTAGTTTTCTATAGAAAATTTCCTATAGTTTTCTACAGAAAACTATGCGCAAAAATCCTGTAGTTTTCTATAGAAAATTTCCTATAGTTTTCTACAGAAAACTATGCGCAAAAATCCTGTAGTTTTCTATAGAAAATTTCCTATAGTTTTCTATAAAAAACTATGCGCAAAAATCCTGTAGTTTTCTATAGAAAATTTATAGTTTTTTTTTGCCAAGGGTATAAAGAGCACAGCAAATAATTGTATGCAATTACAAACTAGGAAGATTTTGTGAGTAAAATGATATGCATACATACATGTTTGTACAAATAAATGCATCATGTACATAGACACATACACAGACATGTATGCAAACATACATGCACACACACACCACACAACACACCCATGCATGCATGCATGCATGCATGCATGCGCACACACACGTACGCACGCACGCACACACATGTACACACACATACATGTGTACAGAGCCAGAACAGACACTAATTCCGTGCAATTACCCGTCCGGGAAGTGTTGACAACAGCATGTGAACACCAGGGGGCAGTTCTCGTGGTAGCCACAGCAAGTCATGCTCAGCTCCTGAGAAAACAATCAAATTTACCATTTTAAAATAAATTGCCGCATCATCAATTCAATCCGGGAATCCATTCCAAGACGGATGCTGTTTTTGTTCTTCATTGGAACAAGCAATGACTAGGTTTTTTCATTTAGCTGATGTTTGCTGCCTGGTAAAAACTATAAACAGAGACGACATAAAGTATCTATTTGAGTAAGAGATTAAAACTGATTTAACTGATGGTATACACAGGCGCTTTTCTCATTTCTTAACCATAAAGATATAAGAATTCTCTGTGACATCTGCAGATTCTGAGTGAAAACAGTTGCGCCACCTAGTGGACCTCACAGAGCAACATTCTGGGCAGTGTTTTGCTCTCCAATTCCTATTTTGAATCTTCTGAAAACTATGTCAATATTTATTCTTTTGTCAATTTGCTGACAAAAATGTGTCACGTTATGTAATTGTTATATAAACTAAATCAACACACAAGATGCTGCCTGTGAAATAATGTACAACAGCCAATTACAGTCTACTGAACTACTTTTATTTCAGGTAAATTCCATATTTATGCACATACAAATACACAATATAAGTTTTATAAATGTAAATATGTTAAAAATAAAAAAGTAAAAAATAAAATAAAGTTAAAAATATAAAGAAATGAAGTTTGTTATATTACGAAAACTCCAAGGAAACTTTTGTCTTCTGCATGTATGTACCATCATCCATTTTTGTAAAATGTTCATTTGCATATTATAGACCCTGAATTAAGTTAGTGTGTTTGACTCGGCCCCAAATTTTTATATTCACCTTCTGTGCCAGAACCATCATCAAGTTGATTGAGGGCATCGAGGACTAGAAGGCACTTTGACTGACTTCCTGCCATGGTGAGCCATGCAGTCAGATCTTGCACCACATTTGTGTCAGAAGAAGGAATGGCTAAGCCAAAGCCAAAGTGCTTCTTAATTTCTTCGTAGAGTCTTCAAAACGAATTGGTCATACTTTTGTTAAATGCCACATTTAATTTCACAATCAACTTATTGTTTTAACAGAGAGAGCTGATTTTTGAAGAAAAAACCTGACTTTCTATAGTGCAATGACTCCATTTTCTTTTGGACAGCATATTGTAACAAAAAAGATTTAACAAGATTGCCACCCAGAGAATTAATTCTAGGTGGCAGGTGAACATGGTATAGATGGGAACTCTATGTGCATTTAAGAATCATACATGTATGCACACAACAAAAATCATGATTTATCTATATTATAAAACAGTTTGTTCTCTGTTTGTCCACCCACATCTCCATCAGTTTTGCATGTATTGCGCTGAAATTTGGCATGTGATCTGAGATGGTTTGTAGATTTAGACATTTTCGAAATTCATCCAGGAGGTGGAGAACTTGGGGGATCAGTATTTCAAAAGGCTGTATGTGGAGTTCCAGCCGCGGAATGTTTTTCAATATCATCGTAAAAATAATTATGCCATCTACAAATATGTCGCTGGATGTATGCAGAAATTGTGAATAGTTTTTAAGTTATTGATGTTTGAAAATCCTCAGCGCTCTCTCTCTCTCTCTCTCTCTCTCTCTCTCTCTCTCTCTCTCTATATATATATATATATATATATATACATAAATAAATATTCCACAGAATATCATCCGCAAAGATCTTATAAGATATATTCAATAGAATGTATTCAGTAGAATTTTTTTCTAATATTGACGTACCTGCGGAGTAGTTTGAGGTAAGATGCACTGTCAGCAGAACTGCCAATGAAGTGAACAAACAGGAATGTCCCTGGCTCCCTCTCCTCCACCTTCCCAACCCAGTTGGCTACCAGGGCTGACTTCCCTGAACCTGCAAAATAAATACACACGGTACGGGGCACCTCTTCCTTTGTGGGAAACACTTGCTCATGGGGTTTATAAGATCACTTTCTAGATCAAGATAAATGACAGGTGTGACCAAATGAAAATTCTACAAACTTGTTAATGCTCTTTCTACCATAATGACATTAGTAGCCTTTTAGTTGGACTTAATATTACTCGCAATTATTTTGTTTTATTATACAGACCTCTAACACACTGTGAATCAATTATGATTGTAAAAAAACAGAAATTCTTTCAGGCTCTTGGGAATATACTAGTTTTTTTAAACAGCCTACACTTTGATTTTTGTGATATCACCGAGGTGCAATAGCATGTTCATGAAATCCTACATTTTTGTTTTTTAAACAAAAAGAAGCTGCAACATTTGTCTGTCTCTGTCCTCTATACAAATATCATAATATTATACTTTTTTCTCATTCATAATTTCTAATTGGTATAATAAAGCTTGAATAAGTGATTCCACCTGGTGGATAACCATCGTACCAGATTCGCCAAGTATGACAAGTGGCTCCTTCTGGTGAGTCATCATGAAGTTGTCAATTTGTGTGAAATAATCTCCCCTGCCAATATAGACGCGTCGCCTGACGTCAGCAAAGGCAAAATGTGCCTCCCTCTCCCTCTCTAGGGGGGTCAACTCTGTGCCCTTGGGGAAGTCTTGTTCCACGCACCACTCCAGGTCCTATAAGATGAGGCAAGATTCAGACATGTTGCAAAAAAATTCTGTTTATCAGTTAACATGAAATGATTTTCATTTGAATTGATGTGAAATTTTTTATGTACTCCAACTTGAAAATGGTTTGGCACACATATGCACACAATTATATGTTTGATTAATTACTGTTGCCTGGTGTTATATTTGTAAAATGGCACAAACAATATTAGTATAAGAAACGTGCGCTATTTCAACATAACTTTATTACAGTCCTGTTACGTAAATTAGTAAGGACTTTTCTTAATCAAGTTTGTTGTTAAAATGTGTATAAAAGATTATTCAAAGATTCAGTCATTCATTCAAAATTGTTGCAAAGCAGTGCAGTGCAGTACAGATTGCGTGTGTATCTACATAACAAAATCATGCGTTCCAACACCACAAGGTTATTGACCTTCTTGATGAAGTTGCACACTTCATCTACTTGTTTGTAGGTCTTCACTTTCAGATCCTTTGTGTCCGTCACACGTCTCCTCAACTCCATCTGCTTCTCGTGGTGCCACTCACTCTCTGGACCTAGCGTCTGGCACAGAGGCAAACACACATCATCTGTCACAGAGGTAAACAAAACCTTGAGATGGTCTCAATGCTCAATCAAGGACAACTATTGACTTGGGGTAAGAACTTGAGGTAAGAAACATATAGCATCTGTCACAGAGGCAAACATTTAGCATGTCACTGAGGCAAAGACAGGATTTTGTCAGAGGAAAACACATAGACTCTGCCTAAGAGACAAATATTTAATGCATAATTACACTGTTTATTTGCATTTCTAAAGGTGATATATGCAAACGTATACTGAAATAAGTTGGGGAGCGGTGGCCAAGCGGTAGAATGCTGAACCATCGGTTAAGGGGACCGGGATACTATTTGCATCGGCCGTTTCGTAACTTGGACAATTTCGTTCACCTCACGTTGCCTGTGTCTTTCGGAAGAGACACTAAAAGCCATTGGTCCCTTCTGTCTGGTGTCTATGCTAAGGGAAGTAAAAGATCCCATGTGTAACCTGTCGTGGACTTACTAACTGTAGAGAAGATTACTATGAAATAAACCCTAAGCAGAATTTCCTAGTTGGACTTCGCTGAGAAATTATCCACATTCTGATAACTGTGAGATGACAAACATGTACAATACATCCTATTTACGCCTCTCCAATCTCTGCTGGGCTTCTCCACAGAGAGGCAAGTAAAACATGTTCTTTATCTCAAGACATTCTGAATGATTGTGCTGCATCCCTACCTTGAAAACATCCTCTGGGCAGCTATCACGATTGAGGGGATCTCGCAAGTAGAAGAAGCTACGATCCTTCTCACCTCTCAAGTCATTCAGGACACCGTGCAACACCTCCAACTGTAGGGTAAAGTTGATGGAAACTATAACTGCAGAAAAACTGTGTAAGAAACCACTAGTGACACACATGAAACTGTTTTTATTTTTCTACGTTAATAGAAATTCAGGGTATTGAAATGCACTTAATATTACAAAGGTCTACAGAACTAGCTTAAACCGATTTTGCCCTATTACTGCTTTGCAAAGAAACAACATAATTTATCTGATTAAGAGATAAATAACCAAATTGTGGCCAAAGTGAAATACAATCATGTATTTATTTTTTTGAGATCACAGTCAATCCCTTACCTGCGTGACACTGGTGCCATAGCGATACTTCTCAACCCAGCCAAGTTCCTGGGGGAAGTTCTCAATGGCATAATCAAAGCTGCTGTTGAGAAGTTTGTCAGGCTTCTCCAACACTTGACTCCAGCCAAACCTCTCCCCCATCAGACACACAAAGTAGGGCTGGCACCGCGATATCTGAACAACAACATAGCATTATATCTGAACACCACTAACCCTGAGATCTGAACACCACCATCATTACGACATCTGAACAACACCACATCAGAAAAAAGTTTAAAAAATGACATCTAAATAACAACACCATAAAATCATAACACCATAAAATCTTAACAACACAACATATCAACACTGTGATATCTGAACACATATATATCTGGAGAAAAAACAAACTACAATATCTGATACAGCGATATGTGAACAACAACAACAACAACAACACTATGATATCTCAATGCAACATGATATCTGAACAACAGTATGATATCTGACCAATACCACAAGATCATTAATTAAAGTACAAGTTCTGTTTTTGTCATCAAATAATGTTATGATTATTATAGTAAAAACTCTATCTTCTCTAACTTCTTATCCATACAAACTTGTATTAGCGAACCACAATTTAACAAATATTATCAGACTTGTTTAATTTTGTTTGCTTAATGTTTTGTGATGAGTGGCGGAAACATAATATTATAAGTGTTACTGATATGCTTATGTTGTAATCTCATGAATACCAGACTCTAATAATAACATTTGTTCACATGAATTGGAAATTGTCGACAGCTGTTTGCAAATGTACTGATCAACAAGACCGATATTTATAAAAAGATAACAATTTAATGATATCTTTAAATGTTATTCACTAAAACAGATTTGGAGAGACGTATGGCTACCTCTTGCAGACAGATAGCGATGGTCTGTCCGTGGTTGGTCTGGTCCTCTGTGATCCCCCAGCGAAGGTCCACGTAGGTGAAGAACACGCCTCGATCAGCGCACAGGGCGTTTACCTGAAGAACATGGGAAACAACATGCGAAACTCTGCAACATGTGAAACTCTGCAACATGTGAAACATTACATGTGAAACACCACAACATAGGAAACACCACAACATGGGAAACACCACAACATAGGAAACACCACAACATGGGAAACACCACAACATGGGAAACAAGTTCAAACAACATGTGCATCACTGCTACATGTGAAACACTACAACATTTGAAACATCACATGTGAAACACTACAAAATATGAACACCACAATATGTGAAACACAACTTGGAAACACCACAGCATTTGAAAAACCTCAACATGGAAACCACATAATATAATTGAAAAAACCATTTATGAAACATTAAACCAGGGAAATACCACAATATGTGAAAAGCGTACAGCATATGATACACCACATGTGTAATACAAAATAACCAAAACTATCATCTCTTGATAATTCCTTTAGCAGTTATTACAATTAACCAGCAACTCGGGTGCCATTTTCGGAAAGCTGAAATACATTTTCTTTGTGGTTAAAATGTTGTTATCAAAGTTGCCTACCTCACGAAATGTTTTCTTGATCAGCTCCTCTCTCTCAGCCTTGAAATCACGGAATGTGCTCGACATGAACACTCGGATCTCTCGTTTCTTTCGCTTCTTTCTCTCACCAGGGGGCTTCATCATGCTGAACTGGAGCTGTTTTTGTAAGACGGGGTCAATTTCAACCAACACTGCAAAAAGCAATGATTATGTTCATATCAGACAGAGCTTCAATCAGAACCACGATCACACAATCACAGTACTTTATTGTCCCTTTGGAGGTAGTTCATTTGGAGTGTAGCAGTATATTAAAACAAATAAAACAAATGTACATGCAATATAAAAATAGTAATAAAAGTTATATCGGTTAAATAAGTTAATAAGTTAAATAAGTTTAAATAAGTTACAAAAGTTAAATCATCTCACAAATCACAAATCATACCAGGCTCACTCAGTGTCAGACTGGCAGAGTTGGAGGGAACGAAGGACAGTTACTCATTCATTAGTCTAATTGACGAGGGAACAAATGAGTTTCGACTGCGATTCAGTTTACAGGGAGGGAGTTGAAAGCGGCGGCCAGAAGGAAGCAGTTTATAGCATGGAAACAGGGGATGTTCGGGGTCTGAGAAGACCTTCCTTCCCTTTCTCTCTGCCCGTTGCCTGTACAGATCCTCTAGACTGCTCTGCTTTTCTCCCACCACCTTGCCACTAACCCTGATGGTTCATGCCAGAGTGTTGTGATGCACAACACTCAGGCCACCGTACCACACAAGGTATCCAAATGTAATAGAGGTTTAGATGTAACACGTATAGAAGGTTTGAAGAACATGTGTGCTGACTCTGGGTGACCTGAGCTTGTGTAAGAAATACAGCTTTTGCTGGCACTTTCTGTTAATTACAGCTGTATTTTGACCAAATGTAAGCTTGGCATCAATGATGACGCCAAAGTACTTGTATTCCTCTACTCTCCTCACACTCTCAGTTGATGAGTAGCCCCTTGGGAGGAGCAGGATTCTTCCTAAAATCTATTATGCATTCTTCAGTTTTACGAACATTCAGGTCTAGGAAATGATTGCCACACCACGTGTGAAATCAGCTACAGCGCACGCACACACTTGATTAGAGCCAGATAGGTCGACGATAGCTGTGTCATCGCTGTATTTTATTAAATTGATGGTCTCCTGGCTGCTACGACAGTCGTCTGTGTAGAGTGTGAACAGAACAGGGGAGATCACCGAGCCTTGGGGGGCAACGGTGAAAGTGAAGAGTGAGCTCGAAACAGCACCATTATAGCGCACTACTTGCTTACGCTCAGTAAGAAACTGGTTTACCCACAAGATGATGTGTGGGTTCACATGCATATTGACAAGTTTACTCATCATGATGTTGCTGAATGGTGTTGAAAGCCGAAGAAAAGTTAATAGAGACTATCCTGGCAAACGACTTGGGCTTTTCCAATTGAGTATACACAATATGACATAGAGTGAGAACTGCATCCATTACTCCTTGGTTGCATTTATATGCAAATTGGAGGGGATCCAGTTGATCCCCAGCATGCTGCAGGAGAGGACAAAGTACGAGTCGATCAAAGCTTCATGACAACTGAGGTAAGCGCCACCGGGCGGTGGTCATTGAGAACAGATGGCACAGGTTTCTTGGGGACAAGACAGATGGCTGATCATTTCCAGGCCAGGGGGATGCGATGCTGCTTCAGAGACCAATTGAAAAGGATGCTGAACACAGCTGAGCATGGCACTCTTTGAGGACCCGACCACTGACGTTGTCAGGCCCAGCTGCCTTGTGAGGGTTAACGTGCTTGAAGATTTTACTGACGTCATCAGGAGTTGTTTCCGGGTGTCATCCTCAATGACGTCCACCGCCTCCTGACGCTCACGTGAGAAATCATGCCGGTCAAAACACCCAAAGAAGGACTTCAAGTCATCAGTGAACTTGAGACTCTCTTCATTGACTCTGAGGTTTGTATGACACGTCTGCCGGACTCAACACCAGACAGAGTTTTCATGCCCTGCGCATATTTCCGTGTTGAAACAGGCGTTCAATGTTGTCCTTGTATTCCAGTTTAGCGTTACCAACAGTTGAATTGGGTCCAATTCTATTATGCATGGTGTTTATCTAAACAGTTTTTGAAAGCTGAATGCACAATGTTTGTTAACTAACACGTCAAACAAACATCAAAAAGATCTCGCTGAGCCACTGAGTGCAACAACTCTTGATCAGGGACCAATTCTCAATTCTCCAATGCATGGTATTTATCTCATAAGATTTTGACAGTGGAATTTATGTTGTTTCTGTAAAACAACATCCAGTAACTAATTTGTTGTACCACTGAGACGTGATGTACAGTGGCATGAGTATTGTCAAGTCTGGCTATGGGCAATATGTAAACTAATTCTGCATTGGCAACACATAATCGTGAATGTAATATGCAAATTGTAATGTTGCCTTTAATCCACTATGAGTCAATGTCATGATTCTCAATAATTTATACGTTTCTTGCATAAAGAATTATTGCCATAAACAGTGTGTCTATAGCAATGAGAACAACAGGCACATTTACATTGTTTTTTAAAGTGGACTCTATATTTTAGTGAATGCTTTCAAAATATAGGCTGTTTCTTGAAATCCTCTATTTCAAGAAACAGATCAATCTGGAGTAGCTATGTAATAAAAACATTCAGTCTGCCCAAGTTATTGACAAGAGAGGTTCCTAATGTGTCCACTAGGTGTCACTGCCATACCTTTCTCTTCCATCAACTCCTTGAGGAGTTCTTCATTGTCACTGAGCATCTTGGCCACCAGCTTGTCACGGCCCGATGACACTGTACTTTTGTCACCAGTCTACAAACATACAAAAAGTACAAAAACATTCAGCTTACAAACACATATAATTTACAAATGTGCAACTTACATACACTCAAATTTACAAACATATGCAATATACATAGTACAAGCATGTACGATACACAAACACGCCCAATGTGCAAACATATGCAATTCACACAACCTACAAATGCACACAATTTACATACAATTCTTGTAGACATATCATAACACATTTTGAGTGTTGAAAATATGCAAAGTATTTTGAACAATCCATTTACATCCATCTAACATATGGCACAAACCCAAACATCTAGTAAGAACACTTACCCAAAGTGACAGATTAATCCCGGAAAGTTTGGCGCTCAAGATGCTGTCTGGAATGGAAACATTTATTGCCACAAACACATACATACTTTAGCTCGATTATAGTTATTATAGTAATGTTGTGTGCCTCACCATATTGACATCAATGAAGGCGTCATCGTCGGCCACTCGAGTTTCTCGCTTCACACGTACTGTGGCGTCAGATATGACGGTTCCGTAGCTCCCCGCCCAAAACTTGTCATCCTTCCCTGGAGGGACAAATGGTGGACAGAGATTCACAAACACTTAAGGAAAGTTACAAAACATGGCCATATGTGGCAGGATATTGCTTATATTTTATTGCTTGAAATTGTTAATTAACTCCTAAATTATGTTACTTACCATCATATTTTATTAATTTTCTAAATTAAATATTTGTTAATGTCTGTGAACATTGTTAGGGAAGATGAAATTTCATTTACATTTTAAAATGTAATAAACAGAGCTCACGGTCAGTCACAAAAAACATGTTACAGTCATCTGTAAAACAATTATTAACATATTGTAATTTTGTAAGCTTTCCCATTGAATAACATTTGTAGGCTGACACTTGAAAAACAATATAAAACTGATTAAAATATCACTTCTATTAACAACACGGGTGATCCAGCAATCCCAAACCCAAGGGATTCTGCCCACTGCTCCCTGTCTCTGATCTGAGGAAAAGGACTCACCATAAGACTGGAAGGAGATCCGCCCGAGTCCTGGACCATAGTCAGTGAACTCAACTAGTTCCTGCTGCCACTGCTGATTCTTATAGAGAGTGCCAAACTCTCCACTGTCATACTTCTTCAACACCTGGACATAACATCACACACTCTCTACTGTCATACTTCTTCAAAGCATGGATACAACACCACAAACTCTGGTGGAAACACTGTCATACTTCTTCAACACCTGGACACAACACCACAAACTCTCCACTGTCATACTTCTTCAACACCTAGACATAACACCACAAACTCTCCACTGTCATATTTCTTCAACCCCTGGACATAACACCACAAACTCTCCACTGTCACACTTCTTCAACTCCTAGATATAATACCACAAACTCTCCACTGTCATACTTCTTCAATACCTGGACATAACACAACAAACTCTTCACTGTTGTACTTCTTCAACACCTGGACACAACACCACAAACTCTCCAATATTGCAATTCTTTAACTCCAAAAATGTTATGCATCAACATAAGTTATAGAAAACATAAGTTATAGAAAACATCGGCACTCCTCATGTAATGTTATGAACAATCAATTTACATTTTGAACAATCGATTTACATCCATCTAAAGTTCGGTATAAACCCTAAAACCATTAAAAATCTTAACAAATGGGGAATTTTAAACAAAAGATGAAATTGGCTTATTATAGCTAATTGCACTTACCTGGTTGTCAGCTGTGAGGAGGGTGACTTGGAAGGAGTAGAAGCCACCCCCGCCACACCCTTCCTTGTACCACTCACTGGCCTGACAACACAACTAGTTGGTTGAGGTACTCATGGATGGGGCTCGATATAGTTGATGGTTTGTGAATCTACGACTGTATTTTCTTAGTGTTACATATGACAGCATCAAGTAAAATGTGTGTAGGTGTGTGTGGTGTGTGGCATGTGTCTGTGTGTGTGTGTGGGGTGTGTGGTGTGTGGTGTGTGGTGTGTGGTGTGTGTGTATGTGTGTGTGTGAGTGTTGTGTGCATGTATGGTATGGTGTGGATGCATGCATCTGTGTGCATGCGTGCATGTGTGTGCATTCACGTGTGTCATACATCTATTTTTGTTACCGAAAAAGTACATACATGCTATAAAATAAAAAGATGTGCCATAAGGTACAGAGTAGACACTATAGGTGAGGTACACGCCTGTATTGGGGTGATGTACACTCTATGTGATGTACACACCTGTACATGTGGTACACACCAGTACATGAAGTACACACCTGTATGTGAGGTACACACCAGTACATGAAGTACACACCTGTATGTGAGGTACACACCTGTATTGGTGGCGAGGTGTCAAGGTAGGCCTCTGAGAAGACCTCAGTGAGGTCCACCTCCTGCCACTTGACACACCTCATGTGTGACGTCACGAATGCCTTCTCTGTGCCGTGTCCACCATCCTGCGTCTTCCACACGCCACTCACGTTCCAGTGTGACATGTCACCCATCTGTCTCAGCGTCACCAAGTGACACAGATAAGGAACATATGTGAACCCAACAGTCGGTACCGGGTAGTCTTTTTAAAATCTATTTTTGTATTTTTTTAGTAAATCTCCATGTTGTAGTCTGTGTACTGATGTTCAAAACAACAAGAAATTTAAATGCATACATTATATTTTTATTATCAATTGCATTGCAGACGCGATGTGTGTTACACACTGCTTGCTTATGCCATTCCATCTTGATGCAAAACAAACTGAATCATGATAGTTTTAAAATGTTAATTAATATATATATATATATATATACAGCTGTATATATTTATATCATAATTAAAATGTCCATATCATTATACAGTGTTTTAAAACAACTATTAAAGTACAAAAAAGTAATTTCCATGACCTTTTGTGCTGTGCACTGTGTAGATAAAATCATACGTTGTATATAATATATTCTAACAGCTCAATTCACTAGAAATCATATGTGAAGTGGTGATTATAATGAGATGATTCTATTTAATGAACCTCGCCAGACGCGTTCTCCAGGAGGTTCTGCGACCATCCAACGATCTCCTGCTCCTTCTTCGCTAGAGTCCGGGACAGTGGCTCCACCTGGTCGGCCAGCTGAAAGTTAAGAAACAAATTCTGTAAACATCACCTTCACATTTCTGATCAGAATTGCTATGATTAAGATAAAACATTGTCATGTTTATCATCTTGCACTGATAGCCATACCTTCAACAGAGCATTGAGTGTATAAAATCAGGCTTGTTAACAAAAATGCAAATGCATTTGAATGCACATTTGAATGTTGAGCATTAAAAAAAAGTGCTCTGTAGTGAGCAGTATCCTCAGCAGATTATGAAATCATTGTCTGACCTGTGAATCCACTTTCACAACTTGCGCTTTGGAAAAGTGCTCTGTATAGTGAGCAGATTGTGGATTGCCCATCTCCTGTGAAGCGTGAACTGTGCCGTCTGTGTGTTATATATGGATTTCCACTGTTTGCCAGTCATACCTTATAAAAAACTGCATTGGATTACAATAATTTTGGGACTTTGTTTCTCCAAATAAAACGAAACGCTAATATAACACCAACACATTTCAAATTAATTCAAATGCATTTGCAAATGTGTAACGGAAACATTTGCATCTGGTTGCCACCCCAAAACATTTGCATGCATTTGCATGCGTTCCTGGAAAATGGCATTTGCATTTAAATCAAACGAAACATTTGCATTCAAATGCGTTAACATGCATTTGTTAATAAACCTGGTATAAATTATGTAAAACAGTAAACAAAGATTAAGTAATAATAATGATTATATATAATGATATGACACTTGCACGCATCCAGGCAATCACGCACACACGCACGCACGTACGCACACACACACAAGGTTGCATAAGTAAATGGTAACTTGCAGAAATTCTTCTACATATTGTTGCATTGAAAAAAGCCATGTTGTTTGCACATCTGAGCACCTGGTTGCATGGGTGACCATTTCATGCATACCTGCAAAAATTATTGGGTAAGGACATAACAACACAAACTAACTCTTTGTTTTGCCTCTGCCTCTTCCTTTTGTTCCTGTGTTGATTTCACTTTTTCATGGTATTTCCCAGCATCCAATAGTGCAAATCCACTGATCATCTGACTGTTGAGGTGCAGCGCCACCGTGTGGTCTTTTATGTCAACAGGGATGTCCACCTGGTGTGCGGTGTTGGAATCAGGAAGGTTTTTCTGATTCCTAAGTTGCTCTTTAATCTAGGAACACAAGATAAATTAAGAAAACTTAACATACAAGTAACAATATTTTAGCCAATTGTTTTATGCAAGTTTTCTATACCGGTATACACTACCCGATACCGGGTAATCTGGCCTTTTGTTGAAATTTTGCTGTAACATCAATTGCTTCCAGTATTATGAGTATAAATGAACACGAACATGTGTTAGTGGTTCCAGGAATAAATTAAAGTAATCTGTAAACTTTAGATATGTTGCTTTATTGAATGAATTTCAATATTTCAATTGTTAGACTACAAAATGTGTGTACAAGCATTAATCACATCCATAAGCATCTCGAGCAATTACCGTAATATACAACATGTGATACATAATATGACTATATAGTGTTGAAATAAACATAATAATTACATGTTGGTTACACAACCACATCAGTACCACTTTCACCAAATGGTCACCTTTTCAAAAAAATATAAACCTATGAACCACCCCTATGGTCCCACGAGATCACATACAAAAGTTCAGCCCCACACATGCAAAACTAACAGATATATGTCCAGAGACAAACAAACAGACTTACAGAGAACCAAATTGTTTTATAATATAGATGTGAGTAGAACACACAGAGTTGACTTACTGCGTCTGAAATGTGCTGTCCATTGATGAAGACTCTGCCAATGTTGGGTGGTACAAAGTGTAGTCTCAATATTGCCTTGCAGTTGGGTAGGTCCCTCACCTGGAAGACAGTTATTATTATCAGTTTTATAGCAACTGAAAACATTTGACATGTTTCACAATAACTAACAACAAGTTTTAACAATACTGCCATCCAGAAAAAAAGGAAGCCTTTGATTTATCGAAAGAACAACTTTTTCGTATCTATTTGTAACATGCCCCTCAGAGATATTTGTCAATTTTGTTCTTAAATATATTCCTGCCGCAAGTGTCTAAAGTGTGTATGCGAGTATGTTAATGTTTTCCTTCTGGATAGCCTGCATCTACGGTGCCAAACTGTTAGGGATTCATCTAGGGCACCTGGAAAGAAAAGTAAAGCGTAAAATGTTCCAAAATTTCTTGTGAGTTTAGGATTCTTACTGGTTAGAGGTCCATACCAGACATGGTGGATATTAGATGACAGTCACAGGATTACATGTGTCTTCTATAATACGTAAATGATCCACCAATCATTTAGGGATGTTTACTAATGTGCAACAATCATGGAAAATGTGTTTGTTAAAATTCAAGTACAAATACTTTGGGAAACCGCCTTCAGTGTCTGTATGAGTGTAGCGCCATCTGGAGGAGGGGCATTTTTGCTAGTGTGCACATTCAGCAGATAATTTGTTCTATTAATCTATAGTTCTCTGTTAAGACCGAGCTGCTGATGACGCACAAAACGTATTGGTCTCACACAATTTTGACAATTTATTTATATACTATACGTCTGATTTGCATGTTACTTGTTAGTTAATTCTGCTTTTAAGTGTATTGCATTGTATGCAGAATAACAACTCAAGTCCAGTGTACAGCGAGACTGGCCTAGTTAAAGACAGTTCATTATTCATTAGTGAATCAGCAATTGTGCACGCATTCACAACAATACATGACATAATCACTGCAAGAATACTGAACAGAGACACAGCAATCCAGAGTAGCTAAGCACGATAACATAAACAGGGACATGCAGCCTAAATTATGTATGCAAATCACCTAGCAATGTGCATGATGCAACCTGGTCACGTAGGAGTTTCATAGCCAAGCAAATAAGATAAATAAACTATAAGGTATTCTTTATTAATTTATTGAATTGATGTGGAAATTGGTGACATTACAGGTAGGATTAATACATAAAAGGACACAGATAATAAACCTTTACACAGATAAGTAAATAAAATTTAAGTGTATAAAAATAAACCCTAACCACTTCTCACCTCATATTTCACCACTTCTCACCTCATATTTCACCACCTCTCACTTCTTATTTCACCCTCTTCTCACCTCATACTGACCCCTCTTCTCACCTCATATTGCACCACTTCTCACCTCATATTTCACCCCTTTTCACGTCATATTTCACCCCATCTCATATTGCACCCCATCTCACCTCATATTGCACCCCATCTCACCTCATATTGCACCCCATCTCATATTGCACCCCATCTCACCTCATATTGCACCACTTCTCACCTCATATTGCACCCCTTCTCACCTCATATTTCACCCCATCTAACCTCATATTGCACCACTTCTCACCTCATATTGCACCCCATCTCATCTCATATTGCACCACTTCTCACCTCATATAGCACCACTTCTCACTTCATATTGCACCCCTTCTCACCTCATATTGAACCCCATCTCACATCATATTGCACCCCTTCTCACCTCATATTGCATCACTTCTCACCTCATATTTCACCCCTTCTCACCTCATATTTCACCCCATCTCACCTCATATTTCACCCCATCTCACCTCATATTTCACCCCTTCCCACCTCATATTTCACCCCTCTCACCTCATATTTCACCCCCTCTCACCTCTTATTTCACCCTCTTCTCACCTCATACTGACCCCTCTTCTCACCTCATATTGCACAACTTCTCACTTCATATTTCACCCCTTCTCACCTCATATTTCACCATTTCTCACCTCATATTTCACCCCTTCTCACCTCATATTGCACCACTTCTCACCTCATATTTCACCCCTTCTCACCTCATATTTCACCCCCTTCTCATCCACTGCTTCCACTTCAGAAGTTCGACAAGACACGTAAAGAAAGCCATTGCTTGTCGCTGTGACAATCTGTGGCACACGGCCATGGCTCTTGATGCCACCCTGGGCCAGACAGCGGGAACCTGGAACAACAAGCATGTTGTGAAGACTGGATTCATGGCTCTTGATGCCACCCTGGGCCACACAGCGGGAACCTGGACCAACAAGCATGTTGCGAAGACTGGATTCATGGCTCTTGATGCCACCCTGGGCCAGACAGTGGGAACCTGGAACAACAAGCATGTTGTGAAGACTGGATTCACGGCTCTTGATGCCACCCTGGGCCAGACAGCGGGAACCTGGAACAACAAGCATGTTGTGAAGAGTGGATTCATGGCTCTTGATGCCACCCTGAGCCAGATAGTGGGAATCTGGAACAACAAGCATGTTGTGAAGACTGGATTCATGGCTCTTGATGCCACCCTGGGCCAGACAGCGGGAACCTGGAACAACAAGCATGTTGTGAAGACTGGATTCATGGTTAAATATGTTTTTATTTACAATAACGTACTCTTATAGAAATTAATCATCAAAAAATTAATTATTATTTATTATTTTGTTTATAACTATTGAATAATTTCAAACATTATATACCTTAATTTATATTAATATATTTTTTTGTTTATTTGAGAGGGTTTGGGAGAGGGGTAGAGAACAAGTACGAATATAGAGGGGAGTGGAGAGAGATGGTTGGTGGAGACAGCAGTGCAAGAAGGGAAAGGGTTAACATAAGTCAAGGATGAGTATTGAGACTGGCTTCACCCCACACATTCAGGGAGACGAAAAGAAGAACATGTTTATTTTAAGATAATTTAATCTTATAGTAATTTTACATTTTATGACAACTGAATTTCCTAACAATTTAGTTGCATCATAATTTAATTTACAATTTTATGATATGCTTATTATTTGACATATCTTATGACTTGTTTATTTTATTACAAGTTTATTTTATGATAATATATATATATATAATTTTATGAGAATTTTTATGATAACTTAACTTATAACTTTATTTAATGACAAGTTTTTTATAACATAAGTTATGATAGCTGTATTTCATGATAACTGAAACTGCAAAAAGATTCTGCGAACACAATGATGCTGTTCTCACCAAAGACATGGTCGTATGTGTAGCTGGCATACTGGGAGAATTCACTCGTGTACACGACATCATTAAGGGCCATGTAGGTAGGACCCCCAGAGTTCAGGGCGTACAACACGCCCTCTGGCTGGAAGATGAGTTGATGGGGCGAACCATCCACCTCCACATACACAGTAGACCCTGCGAAACCAATAGATACAGATTAACTAAAAAAACACTACTTTGTAAAATACAAATATGGCGTCCCTGAAATGAACATGCAAAAGTATGTCATTAAAATTGAGTCAGAATAATCAGAATTGGTAGAGTTTAGTAAGGATTGGTGGTAATGGATGTTTCATTATTGGCAATGTACATTCACAGATAAACATGCATGTGTGCAAGACACAATATACACACATGCACGCATGCAAACACACACACACGCAACTCACGCCATACCCCACAGACATCAGACACACACACATGCAACTCACACCACACCCCAAAGACATCACACATACACACACGCAACTCACACCACACCCCACATACATCACACATACACACATGCAACTCACACCACACCCCACAGACATCACACATACACACATACAACTCACACCACACCCCACATACATCACACATACACACATGCAACTAACACCACACCCCACAGACAACACACATACACACATGCAACTCACACCACACCCCACAGACATCACACATACACACATGCAACTCACACCACACCCCACATACATCACACATGCAACTCACACCATACCCCACAGACAACACACATGCAACTCACACCACACCCCACAGACATCACACATACACACATGCAACTCACACCACACCCCACATACATCACACATGCAACTCACACCATACCCCACAGACATCACACATACACACATGCAACTCACACTTACACCCTACAGACATCACATAGCACATACATACATGCAACCTACACCCACACCTCTATACAGACATCACACATACACACATGCAACTCACACCATACCCCACAGAAATCACACATGCACACACGCAACTCACACCACACCCCACAGACATAACACATAAACACATGCAACTCATGCCATACCCCACAGACATCACACATACACACATGCAACTCACACCCTACCCCACAGACATCACACATACACACATGCAACTCACACCACACCCCACAGACATCACACATACACACATGCAACTCACACCACACCCCACAGACATCACACATACACACACGCAACTCACACCACACCCCACAGACATCACACATACACACACGCAACTCACACCACACCCCACACACATACACACATGCAACTCACACCACACCCCACAGACATCACACATACACACATGCAACTCACACCACACCCCACAGACATCACACATACACACACCAGACCTGCCTACCCCAAAAACTTCCTGTCAGTAATCCATCTTCCCATTTACACTGATTTTCAGGAATATAGACTTCCTGTCAGTAATTGTTCAGAACCATGTAAGATATTGTCACCGGGGGGGTGGGGGGGTGGGGGTAGCGATGGCAAAACCATTACGTTATGGTTATACTGTCATCGACATCGTCTAGACTCTAGTCTACTCAACTCTAGTATATAAGCCTATCCCTGTATTATACTCTGATAGAAGAATGATAAATGATAGACGGGGTGTGGGGGGGGGTAGCGACGGCAAAACCATTACGTTACGGTGTATTCGACATCGCCTAGACTCTAGTGACTGTATGATAGGCTGTTAATGATAGACTAAACTCCTCAATAAATATACTAACTTAGTCTTAGTACAGTCAGTTGGCCTAACACTATAAGTACAACACTCACTAAATTTTTGCATTACACGTTTCTTTTTGGTTGGCGGTGGCTTCATTTCGCTGTCAGCCATCATTTCGTGCCGCGTGACATCGTTTTGTTTGATAGCGGAAATGCGAATTTGTCATAACGCTGTTTCCTATTGGTTAGATTATGACCAGACTCAGCGAATGAAAAACCATGTCACAACATGCTGCATACATATGCTGCCACCTGTTGAATATTGTGGAAGCTAAATTTGAGTGATTGGCGAACATGGTGACAGTCCGTAATATTTTCATCCCTCGCCGTAATACCGTAATTTAAGGTGACTTTCCGGAATGATTCCGGACAATCCGGAATGGTAGGCAGGTCTGACACACGCAACTCACACCACACCCCACAGACATCACACATACACACATGCAACTCACACCACACCCCACAGACATCACACATACACACATGCATCTCACACAACACCCCACATACATCACACATACACACATGCATCTCACACAACACCCCACATACATCACACATACACACATGCAACTCACACCACACCCCACAGACATCACACATACACACATGCAACTCACACCACACCCCACAGACATCACACATACACACATGCAACTTCATACCTACACTTACAGACATCACACACATGCCACCACCCCACACCCCAGACATCACACATGCAACTCACACCCCTCACACCCCAGAGCATCAAGCATATACACACATGCAACTCACACCACACCCCACAGACATCACACATACACACATGCAACTCACACCACACCCCACAGACATCACACATGCAACTCACACCACACCCCACATGCATCACACATGCAACCCACACCACACCCTACAGACATCACAGATACACACATGCAACTCACACCATACCCCACAGACATCACACATACACACATGCAACTCACACCACACCCCACAGACATCACACATACACACATGCAACTCACACCATACCCCACAGACATCACACATACACACATGCAACTCACACCACACCCCACAGACATCACACATACACACATGCAACTCACACCATACCCCACAGACATCACACATACACACATGCAACCTACACCACACTTCACAGACATCACACGCATACACATGTAACCTACACCATACCCCACAGACATCACACATGTAATCCCTACACTCACACTCCCTCAGACATCACATATACACACTTGTAACTTCATACCACACCCCACAGACATACATAATACATGCAACTTGCTGACTACAATTCCCCACAGACATCACATACACACATGCAACCTACACCATACCCTAAGCATACATCACACATACACACATACAAACCTACACCACACCCCACAGACATCACATACACACATGCAACTCACACCACACCCCACAGACATCACACATACACACATGCAACTCACACCACACCCCACAGACATCACACATACACACATGCAACTCACACCACACCCCACAGACATCACACATACACACATGCAACTCACGCCACACCCCACAGACATCACACATACACACATGCAACTCACACCACACCCCACAGACATCACACATACACACATGCAACTCACGCCATACCCCACAGACATCACACATACACACACGCAACTCACACCACACCCCACAGACATCACACATACACACAGGCAACTCACACCACACCCCACAGACATCACACATACACACATGCAACTTACACCACACCCCACAGACATCACACATACATACATGCAACTCACACCACACCCCACAGACATCACACATACACACATGCAACTCACACCATACCCCACAGACATCACACATACACACATACAACTCACACCACACCCCACAGACATCACACATACACACATGCAACTAACACCACACCCCACAGACATCACACATACACACATGCAACTCACGCCATACCCCACAGACAACACACATACACACATGCAACTCACACCACACCCCACAGACATCACACATACACACATGCAACTCACGCCATACCCCACAGACATCACACATACACACATGCAACTCACACCACACCCCACAGACATCACACATGCAACTCACACCACACCCCATAGACATCACACCTACACACATGCAACTCAAACCACACCCCACAGACATCACACATACACACATGCAACTCACACCACACCCCACAGACATCACACATACACACATGCAACTCACACCACACCCCACAGACATCACACACACATGCAACTCACACCACAGACATCACACATACACACATGCAACTCACACCACACCCCACAGACATCACACATACACACATGCAACTCACACCACACCCCACAGACATCACACATACACACATGCAACTGACGCCATACCCCACATACATCACACATACACACACGCAACTCACACCACACCCCACAGACATCACACATACACACATGCAACTGACGCCACACCCCACAGACATCACACATACACACATGCAACTCACACCACACCCCACAGACATCACACATACACACACGCATACTCACAATTGGTTCAAAAACATAAGTCAAATGGCAGTTTCTTTCCTAAATGTCTATACAAATATTAGCTATTGATGGTTGCAAGAAAGCCAAGGATCCTACAATACTTTCCAGACAGTCCTAGGATAGATATATCAAAATAAACTGTGAATTACTCAATCTAATTACGTTGATGTACCAAAACTATAAATAACCTTGGAATATAATCTGACTTGACATTTAACTGGTTATCTTGCTGTGATTTGACGGAACTATTTTTTGTGGTTGCCTATTCCTGAAGTGGATCAAATAACAAAAGATGTACCTGACACATTTTTTCTGACTGCGAAGATTCTCACAAGTGAAATGCCTGGTTTTGTGTCTGCCTTCTCCCACTTGTGTTGGAAAGCCCATTTCTTTCCCACAGGCTTTAATTCAGATCCCCGAAACCAGAATTCGTTGTGCTCATTGACAGTAACTAACATCGCACTGGGGCGTGACACCCACCCCCTTGCTTCATCGTTGTTGATTGTAACAGCCCCTCTGATTGGTTCATCTTCTCCTGTTGCTAAGCAACCATGTTGATTGAAATGCTCAAGGTCATTGCTATGGAGATTCGACACAAAAGCGACACGACATGGTCCATCTGGTCCACAAATCATGAGTGTTTGATTGGTCACTTCAAAGGACCACAGATCCGTCACGTCAGATTTGTAATCGGAGCCTTTGATGCCATTTATGAAGTCGGACTTGACGTTTCCATTGTTACAACTGATGAGATATAACGAAGCTACAGTGGCGTCCTCTATGCCAGAACTATGTGAACACAACACCATCATCACAAACTGCTTATCTGCAGACATCTCAACCAATTCTTTTCCCTCCGTTCCTGTCAGCATCTGTGTGCTCAACGACCTTGACCTAATTCCCGGATTCTCGACCAAATTATCACGGTTGTGATACAAGGCATATCGACTGCGCCCTACACCAGAAACCACAAGTATCCCATCATCCCCTGCAGCAAACGTCCACTTATCGTCTCCTTTCATCAGCAAACTGTGCAGGTTATTTCCTTTCGATCCCGATCGAATAACATAGACAGCAGAGACAAACTGTGCCCCATCTACTCCGGATTCCCACCCACTACACAGAATCAAGGTGCTTCCTGCACCGTGCTTCCCAGTGTGACTCCCGTTCACATTCACAGGAAGCACAGTGGCGCCCTCTTCCGACGAACCCTCCACCAATACACCGTGGCTGAGGTTTCCGTAGTGGGCATCATTTGACAGTATGGCGATGTGGTTAGAACCAAATAGACAGTCAGGAACAAGGTTGCCGTGCTCGTCGGTGACAAAAGAGTTTGCTGGTCCGAAATGTCCCGCGTGACTGCGACTCAAGCTCACCTGGGACATGTGGTTGCCGTCATAACCACATCTGCAAATAAACATAACCACAATTGTAAATAAACATAACCACAATTGTAAATAAACATAACCACATCTGTAAATAAACATAACAAAAATTGTTAACATTGCTCATTGACACACATATCTGCATATAACTGTTTTTTAAACAACACAGATTTTGTGTGCAGCTTAGTAGAGAATAATCTGTCTAATGTAATCACAGACTAATAATGAATGCATCATGGCCAAATAATACATGACAGACTAATAACTAAGATATCATGGTCTAGTAATATGTCACAGCCAAGTAATTCATGACAGATTAATAACTAAGATATCATGGTCTAGTAATATGTCACAGCCAAGTAAATCATGACAGACTAATAACTAAGACATCATGGTCTAGTAATATGTCACAGCCAAGTAATTCATGACAGATTAATAACTAAGATATCATGGTCTAGTAATATATCATGGCCAAGTAATACATGACAGACTAATAACTATGATATCATGGTCTAGTAATATATCACGGCCAAGTAATACATGACAGACTAATAACTAAGATATCACGGTCTAGTAATATATCACGACCAAGTAATACGACAGATTAATAACTAAGATATCATGGTCTAGTAATATATCACGGCCAAGTAATACATGACAGACTAATAACTAAGATATCATGGTCTAGTAATATACCACCGCCAAATAATACAGAATAAGAACACTTCAGTTAGACTGGTACAAAAACACGTTTATATTACTTTTCTTTACCTAAAGAGAGTTCTTGGCGTACTACCCTGTAAGTTACAAACAATTAACATGTTATGTATTACAACAATGAATTATAATATTTCACATTTATATTTGATGTTTAACAACAATTTTGGATTAACATTTTAAATCTTATGTGTAATAATACCGGTAATTATGTAAACATTATTAATATATTTTGATATTCTCTGTATAATACCATTAATTGTCTTATAGACTTATACACACACACAATTACATTACTAACCTAAGAAGGAAAACTTCTGAAGTTGTGTCACCGCCGTCACTGCCGTAGCTATTTGAAATCTGAACCAATGAAGCAGCCCCACCATGTCCTGCATTCACGTTGAGCAGACTCGGCTGAAGGCGTACGTAACACCTGATTGGCCACTTGGAATTATTAGTACCACTGGTGTATGGAAAATCAACTGAAAAATAAAATTCAAATTCATGCATTGTAGACCTAGGGAGAAGTATATTTGTTGTCCTAGGTGGTGCAAAGTTTCTAAATACACGCATGAATAACAAATGTGGACAGATCACACACACCTAGTCAGTTGATGCTTATATACACTGTAATTGTATGTTATTGCCAAACTGCATAATAAGTTATTTCGTGTAATGTCTGACTTTTCTAGGCATTACACGAAATGACTGTTTCACTCAGCCATTTCGCAAAATAACCGAAAATATCAGTCTCACATGAAATTGCTGGATTCCAGACAACCAATATACAAACAGAACAACCACAGCAAGAGAACACCAACATGAAAACAACAAGAAAACAACCGCACAAAGACTATGCAAATAAGAAAGTCCCAACAATAACAAAACCAGCGACAACAAAACACAATCATAAGACCAATAACAAAACAACCACAAATAGCAGCTACACAAATGTCTACCAACCTGGTCCAATAGGTCTAGTCAACTCAGGCAGTGAGTGGTCCGCTGTGAATGTGTTTGTCGCGACCTTGACACCATCTATGATAGCACCACTGTTTTCATCATCCATAACTGAAGACGTCTTCAAATTGTTATGGGTGCTATATTTTTCTGTCTCCATGTCTGAAGAATGTTCTTCACGAACCAATGTGGATTTAGCCTACAGCAGAAATGCAGCAAATAACTAAAAATTTATTAACTGGAACAGCTGTGGATTAAAAATCAAACCTGAACATTAAAAAAAATTACAACTGATTGACATCAAAAGAATACAGATTCTAATCTGCTTGCTGCTGTTTCAAAACCTGGGCCTTTTTGTTCACTTTATATTGCCACAGATTAGTCTGTAGCTGTACTGATTAGCCAGGTATGAAGTATCCAAACTTTTGTGCAGTAAATATAATATGACTGAATGCTTCTCTAAAAACTTAACTAGATTGTGGGCATAAACAATAGGATTAGCCACACTTCCATGTGACTTTTACGTGTATTATTAGCTATAGGAACTGCATGCATTTAAATAATAATTAATGCAAAACCAACTGCCCCAATTTAGCCTCCCAATAACACCTCACAGCTAACAGTCCAACATCAAACAAATTTGTTGGCTGTCCAACAGATTTCATTTGGAAAATCATATTTTTACAACAACTTATGCAATTACCTCTCTGTGCGATCTAAGCTTTGCAACTTCATTGGTTACTTGTTCTGATTTATTAGCTGCCTCCACTTTGCGAGCGTTGAGAGCCTCGACTCTTGCTTCTTTCTCTGCTACTGCTGCTGCCACCTGTTGTTCAAACTGTTCCTTCGTTAAAGGCGGACTGTGCTTGAAAGCAGCATATTGCTGTTGTTGTGAGGACGAGCATCCCATGCTGTTAAACGCTTCCACCTCACCTGAAATTACACAGAATCTAAAACTGAATAGTGATTCCAGCACAGTGAATGAGTCTACCATATTCATTCAACAGTACAAATAAGCATACATTTTCTGGGCTTCCAGTGTATCTCAGCAGACATGACTGGCAAGTAGTGTATGCATCTCACATGTGAGACAAAAATAGCAAAACACTGTAAAGTCTGATAATTTAGGTAGACACTTCAATATTTGTCCATCACTGAGCTTTTAATCTAGTGTGACTTTGGTAGAAATTAAATTACAACGATGGATTCAACAGTGAAGGTTGGCCTTGGAGACGACTGTCACGGTGTCAGATGATGCTAAAAGTGGAGTTGTACACTAATTAGGGCATGCATGCTTAATAGAACGAACACGGTACACGCATGTCTGCATGTTTTACACGTTCACGTCTGTCAATTAAAAAAGGCTGCATATCAAAATTATGCGTATGTAACTACATAATTAGATTATACTAATCAAATTTTTGTATTTTTCTGCACATTTTGTTATGTTATATTTACACATTTAGTTCTTATATTCATATGTAACTTTCCATAGGTGTCAGAAGTTGGTGAACATTTGGGGGGGGGGGCTGACGCTCATCTAGTGTAGTTGCAAATTTTTCTTTTTTACATTGAAGGGGTTAGAGTTGGAGTTTTGTTATGGTCGAGGGGATAATGTTGGAGATTGTGTAGTCAGGGGGTAGTATTGTTGGACATTATATGCGTTCAGGGGGGAGTAATGCTGGAGATTGTTCACGGTTGAATGGGGAAGTGTTGGAGATTTTTTGCAGTCTAGGGGGATAGCAGGGCTTGACATTAACTCCCATAAAACACTTCTCTGGTAGAACAAGTACTAATTCATGTTTACTTACCCCAATAAAAATTTACTTGTCCCACAAACAATTGCTTTAAACATAAAACGCCAGTGTTACTGCCATAACTGGCTCTGGGGTTGTACCTTCCAAATTAGAAACGTTGTTACAGGCTTACTAAACACAACTTGGCGGGCAGTATACCTTCAAACATAGTTAGTAAAGTCTTAAGAACATTATATTAATTAATAAATAAAAAACTAGGAACAGACTGCCCCCTTATAACTAATTAAAATTGATTTTGAATGTATGTATGTCCATACAGTATTCACACAGGGAACACTCTCCTCTTTATATATTCTCACAGGCTTTATGTTCAATTTTGCATAGGCACACATTATTTCACAGATTAAACTTTAAACAAATCAAAAAATGGTTAGCTAGTTAGTTTAGAGTTGCCCCTTTCTGCTGGTTGCCCAAATCACTAAGTGATATAAGTGTGGACAGTACAGGGGTGCTGGCATAGGACTTTGTACCTATAACTTTAGGCAAAGTCATCATTCACTTGCTGCAATTATCAATATTTTGCTGCAGTAAACTTTAAGGAGGGGCAGAGCAATAAAAGTGGCATCATGCACAATTTATTTGATGGCTAATGCCCATTAATATATCAACACAAGGACGAAAATGTCAGTCGCCCACGGGCTGGACAATAATGAATGGACAAAGTTCGAAATTGCACACTGCAACTAAAGCAATTTATCTAGTCACAGATGAAAGATGCAAATGCACTGAGGTAGTAGCAACTTCAAGCCCTGTTAATATTGTGACTCAATCAACATGTGTCTTGTCCCATCAGATAAGTGTCCTGGACAATGTACTTGTCTGACATTAGTAAATTACTTGTCCCGAACAAGTGGACCTGTGTTAATGTCGAGCACTGGGATAGTGTTGGTTATTATTGTAGTGAAGGAGACAGTGTTGGAGATTATTGTAGTGAAGGAGACAGTGTTGGAGATTATTGTAGTGAAGGAGATAGTGTTGGAGATTATTGTAGTGAAGGAGATAGTGTTGGAGATTATTGTAGTGAAGGAGATAGTGTTGGAGATTATTGTAGTGAAGGAGGTAGTGTTGGATATTATTGTAATGAAGGAGGTAGTGTTGTAGATTATTGTAGTGAAGGTGGTAGTGTTGGAGATTATTGTAGTGAAGGAGACAGTGTTGGAGATTATTGTAGTGAAGGAGGTAGTGTTGGAGATTATTGTAGTGATGGAGACAGTGTTGGATATTATTGTAGTGAAGGAGACAGTGTTGGATATTATTGTAGTGAAGGAGACAGTGTTGGATATTATTGTAGTGAAGGAGGTAGTGTTGGAGATTATTGTAGTGAAGGAGACATGTTGGATATTATTGTAGTGAAGGAGACAGTGTTGGATATTATTGTAGTGAAGGAGGTAGTGTTGGAGATTATTGTAGTGAAGGAGGTAGTGTTGGAAAATATTGTAGTGAAGGAGGTAGTGTTGGATATTATTGTAGTGAAGGAGGTAGTGTTGGATATTTTTGTAGTGAAGGAGGTAGTGTTGGAGATTATTGTAGTGAAGGAGACAGTGTTGGATATTTTTGTAGTGAAGGAGGTAGTGTTGGAGATTATTGTAGTGAAGGAGACAGTGTTGGAGATTATTGTAGTGAAGGAGTTAGTGTTGGAGATTACTGTAGTGAAGGAGTTAGTGTTGGAGATTACTGTAGTGAAGGAGACAGTGTTGGAGATTATTGTAGTGAAGGAGGTAGTGTTGGAGATTATTGTAGTGAAGGAGGTAGTGTTGGAGATTATTGTATTGAAGGAGGTAGTGTTGGAGATCATTGTAGTGAAGGAGGTAGTGTTGGAGATTATTGTAGTGAAGGAGGAAGTATTGGAGATTATTGTAGTGAAGGAGGTAGTGTTGGAGATTATTGTAGTGAAGGAGGTAGTGTTGGAGATTATTGTAGTGAAGGAGGTAGTGTTGGAGATTATTGTAGTGAAGGAAAGTGTTGGAGATTATTGTAGTGAAGGAGGAAGTGTTGTAGATTATTGTAGTGAAGGTGGTAGTGTTGGAGATTATTGTAGTGAAGGAGACAGTGTTGGATATTATTGTAGTGAAGGAGACAGTGTTGGAGATTATTGTAGTGAAGGAGACTGTGTTGGAGATTATTGTAGTGAAGGAGGTAGTGTTGGAGATTATTGTAGTGAAGGAGACATGTTGGATATTATTGTAGTGAAGGAGACAGTGTTGGAGTTTATTGTAGTGAAGGAGGTAGTGTTGGAGATTACTGTAGTGAAGGAGGTAGTGTTGGAGATTTTTTTAGTGAAGGAGGTAGTGTTGGAGATTATTGTAGTGAAGGAGGTAGTGTTGGAGATTATTTTAGTGAAGGAGACAGTGTTGGAGATTATTGTAGTGAAGGAGGTAGTGTTGGAGATTATTGTAGTGAAGGAGGTAGTGTTGGAGATTATTGTATTGAAGGAGGTAGTGTTGGAGATCATTGCAGTGAAGGAGGTAGTGTTGGAGATTATTGTAGTGAAGGAAAGAGTGTTGGAGATTATTGTAGTGAAGGAGGAAGTATTGTAGATTATTGTAGTGAAGGTGGTAGTGTTGGAGATTATTGTAGTGAAGGAGACAGTGTTGGAGATTATTGTAGTGAAGGAGACAGTGTTGGATATTATTGTAGTGAAGGAGACAGTGTTGGAGATTATTGTAGTGAAGGAGGTAGTGTTGGATATTATTGTAGTGAAGGAGACTGTGTTGGAGATTATTGTAGTGAAGGAGGTAGTGTTGGAGATTATTGTAGTGAAGGAGACATGTTGGATATTATTGTAGTGAAGGAGACAGTGTTGGAGATTATTGTAGTGAAGGAGGTAGTGTTGGAGATTACTGTAGTGAAGGAGGTAGTGTTGTAGATTTTTGTAGTGAAGGAGGTAGTGTTGGAGATTATTGTAGTGAAGGAGGTAGTGTTGGAGATTATTTTAGTGAAGGAGACAGTGTTGGAGATTATTGTAGTGAAGGAGGTAGTGTTGGAGATTATTGTAGTGAAGGAGACAGTGTTAGAGATTATTGTAGTGAAGGAAACAGTGTTGGAGATTATTGTAGTGAAGGAGACATGTTGGATATTACTGTAGTGAAGGAGACATGTTGGATATTACTGTAGTGAAGGGGACAGTGTTGGATATTATTGTAGTGAAGGAGGTAGTGTTGGATATTATTGTAGTGAAGGAGACAGTGTTGGAGATTATTGTAGTGAAGGAGACAGTGTTGGATATTATTGTAGTGAAGGAGGTAGTGTTGGATATTATTGTAGTGAAGGAGACAGTGTTGGATATTATTGTAGTGAAGGAGACAGTGTTGGAGATTATTGTAGTGAATGAGACAGTGTTGGAGATTATTGTAGTGAAGGAGGTAGTGTTGGAGATTATTGTAGTGAAGGCGGTAGTGTTGGAGATCATTGTAGTGAAGGAGGTAGTGTTGGAGATTATTGTAGTGAAGGAGGTAGTGTTGGATATTACTGTAGTGAAGGAGGTAGTGTTGGAGATTATTGTAATGAAGGGGGTAGTGTTGGAGATTATTGTAGTGAAGGAAACAGTGTTGGAGATTATTGTAGTGAAGGAGGTAGTGTTGGAGATTATTGTTGTGAAGGAGGTAGTGTTTGAGATTATTGTAGTGAAGGAAACAGTGTTGGAGATTATTGTAGTGAAGGAGGAAGTGTTGGAGATTATTGTAGTGAAGGAAACAGTGTTGGAGCTTATTGTAGTGAAGGAAACAGTGTTGGAGATTATTGTAGTGAAGGAGACAGTGTTGGAGATTATTTTAGTGAAGGAGGTAGTGTTGGAGATTATTTTAGTGAAGTAGACATGTTGGATATTACTGTAGTGAAGGAGACAGTGTTGTATATTATTGTAGTGAAGGAGACAGTGTTGGAGATTATTGAAGTGAAGGAGGAAGTGTTGGAGATTAGACAAAGATTAAGAATATGTAGTTGTCTTAAACATGAGCAGCATAATAACAGATAATAAAACATAACAAATATTACTATTTTTGGAAAATCTGGTAGAATAAAACGTTTTAATTTTTAAAATAAATCGTTACTTGTCATGAAATCATATATTTTATAATGTTGTTATGACTTATCAAGTTATGTCAAGTATCAATGTTTCCAGAAATATAGGTTGTTCTTATAAGTATAACTGATTTATGTAACATCACATCATCATTAATAATATATACATACCTGAGTGTGTGTATATATATATATATACGTAATTGTGAACATTGTATGATTTATTTAAATGTGCATGTCCCCATCTACAATGAAAGGCCAGCTCACACTTTCAATTTAAAGTAGTAATGTCAAAATTATGTTGTGAAGCATGTATTTGTATACCTGCATGATGTATATGTCAACATTTAATATTATAATAAAATATTCTAATTACACTGAAACACTTGTGTGACTGTTATTGATATTACACTTCATTACCAGTGTTGCATGTGGGTGACTCTGCTGTCACATATATAAAGACCCATAATTGTATATTTTGGTATCAGCCAAATGCCACAATGCTTGGCAACTAGCTGTCATGTGTGACATATCACATAAATAAAGAAGTGGAGACATACATTGATACAGTACACATGGGTAAGTTTATGTCCGCAAATTAGTGCAGAAATTTTATTGTGACATTCGCTGATATGTCATCGCCTCTCTGGTAAACATCTTCACAACGTTCTTCACAAACAAACCAGCCGTGCCTGTGTTCACTGTTCATGTTCACTGTTCATGCAATGTGAACATAACATTTTCATATCTATCACATACAGACTTATTCGTAAATTATCTTAACATGAAATACTCCAGGTTCTGTAGTATTATACATGCAAGATTATGAAGCACACATTTAAACATATTACACTTTATCAATATAGTAACCATGTACTCATGTGAAATTTGAAGTTACGTCTATAATACAATAATGAAAGTAATGTTAGGCAAGGCTATATTTGACAATTCATATATGAACAATATAAATTAAACAATTAATTCATACGTATTGTGTAGACATATATATGATTGTCCATAAGAAAACAATTATAATTTCTAAACACTTAACCCACTACAGTACATTATAATAGGTCTGAAAAGTGCAATCTATTTGAAAATTGCAATGTTAACATGTCACTACATTGAAATGTACATACTTCATAACATGAACAGTAATACTGTTTAACATGTATACAATTGTAGTACATTCTGTGCACAGAGGAGTAATTACAGTAATATTAAATGTGACAATAATTTAGTTAACATGTCACTAGTTAAATAATTTACACACACCCTTGAAAAATTCAAACAAGTCGCTTACTTTGGTGCCATATGATAATTTCATCACCACTGCATTATCTAACAAGATAAAGTTCTTAAAGAAAATAAACAAAATATGTTAATAAATATATACAAAGAAATGCTGTTTAAAAAACCCAACTCAAATCTTGTTGATGAAATGCCAGTGGTTCATGAAAGTCAATGAACATAGAAAGAGACATGTGAAAGTTGGCAACTGTTCACTGACAATGAAACAAAGATAGAGACAATCTTTAGGAAACACTGAAATAATAATGTAAAAATTGAATACATATATAAATCGTTGAAGGTAAAACCGTAATATTATTTGATTGTCCGGTTATGAAATGTTAACCATCGTATACAATACTACAACGATTATATTAAGTAAGAAATAAGATATATGTAGTGGAATAAGTGGTACATTTCAAATGTAGATTCAGACAAATGAGGTATAATAAGAATGTTCATTGACTTCCTATTTACTCATTATTGTCATCAAACCTTGGGCATCCATCTGGATGTTCATTACATTGAATCATATCCTCTGTTAACATGTTATGTAGAGCTGAAGCAGCAATTATTATGTGAAATATGATCATTAAGTTCACATTCTGAATATCCTTGATTCGTCTGAATCTACACTTGAGTCGACCAAATGCATTCTATGTAATAAAATGTGCCCAACATACAGGTGAATTTCGTAGAATTTGGTCATGAGTCAGTGTTCTGTTATCTCTGAGCTGTGTAACAATGCAAGGAAAGTCATGATAAATATAAGCACTGTCGCCAAGGAGTTATCCATTTATCTCCCTGTCGATGCCGTCTGGCACTGTAAATGGGTGACATATGAAACATTCTTGCATTGTGTACTCTACCTGGGGGACCAACAAACACATAAATGAATTTGGCACTTTCATAAAAATACCTTGTAGAAGAACAGAATAATAACCTTTTCTGTTAATATAGTCATCGCCATGTCATTGCAGACGAGAAATTCTGATGTGGCATCCATCTATTGCACCAATGATGTTTGAGATACCACAAATTGAGAATATGTTTGTGCTGTGTCGTTTCTGAATACTGCTCGGGCAAAGAATGTGCTGATATGAAAAGTGGGGAATGTCCTGTAGTATCTTTGCTATTATTCGATGTGCTGTGCTCTGTTAGATGTTAAATTAATCTGAAATTTCGCAAAGTGTTTGTGTTTGCTATGTTCCACAAGAATACAAGAGCTTTCTTCTCAATGGGTATTCGTGGCATTCCTCCATATTCAACGTGTGTTTTGTGGCCTGTTTCGAGAAGAAAGTTCACAAAGCATTTGAACTAGGCATTGTTGAGACACGTGTCTGCTGGAGGTGTGTTCGTCCGTCACAAGTAACAGGTCAAAACAAACCCGTCTTCACAACCATCACAGGATGTGCAGGGGGGGAGCTGTGCATGTGCAACAGGAAGTAGTGTTTTTTCATTTGCCCTGAACGTAGCTGAACTTATTGTTGATTTCTACCTAATGCTAATTAGTACCGTCCTTTAAATCCTTCACATCAATCTCTTTATTCCTGCAGTAAACAGCTACAGTGACTGTTTTATCTGGCACGAGGTAGTTAGGTAGTCATAGCATATAAAAATTAAGTTTGTTTCACTGCCCAAAGCAAGATGGCAGCCGCCTGAATTCGAGTGTAAACAGGACATATATTTGGAGAAACATCTTACCATTTGTGACGTGGCAAATGACAGGGACACATTATAAGGTATTGTAAAACATCTCTATGCATGTTAGTACTACTACGTTTAAACCCATGATCTCTACGACAACAGCAGCTTCGTCTGCTTTGACACTAGTTTACCCCCTCTTGATACTGCTGGCAGCATCAATAGTCAACAACCCCAGTATTGTCTGAAGTACCAGAAACACTTCACAGTCAGCAACAAAGTCTGAGACAATGTCCAGCCAACATCCCAGTAAAATAACTCTTCCCTGGCCCCATGTGGAACATGTGATAGAACAGTTGCCTGGGAGGACCGTGGCATTGTCTGAGAATCATGCAACCAATGGTTTCACGCCTCATGCCAAAGGGTGGGGACCCTCTCCTATGTCAACCTAAACGAGTCTGATGTTAGCTGGTACTGTGCTGTATGTGGATGCCCAAATTACAGCACAGTCGCTTTCGACCTACATGGGATATCTAAAGAACATCCAGAGAGCACCACTTCCACTACTGAATTAGGTACAGACGGAACATAATTGAACGGATACAACAGCACATACCTCATAAAACAACAGGACCGAAGCGGGACCTTCCATAGGTGAATCACGAGCTGAAGAAACTTATTCGCAGAAGGGACAGAATCCATAAGAAGTGGAAGAAGACTGGCAGAGAAGAGCTGTACACTGCATTCTGGATTATCAAGCGACAAGTCCAGGGCAGAATGAGACAGCAGTACTGAGCTCACGTGGACAACTTTATCACAGATGGAACTCCAAACAAACCCCAACCCACCAAGAAGTTTTGGGCCTTCATCAAACAAATGAAGTCGGATAACCAAGGAGTCCCTCCACTAAAAGAAGAAGGCAAGCTGATCACAGATGACGTAGAGAAAGCTGAGTTACTGAACTGGCAGTTCCAGTCAGCCTTTAGTACAAAGGAAAGATTTACTAAAGAGGAATTTGACACAAGGTGCCCATTGCCTCAGCTTGACCAGAATCAGCCCCGGTGTGAAAATATCAACATCACTGTCAGCGGAATTGAGAAACTCCTGAAGCAGTTAAAACCAACTAAAGCTAGCGGACCTGATGGCATCAGCCCTCGAGTCCTCAGGGATGTTGCATCAGAGGTTGCTCCATCACTAACCCTGATCTACAGAGCTTCCCTGAAGTCTGGCATTGTACCCAAGGACTGGCAATCTGCCTACATTACACCTGTGTTCAAGAAAGGGGAAAGGTACAAGCCTAAAAATTACTGGCCCCTCTCCCTCACAAGCATACCTTGCAAGTTGCTTGAGCATGTGGTGGTCAGCAAGTGTGGACACCATGTTAAAAAAACTGCGATGGCCAGCTCTCAAACAGCGGAGAAAGAAAGCACGACTCAACACCTTCTATAAGTTCCACCACGGACTCATACACATCGAGTCAAAGCACAGACCAACACCAGCTGATCACCCAAGAAGAAACACCCGATACACCAATGATCTCACCTATAACATCCCATATCACTGGACAGCCTACAGACAGAAGACATTCTTCCCAAGAACCATACCAGAGTGGAACAGCCTTCCTCGTGAAATCACCAAAGCTCCTGCCTCCTTTGAGACCAGGATCTGCTCACACTTTCAATTTAAAGTAGTAATGTCAAAATTATGTTGTGAAGCATGTATTTGTATACCTGCATGATGTATATGTCAACATTTAATATTATAATAAAATATTCTAATTACACTGAAACACTTGTGTGACTGTTATTGATATTACACTTCATTACCAGTGTTGCATGTGGGTGACTCTGCTGTCACATATATAAAGACCCATAATTGTATATTTTGGTATCAGCCAAATGCCACAATGCTTGGCAACTAGCTGTCATGTGTGACATATCACATAAATAAAGAAGTGGAGACATACATTGATACAGTACACATGGGTAAGTTTATGTCCGCAAATTAGTGCAGAAATTTTATTGTGACATTCGCTGATATGTCATCGCCTCTCTGGTAAACATCTTCACAACGTTCTTCACAAACAAACCAGCCGTGCCTGTGTTCACTGTTCATGTTCACTGTTCATGCAATGTGAACATAACATTTTCATATCTATCACATACAGACTTATTCGTAAATTATCTTAACATGAAATACTCCAGGTTCTGTAGTATTATACATGCAAGATTATGAAGCACACATTTAAACATATTACACTTTATCAATATAGTAACCATGTACTCATGTGAAATTTGAAGTTACGTCTATAATACAATAATGAAAGTAATGTTAGGCAAGGCTATATTTGACAATTCATATATGAACAATATAAATTAAACAATTAATTCATACGTATTGTGTAGACATATATATGATTGTCCATAAGAAAACAATTATAATTTCTAAACACTTAACCCACTACAGTACATTATAATAGGTCTGAAAAGTGCAATCTATTTGAAAATTGCAATGTTAACATGTCACTACATTGAAATGTACATACTTCATAACATGAACAGTAATACTGTTTAACATGTATACAATTGTAGTACATTCTGTGCACAGAGGAGTAATTACAGTAATATTAAATGTGACAATAATTTAGTTAACATGTCACTAGTTAAATAATTTACACACACCCTTGAAAAATTCAAACAAGTCGCTTACTTTGGTGCCATATGATAATTTCATCACCACTGCATTATCTAACAAGATAAAGTTCTTAAAGAAAATAAACAAAATATGTTAATAAATATATACAAAGAAATGCTGTTTAAAAAACCCAACTCAAATCTTGTTGATGAAATGCCAGTGGTTCATGAAAGTCAATGAACATAGAAAGAGACATGTGAAAGTTGGCAACTGTTCACTGACAATGAAACAAAGATAGAGACAATCTTTAGGAAACACTGAAATAATAATGTAAAAATTGAATACATATATAAATCGTTGAAGGTAAAACCGTAATATTATTTGATTGTCCGGTTATGAAATGTTAACCATCGTATACAATACTACAACGATTATATTAAGTAAGAAATAAGATATATGTAGTGGAATAAGTGGTACATTTCAAATGTAGATTCAGACAAATGAGGTATAATAAGAATGTTCATTGACTTCCTATTTACTCATTATTGTCATCAAACCTTGGGCATCCATCTGGATGTTCATTACATTGAATCATATCCTCTGTTAACATGTTATGTAGAGCTGAAGCAGCAATTATTATGTGAAATATGATCATTAAGTTCACATTCTGAATATCCTTGATTCGTCTGAATCTACACTTGAGTCGACCAAATGCATTCTATGTAATAAAATGTGCCCAACATACAGGTGAATTTCGTAGAATTTGGTCATGAGTCAGTGTTCTGTTATCTCTGAGCTGTGTAACAATGCAAGGAAAGTCATGATAAATATAAGCACTGTCGCCAAGGAGTTATCCATTTATCTCCCTGTCGATGCCGTCTGGCACTGTAAATGGGTGACATATGAAACATTCTTGCATTGTGTACTCTACCTGGGGGACCAACAAACACATAAATGAATTTGACACTTTCATAAAAATACCTTGTAGAAGAACAGAATAATAACCTTTTCTGTTAATATAGTCATCGCCATGTCATTGCAGACGAGAAATTCTGATGTGGCATCCATCTATTGCACCAATGATGTTTGAGATACCACAAATTGAGAATATGTTTGTGCTGTGTCGTTTCTGAATACTGCTCGGGCAAAGAATGTGCTGATATGAAAAGTGGGGAATGTCCTGTAGTATCTTTGCTATTATTCGATGTGCTGTGCTCTGTTAGATGTTAAATTAATCTGAAATTTCGCAAAGTGTTTGTGTTTGCTATGTTCCACAAGAATACAAGAGCTTTCTTCTCAATGGGTATTCGTGGCATTCCTCCATATTCAACGTGTGTTTTGTGGCCTGTTTCGAGAAGAAAGTTCACAAAGCATTTGAACTAGGCATTGTTGAGACACGTGTCTGCTGGAGGTGTGTTCGTCCGTCACAAGTAACAGGTCAAAACAAACCCGTCTTCACAACCATCACAGGATGTGCAGGGGGGGAGCTGTGCATGTGCAACAGGAAGTAGTGTTTTTTCATTTGCCCTGAACGTAGCTGAACTTATTGTTGATTTCTACCTAATGCTAATTAGTACCGTCCTTTAAATCCTTCACATCAATCTCTTTATTCCTGCAGTAAACAGCTACAGTGACTGTTTTATCTGGCACGAGGTAGTTAGGTAGTCATAGCATATAAAAATTAAGTTTGTTTCACTGCCCAAAGCAAGATGGCAGCCGCCTGAATTCGAGTGTAAACAGGACATATATTTGGAGAAACATCTTACCATTTGTGACGTGGCAAATGACAGGGACACATTATAAGGTATTGTAAAACATCTCTATGCATGTTAGTACTACTACGTTTAAACCCATGATCTCTACGACAACAGCAGCTTCGTCTGCTTTGACACTAGTTTACCCCCTCTTGATACTGCTGGCAGCATCAATAGTCAACAACCCCAGTATTGTCTGAAGTACCAGAAACACTTCACAGTCAGCAACAAAGTCTGAGACAATGTCCAGCCAACATCCCAGTAAAATAACTCTTCCCTGGCCCCATGTGGAACATGTGATAGAACAGTTGCCTGGGAGGACCGTGGCATTGTCTGAGAATCATGCAACCAATGGTTTCACGCCTCATGCCAAAGGGTGGGGACCCTCTCCTATGTCAACCTAAACGAGTCTGATGTTAGCTGGTACTGTGCTGTATGTGGATGCCCAAATTACAGCACAGTCGCTTTCGACCTACATGGGATATCTAAAGAACATCCAGAGAGCACCACTTCCACTACTGAATTAGGTACAGACGGAACATAATTGAACGGATACAACAGCACATACCTCATAAAACAACAGGACCGAAGCGGGACCTTCCATAGGTGAATCACGAGCTGAAGAAACTTATTCGCAGAAGGGACAGAATCCATAAGAAGTGGAAGAAGACTGGCAGAGAAGAGCTGTACACTGCATTCTGGATTATCAAGCGACAAGTCCAGGGCAGAATGAGACAGCAGTACTGAGCTCACGTGGACAACTTTATCACAGATGGAACTCCAAACAAACCCCAACCCACCAAGAAGTTTTGGGCCTTCATCAAACAAATGAAGTCGGATAACCAAGGAGTCCCTCCACTAAAAGAAGAAGGCAAGCTGATCACAGATGACGTAGAGAAAGCTGAGTTACTGAACTGGCAGTTCCAGTCAGCCTTTAGTACAAAGGAAAGATTTACTAAAGAGGAATTTGACACAAGGTGCCCATTGCCTCAGCTTGACCAGAATCAGCCCCGGTGTGAAAATATCAACATCACTGTCAGCGGAATTGAGAAACTCCTGAAGCAGTTAAAACCAACTAAAGCTAGCGGACCTGATGGCATCAGCCCTCGAGTCCTCAGGGATGTTGCATCAGAGGTTGCTCCATCACTAACCCTGATCTACAGAGCTTCCCTGAAGTCTGGCATTGTACCCAAGGACTGGCAATCTGCCTACATTACACCTGTGTTCAAGAAAGGGGAAAGGTACAAGCCTAAAAATTACTGGCCCCTCTCCCTCACAAGCATACCTTGCAAGTTGCTTGAGCATGTGGTGGTCAGCAAGTGTGGACACCATGTTAAAAAAACTGCGATGGCCAGCTCTCAAACAGCGGAGAAAGAAAGCACGACTCAACACCTTCTATAAGTTCCACCACGGACTCATACACATCGAGTCAAAGCACAGACCAACACCAGCTGATCACCCAAGAAGAAACACCCGATACACCAATGATCTCACCTATAACATCCCATATCACTGGACAGCCTACAGACAGAAGACATTCTTCCCAAGAACCATACCAGAGTGGAACAGCCTTCCTCGTGAAATCACCAAAGCTCCTGCCTCCTTTGAGACCAGGATCTGCTCACACTTTCAATTTAAAGTAGTAATGTCAAAATTATGTTGTGAAGCATGTATTTGTATACCTGCATGATGTATATGTCAACATTTAATATTATAATAAAATATTCTAATTACACTGAAACACTTGTGTGACTGTTATTGATATTACACTTCATTACCAGTGTTGCATGTGGGTGACTCTGCTGTCACATATATAAAGACCCATAATTGTATATTTTGGTATCAGCCAAATGCCACAATGCTTGGCAACTAGCTGTCATGTGTGACATATCACATAAATAAAGAAGTGGAGACATACATTGATACAGTACACATGGGTAAGTTTATGTCCGCAAATTAGTGCAGAAATTTTATTGTGACATTCGCTGATATGTCATCGCCTCTCTGGTAAACATCTTCACAACGTTCTTCACAAACAAACCAGCCGTGCCTGTGTTCACTGTTCATGTTCACTGTTCATGCAATGTGAACATAACATTTTCATATCTATCACATACAGACTTATTCGTAAATTATCTTAACATGAAATACTCCAGGTTCTGTAGTATTATACATGCAAGATTATGAAGCACACATTTAAACATATTACACTTTATCAATATAGTAACCATGTACTCATGTGAAATTTGAAGTTACGTCTATAATACAATAATGAAAGTAATGTTAGGCAAGGCTATATTTGACAATTCATATATGAACAATATAAATTAAACAATTAATTCATACGTATTGTGTAGACATATATATGATTGTCCATAAGAAAACAATTATAATTTCTAAACACTTAACCCACTACAGTACATTATAATAGGTCTGAAAAGTGCAATCTATTTGAAAATTGCAATGTTAACATGTCACTACATTGAAATGTACATACTTCATAACATGAACAGTAATACTGTTTAACATGTATACAATTGTAGTACATTCTGTGCACAGAGGAGTAATTACAGTAATATTAAATGTGACAATAATTTAGTTAACATGTCACTAGTTAAATAATTTACACACACCCTTGAAAAATTCAAACAAGTCGCTTACTTTGGTGCCATATGATAATTTCATCACCACTGCATTATCTAACAAGATAAAGTTCTTAAAGAAAATAAACAAAATATGTTAATAAATATATACAAAGAAATGCTGTTTAAAAAACCCAACTCAAATCTTGTTGATGAAATGCCAGTGGTTCATGAAAGTCAATGAACATAGAAAGAGACATGTGAAAGTTGGCAACTGTTCACTGACAATGAAACAAAGATAGAGACAATCTTTAGGAAACACTGAAATAATAATGTAAAAATTGAATACATATATAAATCGTTGAAGGTAAAACCGTAATATTATTTGATTGTCCGGTTATGAAATGTTAACCATCGTATACAATACTACAACGATTATATTAAGTAAGAAATAAGATATATGTAGTGGAATAAGTGGTACATTTCAAATGTAGATTCAGACAAATGAGGTATAATAAGAATGTTCATTGACTTCCTATTTACTCATTATTGTCATCAAACCTTGGGCATCCATCTGGATGTTCATTACATTGAATCATATCCTCTGTTAACATGTTATGTAGAGCTGAAGCAGCAATTATTATGTGAAATATGATCATTAAGTTCACATTCTGAATATCCTTGATTCGTCTGAATCTACACTTGAGTCGACCAAATGCATTCTATGTAATAAAATGTGCCCAACATACAGGTGAATTTCGTAGAATTTGGTCATGAGTCAGTGTTCTGTTATCTCTGAGCTGTGTAACAATGCAAGGAAAGTCATGATAAATATAAGCACTGTCGCCAAGGAGTTATCCATTTATCTCCCTGTCGATGCCGTCTGGCACTGTAAATGGGTGACATATGAAACATTCTTGCATTGTGTACTCTACCTGGGGGACCAACAAACACATAAATGAATTTGACACTTTCATAAAAATACCTTGTAGAAGAACAGAATAATAACCTTTTCTGTTAATATAGTCATCGCCATGTCATTGCAGACGAGAAATTCTGATGTGGCATCCATCTATTGCACCAATGATGTTTGAGATACCACAAATTGAGAATATGTTTGTGCTGTGTCGTTTCTGAATACTGCTCGGGCAAAGAATGTGCTGATATGAAAAGTGGGGAATGTCCTGTAGTATCTTTGCTATTATTCGATGTGCTGTGCTCTGTTAGATGTTAAATTAATCTGAAATTTCGCAAAGTGTTTGTGTTTGCTATGTTCCACAAGAATACAAGAGCTTTCTTCTCAATGGGTATTCGTGGCATTCCTCCATATTCAACGTGTGTTTTGTGGCCTGTTTCGAGAAGAAAGTTCACAAAGCATTTGAACTAGGCATTGTTGAGACACGTGTCTGCTGGAGGTGTGTTCGTCCGTCACAAGTAACAGGTCAAAACAAACCCGTCTTCACAACCATCACAGGATGTGCAGGGGGGGAGCTGTGCATGTGCAACAGGAAGTAGTGTTTTTTCATTTGCCCTGAACGTAGCTGAACTTATTGTTGATTTCTACCTAATGCTAATTAGTACCGTCCTTTAAATCCTTCACATCAATCTCTTTATTCCTGCAGTAAACAGCTACAGTGACTGTTTTATCTGGCACGAGGTAGTTAGGTAGTCATAGCATATAAAAATTAAGTTTGTTTCACTGCCCAAAGCAAGATGGCAGCCGCCTGAATTCGAGTGTAAACAGGACATATATTTGGAGAAACATCTTACCATTTGTGACGTGGCAAATGACAGGGACACATTATAAGGTATTGTAAAACATCTCTATGCATGTTAGTACTACTACGTTTAAACCCATGATCTCTACGACAACAGCAGCTTCGTCTGCTTTGACACTAGTTTACCCCCTCTTGATACTGCTGGCAGCATCAATAGTCAACAACCCCAGTATTGTCTGAAGTACCAGAAACACTTCACAGTCAGCAACAAAGTCTGAGACAATGTCCAGCCAACATCCCAGTAAAATAACTCTTCCCTGGCCCCATGTGGAACATGTGATAGAACAGTTGCCTGGGAGGACCGTGGCATTGTCTGAGAATCATGCAACCAATGGTTTCACGCCTCATGCCAAAGGGTGGGGACCCTCTCCTATGTCAACCTAAACGAGTCTGATGTTAGCTGGTACTGTGCTGTATGTGGATGCCCAAATTACAGCACAGTCGCTTTCGACCTACATGGGATATCTAAAGAACATCCAGAGAGCACCACTTCCACTACTGAATTAGGTACAGACGGAACATAATTGAACGGATACAACAGCACATACCTCATAAAACAACAGGACCGAAGCGGGACCTTCCATAGGTGAATCACGAGCTGAAGAAACTTATTCGCAGAAGGGACAGAATCCATAAGAAGTGGAAGAAGACTGGCAGAGAAGAGCTGTACACTGCATTCTGGATTATCAAGCGACAAGTCCAGGGCAGAATGAGACAGCAGTACTGAGCTCACGTGGACAACTTTATCACAGATGGAACTCCAAACAAACCCCAACCCACCAAGAAGTTTTGGGCCTTCATCAAACAAATGAAGTCGGATAACCAAGGAGTCCCTCCACTAAAAGAAGAAGGCAAGCTGATCACAGATGACGTAGAGAAAGCTGAGTTACTGAACTGGCAGTTCCAGTCAGCCTTTAGTACAAAGGAAAGATTTACTAAAGAGGAATTTGACACAAGGTGCCCATTGCCTCAGCTTGACCAGAATCAGCCCCGGTGTGAAAATATCAACATCACTGTCAGCGGAATTGAGAAACTCCTGAAGCAGTTAAAACCAACTAAAGCTAGCGGACCTGATGGCATCAGCCCTCGAGTCCTCAGGGATGTTGCATCAGAGGTTGCTCCATCACTAACCCTGATCTACAGAGCTTCCCTGAAGTCTGGCATTGTACCCAAGGACTGGCAATCTGCCTACATTACACCTGTGTTCAAGAAAGGGGAAAGGTACAAGCCTAAAAATTACTGGCCCCTCTCCCTCACAAGCATACCTTGCAAGTTGCTTGAGCATGTGGTGGTCAGCAAGTGTGGACACCATGTTAAAAAAACTGCGATGGCCAGCTCTCAAACAGCGGAGAAAGAAAGCACGACTCAACACCTTCTATAAGTTCCACCACGGACTCATACACATCGAGTCAAAGCACAGACCAACACCAGCTGATCACCCAAGAAGAAACACCCGATACACCAATGATCTCACCTATAACATCCCATATCACTGGACAGCCTACAGACAGAAGACATTCTTCCCAAGAACCATACCAGAGTGGAACAGCCTTCCTCGTGAAATCACCAAAGCTCCTGCCTCCTTTGAGACCAGGATCTGCACTCTCCTCAAATTCTGATGTGTTAACGAAAGTGGGTAAATGAAAGCTGGAGCTGTGCCGGTCGGAGTCTAACCCCGGTGACCGCTAGGGCAGCCGGATTGGTCTGGCCGGATACTCCAAGTAGTTGACACATCACCCACTTTTTCCCACTTCGCTTGTTATGACTCAGGGCCTTTTTACATACTTTTTAAATTATAAAAAAAACTAACTTATTCGTTTATAAATTTCTATTTTAAATGTATTTAATAATTTATTTATCTTTTAATCCCTAGCGCATCAACTATTATTTTATTAAGCACAGCAGCCCCTCGAAGTGCAGCAAAATCTCCGAGCAGACTCGATCTGCTCAACGGATGGTGGCTGCCTAACACAAAGAAGAAGGGGGAGGATGCCGGTCTTCTCGTAGACATAGAGCAAACAATCTTCTGAAAAAAGGATTGACATACTTAAATTATAATTCAAATTGTAGTAACACAAGTAATTCATTTGTAAATGGCAAAATGTTCTTATTTTATTTATTATCAAGGTAAATCAAATGAATCTGATATTAACATATATGTTTTGTAGCCTGTGCAATTCAGTGTTCATTTTATTAATACCCATGTAAAACTTACTGCAATTTTAATAATATTATACTAATATGAGTTCTAATTAGGGATAATAATAATGTGATAGTAAAATATACAGTTGTAGCTCTGCCTTGCCGTTAGGTTGTCGCATAAAAAAATTAGGACTAGGAAAATAATGGATAGTAGTTAATATGCAGGCAGCAATGCAGTGTTTGTTTTTCTTCAAAATTTCACATAAAATAATGTTAAAGTAAGGGATCACGCCATGCGTAGACTCATTACATTTACAGTTTATAATTTCGCTAATGCGGGTAATGCTAATGGTTGTATTGTAAATGAAGCGTCTGAAGAAACAAGAAGACGCGCAACGTCAATGATAGCCTATACAGACAGAAGACATTCTTCCCAAGAACCATACCAGAGTGGAACAGCCTTCCTCATGAAATCACCAAAGCTCCTGCTCCTGCCTCCTTTGAGACCAGGATCTGCACTCTCCTCAAACTCTGATGTGTTAACGAAAGTGGGTAAATGAAAGCTGGAGCTGTGCCGGTCGGGGTCTAACCCCGGTGACCGCTACGGCAGCCGGATTGGTCTGGCCGGATACTCCAAGTAGTTGACACATCACCCACTCTTTCCCACTTCTCTTGTTATGACTCAGGGCCTTTTTACATACTGTTTTTATACATATTTAAAAAAACTAACTTATTCGTTTATAAATTTCTATTTTAAATGTATTTAATAATTTATTTATCTTTTAATCCCTAGCGCATCAACTATTATTTTATTAAGCACAGCAGCCCCTCAAAGTGCAGCAAAATCTCCGAGCAGACTCGATCTGCTCAACGGATGGTGGCTGCCTAACACAAAGAAGAATGACCGTAAGAACATGTAAGCGGGCGATATTACAGTTTGTTCAATAATAAATGTTTCATACCTCGTTCTCTTGCGCTGCTATTCGATTTCGTTAATAACAGCCGTAGCGTATATCATCATTGTAAAGATATGGACATAGTATGCAAAGACTACTACACAACAACGTTAAAAATGTCCATGTTTATTTTGGTTAACTATCTCGAACAAAATGTAACTAATATCAACAATACCTGCGCATGCGTACTGTGCAATCACTGGAACGCTCTGTTGGTAGGCGTGGTGGTGAACACGAGATACGACTTCACGAGGTGATTGGAACGCAGCAGCAGCTCCCCAAGCCCCCCCCCCCAGTTATGACGCTGTGTTCACCACGATGTCAAGTTCAAGGTCGTGGTTCGTTTATGGAAAGTGAAAATGGCAGCCACTAACAACCTCGTGTTTAGGAGTAGTCTTAGTGGTAGACGAACTGCACAAGCAGTTCGCTTTACCACAGCGAAAAAAAGGCAAGAGGCAGATCTAAGCCATGGCTTCAGTTAGAAGCGAACGAAGGATATCAGCATGTTGAGGCTAGGCGTGTATTGGAAGAAGAATACTGAAGAGAAGATCTGTTGAAAATGTGGTGTTCATCGTGCAAAACGTACGATTACAGCAATGGTTGCTCAGTGACATCTGATAGTGGTCATCACACATGTGACATGACTTGTGCGACGCTGTTCAGTATTATGTGTACATCAATTGAATATGTACCTGACTTTTGATTTATTGGTCCTGTCAAATAAAAACTGGTATCAGATGCCAGCTTTTGCTGTAATATTTATAGGTTAAATAAGTTTATATAATAAAATACGATAAAGTTTTTTTCAAAAAAAATTATTTATATCTTACTTGAATTAAAAAATTGCTACACAAAATGTGCAATTGCTAATCAATTCCCAAATTGATTAGCAATTGTTGCTAATCAAAATTTTCAAAACAAAATGTTCCCTGCATAATAACTGCTGCTTATGCTCTACATAACATGTTAACAGAGGATATGATTCAATGTAATGAACATCCAGATGGATGCCCAAGGTTTGATGACAATAATGAGTAAATAGGAAGTAAATGAACATTCTTATTATACCTCATTTGTCTTAATCTACATTTGAAATGTACCACTTATTCCACTACATATATCTTATTCCTTACCTAAAATGATCTTTGTAGTATTGTGTATATTGTATACGATGGGTACCATTTCTTAGCCGGACAATCAAATAATATTATGGTTTTACCTTCAACGATTTTATATATGTATTCAATTTGTACATTATTATTTCAATGTTTCCTAAAGACTATCTCTATCTTTGTTTCATTGTCATTGAACAGTTGTCTGTTTCTATATTCATTGACTTTCATGAACCACTGGCATTTCATCAACAAGTTGGGTTTTTTAAACAGCATTTCTTTGTATATATTTATTAACATATTTTGTTTATTTTCTTTAAGGACTTTATCTTGTTAGATAATGCAGTGGTGATGAAATCATCATATGGCACCAAAGTAAGCGATTTGTTTAAATTGTTCAAGGGTGTTTGTAAATTATTTAAATATGATTGTAGTTATAACTAGTGACATGTTAACTACCTTATTGTCACATTTAATATTACTGTAATTCCTCCTCTGTGCATATAATGTACTACAATTGTATACATGTTAAACAGTATTACTGTTTATGTTATGAAGTATGTACATTTCAATGTAGTGACATGTTAACATTGCAATTTTCAAATAGATTGTACTTTTCAGACCTATTTATAATGTACTGTAGTTGGGTAAGAGTTAGGAAATTATAATTTGTTCTTATGGACAATCATATATATATGTCTACACAATATGTAGGAATTAATTGTTTAATTTATATTGTTCATATATGAATTGTCAAATATAGCCTTGTTTAACATTATTTTCATTATTGTATTATAGACATAACTTCAAATTTCACATGAGTACATGGTTACTATAGTGATAAATTGTAATATGTTTAAATGTGTGCTTCATAATCTTGCATGTATAATACTACAGAACCTGGATTATTTCATGTTAAGATAATTTACAAACAAGTCTGTATGCGATAGACATGTAAATGTTGTGTTCACATTGCGTGAACATGGGCACGGCTGGTTTGTTTGTGAAGAACGTTGTGAAGATGTTTACCAGAGAGGTGATGACATATCAGCGAATGTCACAATAAAATATGTGCTCTAATTTGCAGACATAAACTTACCCATGTGTACTGTATCAATGTATGTCTCCACTTCTTTATTTATGTGATATGTCACGCATGACAGCTAGTTGCCAAAGCATTGTGGCATTTGGCTGATACCAAAATATACAATTAAGGGTCTTTATAATTGTGACAGCAGAGTCACCTGCATGCAACACTGGTAGTGAAGTGTAATATACATAACAGTCACACAAGTGTTTCAGTGTAATTATAATATTTTAATAAAATATTAAATGTTGACATATACATCATGCAGGTTTACAAATACATACATGCTTCACAACAGTCATATTATTGACAGAACTCCATAATTTTGACATTACTACTTTAAATTGAAAGTGTGAGCTGGCCTTTCATTGTAGATGGGGAGATGCACATTTAAATAAATCATATACAATGTTCAAAAAATTACGTATATATATATACACACACACACAGGTATGTATATATTATTAATGATGATGTGATATTACATAAGTCGGTTATACTTATAAAAACAACCTATATTTCTGGAAACATTGATACTTGCCATAACTTATGTCGTAAGAACATTATATAATATATGATTTCATGACGAGTAACAATTTATTTTAAAAATAAAAATGTTTCTACCAGATTTTCAAAAAATAGTAATATTTGTTAAGTTTTGTTATCTGTTATTATGCTGCTCATGTTTAGGACAACTACATATTCTTAATCTTTGTCTACACAATAAATCAGGTGACGTTAAGGTCAAATATGAAGAACATTACGATATACTACACGAAATTGATATCCATACTGTTTACATGTTGCACGTGGCAATGACATGGGCGATATTACAACAATATACATTGTCACACAAGAAATACAGCGAATCACAATAACTTAGCATGATCTGCATTCTTCTTGGCATCGGTCTTGCTTGATCATTGTTTTATTGTTATGGTTATCGTATCAATTTTTAAGATCACAAATAATTTGTATCCATGATCGATTTGTCGTTCAGGAAGGTGAAGGTCGCCCACTATTTATGACAAGTAAACTCGGGCACCTTCGTTACTTTCAAGTTCACGACTTGTGAATACGACTTGTGTGGTGTTTGGAATGCTATTTACGAGTCGTAAAATCGTAAGTCTTGACACTGTAAGAATGTTAATGCTAGCATAAATCGTACGTGATTGTTGCAAAGCACTCAAAGCCGCTCCCCATCCACCTGTCCAGCAAATAGCGGCCTACGCCCACCAAACACTGCTAGACATTACAGTGAGTTACAACTTAATGTAAATACTATGTTTGTCTTGTCTTGTCTTGCTTGAGTACTGGCCAACTCTCCTTAGGAGTCATACGGTCAGGGCTGGTGCGCATGATAGGTTATTAGTCGTGCATTAAGGCTTGTCTGATTTTCTGTGGCTCTGTAAATTTAATGTTGGCTATTGCATCTGGTAGGGAATTCCAATATTTTATTGTTCGGGGGAGTTACCCGGGCAATGTTGTCTCGACAAGCATCATGATTGACCAGCGTTGAGATTACGACATCCTTTATTTTAGGTGATATTCGCCGAAAACTGTACGTACCCAGCACCGGCGAGAGCGTGTTCAGACGTCAAATGTATCCAACCGCAGCAACGGGAGTAAACACATGTAACTGCCGCCGTGGTTCTACAGTGTGACTGTACGCGACTGCGCATGCATCGCTTGGCCAATGTTTCATCAACCAAGACGAGGACCTGGGCCTAGTTTTAATTACTACAATCAACGCGTTGGATTTAGGACTACGGTTGGCCGAATGCGGCCGAATGTGCTAAGGGAAATAAAAGGCACTTGTGTGAACAATTAATATAGTGAGTTAATACTGCATGTTTTTATTTACTTGTATTTCATGTACACACATAAAGGACTTTGGTCTGAAATAAACATTATTATTATTATTACTAATAATCTGACCATTTGCAACTATAATCAGACTCAGACTGTTTATTACCAAGTAGCATTTAAAATGTACGAGGAATTCTTGGCGTTGTGGCGTCAACATACATACACACTTGTCTTCCCTGACCGCCCATCATGCACACGCAAGATATACAATCAGAAACAATATGAAACTGCTAAAACTAGTATAAATTTAAACCCAGGCCAACTGCCAACGTATTTTAACGTACATCTGTTGACATAAAGTGAACTTGGTAACATAATATTAATATCGTCTGAACATCAGCAATGTCACGTCAGTGGTTTACACAGAAGTTATTTTCAAAGTGGGAGATTCTAGTGAAATCTGACCGTTCCCGACGGCTGACTCACTGAGACACTTCCCTCCCCAATGCTTCAGAAATATAACTTGTATTATGCGCTTAGAGCTTCTTTGACCGTGACGCTGCGGTGGCGTGTCGAATGTCCCTGTTTCCTCGTCATATAATATGAATATACCAGCTCATACGGTGGTTTCTCGTATTCCCTTTCATTCAGAGTTTACCAACTGTCATACTGCCGCCATATAGTGCACCAAGCGGACGTAACACGTTTAGTAGTTACAGCGCCAAAACAGTTTCGGCGACGCAATCGAAAGTATTGTTCTTAGTTTGGCGAATATTATTGGGAAGAGTAGGCATTAGTGATGTCCGGCTTTCTATCGCAATGGCACTGTATGTGCTATTTAAATTGTGTGTTTCCAGAAGGTTGTTCTAATAAACTCCTAGCGTAATATTCTTGATTGTATTATGGTTGTTAATGGTTAGTTTTGATTAACGCTGTTAGATGCCTTTTATTTCCTTTTTTTAAATGTTGTAGCGCATCTGTAGTGTTTTACGTAAACCACTACTTGCATAACGTAGCCGTGGGATTGGAAGACGAAGACAAAGTGCTTTAGTTAGCTATACGTTTGATGTCATTAGGCCTAATAATAAAATAGAGGGGGAGCGAAGAGGCTCACTGTCAGACACGGAGACATCCTCGAGCGTCAGGGGCGTTGCTGATTACATCGATCAGGCTCTGCTTCAGGCTCAAGCATCATCATCACCATCAGCGGTACCTCGAAACTACGATGATGTGCGCCAGGGGTTGGTCGTGGGTTCTCGTTTTGCAAATCTTGTTGTATACTTGCCAACTCTCCAGTGAAATCCGGAAGTCTCTCGGATTTTGGGTGTATCTCCCGGAATATAGGCAAATATCCTGGATTTTCTCTGAAAATCTCAAACATCACCCCCCCGTCTTCCGATGTAAAGATCCGAGACAGCGCGACACGAGAAGCGTGCTTAACCTCTGTCGAATCTCCCAGATTTCAACAAAAAGTTGGCTGGTATATTGTTGCAATGTGGGCAGGAGGTTCCGGGTGGAATGGAGACGTGTACGTGTTGAGACATGTCCTCCTTTCTCTTCTGCCGCTCCTCCACCTCGTGAAGTAGGCGGTCAGTCTCGAATTTGGCCTATGCCTGGTGGGTGCTACAGTGCCAAATTAGACGGTCCACAGCCATGTCCTCCCAAGTCTTGATGTTGACCTGGCTTTTCTTCATGTAGCATTTGGCAATGCTTTTGAAACGTTTCCTCTGGCAGCCCCGTGTTGTCGAACCATGCGTCAGCTGTGAGAACAATATTTGTCGGGGAGGCGGAAATCTAGCATTGTGACACAGTTGGCTGTCCAACGGGGCTGATTCTGCACGAGAATTTCAAGACAAAGCGACTTCGTAAGTAGGTGAAGTGTTCAACAAGTTCTAGGATTCTTCTAGATACTTTGATTTCGGGAGGTCGTTTATTGTTGTCTGGAGTGGGTTAGTGGATGACCTTGGTTTTTCTGATGTTGATGGAAAGTCCTAGACTTTGGTAGGGTTTCGTAAGGAGGTATAGGTGTCACAAAGTGGTTTGAGTAGAATTAGTCTGGCTCAAAATTAAAGGGTTAATTAATAAACTAGTAGCTTCCTGTATAACATGAGTATAACATGTGATGCGGCGATACACTGGCGCGGGAACGAAATCAATGTTGGAGGAGATGAGAACCCGAGCTTCAGCACCATTACACTCCTCTGTCTGATCATGACATTTGAAGACGGGGAGATTTGCTGTTGAAAATGTTTTGCCCATAATTTCAGCTCCTTCGGCTCTGCGATTGATGACATCGGAAGACGTTTGGGGGGGGGGCGGGCGGTGGTTTATGTCGTGCTGTTGAATATTTTTTTCGCGGCGACGTTCAACATTTGCTAAGCTCACCAGAAGCCTCCAGTTGCACCTCCCTCGCCAACAAAACCACCTTGTCGCTCTCAGAAAGCCGAGATTCTGGGGGCAGAACCATATGTCTGCCCCCAGTAAAATTCCGGCGCCTATGCAACTGTAGTTAATGATCCTTCAAAACGAAATCTTCACTATCATATAATACCCATGCATATTTAATCTTCATGATACCAATGACTGAATATTTAGTGTAAATGACACTCACACACACGCACATGCACACGCATCACACACACATATGCATACGCACCATACACACACCTGCACACACACACACACACACACACACACACACACACACACACACACACACACACACACACACACACACACACACACACACACACACACACACACACACACATCAGCACACCCACGAAAACGCACACATACACACGCACATGCACACGCATCACACACACACATATGCATACGCACCACATACACACACACACACACACACACACACACACACACACACACACACACACACACACACACACACACACACACACACACACATCAGCACACCCACGAAAACATACACACGCACATGCACACGCATCACACACACATATGCGTACGCACCACACACACAGAGAGAGAGAGAGAGAGAGAGAGAGACACACACACACACACACACACACACACACACACACACACACACACACACACACACACACACACACACACACACACACACAAACACGAAAACACACACATGCATAATATTATTATATATATTATAATAATATATTATACTATTATTATATTAACAGAGCCAATGGTCTCCGTCTACAACCAACTGCGTTGCATTATAGTAAAGAGAGCGGATGAAGAGGTTACCGACCTGGGGAAAGTGGCTGGGTTGGAATGTTGCCTAACAGAAAGACTGGTGAGAAACCGTATGAGATGCACAGGCCACTTAGCAAGGATGAATACAAACAAACTTGCAAAGAGAGCAGAGGCGGAATAACACCAAGGATGCAGGAGAAGTGGGAATGCCACAACTGAGACGGGAGGACGGTGTGAGGAGGGACATGAAACGAACGTGTAAGGAAGAAAAATGGAGAGAGGGGCTGCTGACAGGAAGTAATGGAGAAAAAGAACAGAGCGAGTGGTTCGATCTGACCACCACCCATATAGGCCTACAGGAAACAAGGAGGAAGAACAGAATAGCTGCACCTAAACCACACGCTATGATAACGGAGTAAGTGCCTTGTCTAGGCGGACACCAGCGCCATATAAGACCACATACTGTTGTCATTATCATCAATCATTCATTGCTTTAGGACAATCACAAGTGTAGCCTAACAGCAGTTGCTGCTGCCTTTGTGTTATTCCATGGTCGGTGTTTATTGCAACATCGATCGCGATGGGCTTGGCGCGTGACTGCGTGATAAAGGACACATACACGACACAGTAATAAACCCGATACCTTCCGCCAAAATGCTGACCTTGTTCAAATACCAAGCCACTGCACACTTCGCGACACGCACTAAAATCCGGATGACAACAAATTACAGCCGGTTACGAAAACACACACGTACACACAGAACAATAACCACCCTGGCATTGAGCAGCCTCAGCGCCAACTTGGCGATAACGTTATGAAAAAAACTTACTTGTTGACTAAAACTCCGCAAGACTATCACATTGTCAGAACCATGGAGCCGCTCACTTAGCATCTATGTTACGGCAACGAAAATAATGAAGCAGGTTTCTCACAATAAGTTCTGGCAACTGCACAATTCAGCAGCAATAACAGAAGATGTAACTATAACACAACTGCAGAAGTATGTCCCGTGATCGTTCATGCCACACAGTATCATGCTGACGGGCATATATTTAAACAGCAATGCTAGAGAACTACATATCGGAACGGCTAGTCGAACCACAAGTCAGGCGTTACCTTCTGATTGGACTGCAAAAGTACTCAATAACTTGGCGGTCTCGTTTACTGTTCGGGTTGGCGTACGTGCTTAATTGGGTTAGCCAATGTGGTGTTAAACTCGGTGTAACCTTCTCTCACAAAGCAGCTTGGGTTTAAACTGAATATCTCCGGGATACGCAACGGGTACCAAACCAATGAGACACTGTGCTGTGGGCCTTTTCTTGACCAGAACTATTGTTAACTTACGGCCAGGTAACAGGACATGTTTAGGTAAGTATACTGTCAAACAGCACAACACGAATGGAGTGAAGGCCGTTTGAAATAGTATCCAGCAGTGATATATGCATATACATGTATATTCCGTTATAACAGCGCGTAGCATGCTAAGAATATGTGGGGAGGAACTGTATTCTACATGGACAATGGCGTGTTATGATTTATCAGAAACCAGTCGAGTTCGTAATGTTGGAACCAACTAGGCAACGGAAATAAATAACTAATGTAAATGACATAAATATTAATTATGTTTTATGTCATTAATATAATGAGCTATGGTTTGAGTTAGTTATTGTTGAGGTTGAGACTAATTATAGCTTAATCGTTGAAACTAATCAGACGACTGGAATACATAATTATTCATTATTGTTAAGATTATTATTAGTTATGGTTGGTGTAAATCGTGGTGGGTTAGAATTATATATACCATTAGTCAATCCCTGGTCATGTACCTTGATTCTAGAAATTCTAATCTAGCCAGGGAAATGACTTTAGGAGGAAACAAGATAAACTTCGCCACCTCTTGTAAATACCTTGGGCATGTCATTTGTAACGACTTATCGGATGAGGCTGACATTCAAGCCAAAGTGAGACTTCTTTATGCCAAAAGTAACATGTTACGGCAAAAATTTCATTTTTGCTCTAGGTCTACTGCTGTAAAGAATAAACTGTTTACTGCATATTTCAGTAATATTTATATGGGGTAATTTTAGAAAAGCTAATTTTCAGCAATTTATTGTTGCCTATAACAATTCATACAGAATATTGAACAATCTGCCGAGGAGATGTAGCGCTAGCCACATGTTTGCTAGAGCTAATGTAAAATCATGTAAATGTGTTATCAAAACAGCTATTTTGGGCTTAAACACGAGGATTAACAGGTTTGTTAATACAATTATTCAGAGTATTGTTACTAGCGACATATACAGTACATCGCAGTTGCGGCATCATTGGATCAAGGCTCTGTATAATTTTTTAATAATTTTTTAATATCCAATTTTTATTAACATATTTATTTTTTATCTTTATTTATTTATGTTTCTATTTTATATGGATTTTTTTTATCGATGTACTTTTTCCTTCCAATATGGACACAGTGCTTGTGTGAAATAAAAACATTATTATCATTATAAACAATCAGACGATAGAAATAAATAGTTAATCTGAAATATCCTTATTAATTATATTAAAGTATATTATCTAACCCCCAAACATAGCTAACTATGTTTGGGGGTTAGAGTAATCGTTGGTACCAATCAGACGACTGGAATAAATATTTTATGTGAAATGTCATTATTCATTACAGTTAAGGTTATTAGAATTATTAGTTATGGTTGGAGCCAGTTATGATTAGGGTAATCATTGGGACCAATCACATGATGGGAATAAATGGTTAATGTGAAATGTCATTATTCATATGGGTTAAAACTATTAATGTAATTAGTTATGGCTAGAGTAAGCTAAGGTGGGTTAGGATGATATATATTGCATAATCGTTACAATCAATCAATCAGACGATGGGAATAAATAGTTAGTGTGAGATTATTAATTACGTTAAGGTTATTACCATCACCTGTGGTTGGAGTTAGGGTAATAGTTGGAACCAATCAGACGACGAACGAGAACACATACTTAATGTGAAATGCCATTATTCACTAGGGTTAATATTATTATTATTAGTTATGATTGGAGTTAGTTATGATTTGAGATAGGGTAATAGCTGGAAAGAATCAAATGACGGGAATAAATAGTTATTGTGAAATGTTATTATTAATTAGTGTTAAGATTAATATTATGATTACTTGTTTGGAGTCAGCTATGGTTGGGGTTGGTAATTGCTCGGCTTGTTTATGGTTACGGTTAAGCTCTCAACGATTACACCGACGACCTCACTGTATTTATATATTTATGAACTAATACTTCAAAATATCTGTTTCATTTTACTAACCTAGATCTATCCAGCCAGTAATTACACTAACGTGATTATATGATTAAGCCTACAGCGGTTTATTTAGGATCTCTGGGGAACAAAGCCGTACATGAGCCTCAAGTACATCTCCAAAGCTATTAACTTCGCCCACCCCACACAATATTTTTAATATGACCATCCCCCGGACCTTTTCCCCAGACGTCCCCCCGCTGAAGTAAACAATTAAAAATAATAAAATGACGCTATTCGATTTCGTGCACTCCATGAACTTGTCGCTTTATTAATAACATCAGTCTGGTGTCAATAGCTTTGTTTTTAATCTTTACGTAACCCTTATTACCAAGATATCCTACCCCATGTAAAGTTTCTCATCGCTTGCCCGGATGCCCCCGACCTCCAATCAAGCGAGACGTGCTTTATGAATGGCCCCAAACACATAGAAATTGAAAAATCGAGAAAAATGTAGGGGGTACTGTTTTGAACACAGAACTACAGTAGTGTTTTGAGGGTATGCTCAAAACACTAAAGTAGTGTTTTGAAAGTACGCTCAAAACACTAAGGTAGTGTTTTGAAAGTTCGCTCAAAACATTACGCTAGTACTTTGAAGGTACGCTCAAAACACTACCGTAATGTTTTCGAGGGGTAGTGTTTTCAACTTACTACACGGTTCGGGCCAAATTTCTAGGTGCGTGCATGACCCTAACGTGTGTGGTGTGTGTGGTCGGGTGTTACTGCTATGCCATGTAAATGCGGACATCTAGGTCCGTGAATATACCGTCTTTTCCTTTTTCGTTTTGAAATTTGCGAACGAAAAAGGAAAAAGCAAACAATGTTCGTTTTTTGTTTTCATATCTGAAGTACGAAAAAGGAATACAATCTACTAATCGCGGTATTTCTAATACACGTTAGAAAAACAAAATAACGATAAAACAAACCGTTTTTCGTTTTCACTGCACCAGAACAGAAAGCGAAATACGACTACAGCCAGTCTCACTCGTTTTTCGTATTTGCACTTAGGAATTTTCGGCTGCTTTACCGTTTCGGCTAGGCGGCAAAAGTTGGTGGCTTCGGCAGGACAATTCGGTGCAGTTCATATCCCCCATTACCCGGCAGAAGGAACTCAAATGGAAGTATGTTAGCTACATTACAAGTTTGACCGAGAGAAGAGGCGTCGAACCATGTGTCAACGACATCGTGACACTTATCACATACCTATGGGTCCGATGGGCTAAATGGACTGGCTTGATCGTCATAACTTCAGGGTACGGTACAACCCAGAACCGAATGGAACTTGCCAGTTCGAGGCAATAGCCGACCAGCTTAGCCGCGTCGGGATTTTGAGATCTGGACGCACCTTGCGTGCAGAGATCGTCAGGGACATTCAACAGTACCCACACCTCAGGGATGGTTCATCGCTAACTAACTTCTTGGATAATCAGAATTTAATGTCATATTTCCAAACGATGGCCCAAGACGGTACTTATGGAGACCATATTACTCTTCAGAGATGCTCTATGATTTTCAATGTACAGTTTATAGTTTTATTGTCTTTGGGATCGGCTGCTACCTGCTGCGCCGCAGTAACTTCACCTTCTCCACTGTCTCGGCTGTGAACTCATTGCATGCGAACAAACACTGGAGGACAGTGCTGTTGAATTTTTTTTACTTGGCGCCGCTGCTGTCAGTTTACCTTCTCCAGCTTCTCTCCGCTGTCTCCGCTCAAATTATGACATCCGAAGACGGGGGGAGGGGGTACTTCGGAATTTTGTTGGCCTATATGTCTACCCTCCAATTACACACACCTTTCACAGTCCACAAAAATACACATTAATCGTCTCATAAAATTTACATTTCCACCCGCCATTGACTCTCGCCACAAAACAAACATGTATGTCTGCCCCCCAGAGAAATTCCAGGGGGGTAGCTGGCCCCCTACCCCGTTCTTTCTCGTCATTGTGAAGGATGTCAGCGCATGTTCTGATTATAAGGTCATCTGAAGAATTGCGAAATGGACGAAATGGAAAAAAACCGGACAAAATGGACTAAGTCCACGAAATCCACGAAATCGACTAAGTCCACATGAAATGTCTGTGTTATTACATTATCAGTCAAAAATATTACAGTACTGGGCAGGATTTTTAATACATTATCGGTTGATTGTATTATAGTATCGGGCACTTATTACATTATCGGTTGATTTTATTAAAGTATCAGGCACTTATTACATTATCAGTCAATTATTACAGGAACGTATTACATTATCAGTCGATAATTACGGTATCGGTTATAACAACATGTACGAGCTTTGCGTCGACAAACATTCTTCAGTGAAATATCCTAGATTAAAGGCTATTCTCGATGCGCTGTAAATAAAACTGCCGAGTAATGGTCCCTATATAAATACCAAAACGCAAGATCCGCAGAAGAAATTGACATACGCCACTAATTGATTGAATAAACATGGAGCATCGCGGCAAACCATCTCATTTTTTATAAATTAATATTTTTGTACCATCAGCAGATTTTACAGAAACATAAATCTACAGCAATTGCTGATTCGTTGACGTTTCACGGTGTTTACGCGGGTGGGTTTTTCCAGAATGCTAAATATAAACTAATAACGGTGATACATGTACAGTTACCTCCGAGTAACTGACACCACGAAGGTGTTAAGACGTGCACGTATGTCGAAACGTGTGATTAATCGCGTAGGCAGTATACCCTAGCTATTATACATAGGACAGACCTTGGCGTGGACAGTTAAAGTCGCCACAGCTACAATGGGGGTAGCGGCGTGAGGACTTCAGCGATACGACTTGAGAATTCGCAGTTTGACAAAAGCAGAACTTCTGAGAAAATGAACCCGTTTAGGTTCTACGCCAGCTGCTTGTTGGTCGTATGTCTGCTGGATGTTGGTCCTCGAGCGTGCAGTGCCGAACGAAGTGAGTACTATGAACGAACGAATGAATGAATGAATCTTTCTATTATCTGATATGACACCCCATATGTATATATGTTAAATAGAGAAAGATAAGCAATAATAGAAGTAAACATGTGACCTACATACACGCATATGCCTAGAAAACTCTACCAAATCAATACTAAAATAAAATCGCATTTTTAAAACTTGGAGCGCACGTTTAACATAAACATATGTTATGCAAAAATATGGGACGATTTCGACAAAGGTCTAACAAATATGCGCACCATCAACAATTTATATTTGTATTTATTTGTAGTTGAATATTACTTCGTTGCAAGCACGTCACTAAAATATATGCACAATGATAAGAGAGGGAGGAGGGACCGAGAGAGTTGGGGAGAATGGGAGTGGGAATGGAGGAGGGGAGGTACTGGGAGAGTAGGAAGGATGGCAAAGGAGTGGAGGACTTATGGCACAAGGAACGAGTGGGTAAAGATGAAAAGAATTATAACACGGACGAACGGAGAGAGCCAGGCGAAAGGAAACAAGCATGAAGACTATTAGCCCGACACATCAGACGCTCTAGTACATCAACTGTCCAATTCTGATTTCTACCTCTCATATATATCGGCACATCAACCAGCACACACTTTGTCTGTGATTATCGCCCTCTTCTGAAAACGCCGCAGATCGTTAGCTTCAACACGCTTGCATTGCATGGTCCTCTTGTTGGATTGGCATAAGTAAAACAAGTTTCTTATTGTAAACACTTAGTGCATGACTTAGTTTTGGAACGAAATCCCTAAACGTTTAATACAAGAGCAATAAGAACATCAACAAGAACGCTCTAGGATTAAACTTTGAACGACACACCACATTTTTGTAGACAATTCGTTACCAGCAAATTGTGCAGAGATGGAGAATGGCGGTGCGGACACAGATGGCGTCTACACCATCTACCAGAGCGGTCAGCCACTGCAAGTCTACTGCGACCTCACGACAGACGAAGGTGGATGGACGGTGAGAACACGCACGCACGCACGCACGCACGCACGCACGCACGCACGCACGCACGCACGCATGCACGCACGCACGCGCGCACGAGCAATCACACCATGCACACACGCATACGCATACGCATACGCATACGCATACGCATACGCATACGCATACGCATACGCATACGCATACGCACACGCACACGCACACGCACACGCACACATACACATACACACCACACACACACACACGCAGGCACGCACGCACACACGCGCGCACAAACGCGTGCGCGCACACACACACACACACCAGTTTTCTAATTGATGTGTTGTAGATCACTCACATCATTAACTTTAATAGTAACAACAATATGAGCATAGCTAACACCTCTTGCACCACGTGATAAGGTGGCGAGATACGAAATTTACTATTCCTTGTGTAGATATCATCTGTCAAAATAAGACTTCCGAAAATCCGAGAGAACGTCTTGACATTCACCCGCGAACGACCAATATGGATATGGAGACTATCCAAAAGCAAACATGTGTTTTGGTGACGTGACCAGTTAAGGTCTTAATGTTTAAATCCTACATCCTACTCGAAAACAGTCCAGGAAGGAATGTGCAAGACCGAACACCAAGGGAACACGTGGGACGGTACATTTCCTTACTGTCGCCCATGTCGACTTTGCTGAAATGCAACCTCCAACTTAGAAATGATAGCCCCAATTTCAAAACTAGAGTAAACTAACTCACCCGGTGAGCATGGAGTGAATGCTGCTTAGACAGGTCAGTTACTTGCTCGTTTCTGTATCGACGATGACGTAGTCATTTTTGTATCATGTTTGAGGAACCCCGATTCAATATTTTGACGGATAGACACCTGCTTCATTCTGTAGTACTCTTTTTCCACAAATTGCTCGCTCTCTGTTGAACTTCAGGACTTTCTCGTGAACAATGTTTTACAATAACCACAACTAGTGGCCCAATCTTGTTTGGACACGTGATACAGTAGAAATAGTATCTTACCATCTTTGTACAGCTATGACACTACTAGCTGGGCTGCACTCTCCATATAATAGCATAATAGGTGTTCTAGGTACAAACAAAACTATAATGTAACACCAGCGCCGTTACTAACACCACATTATCATGTTATATATGCATGTACTGTGCAGGGATTGACGTATCAATACCAAAGAAACACTCAGTAGCTCTTCCTTGTTAAGCCATTTTACACACACGTCCGAGGAAATTATCCGGTAATTTTTTATGCAACCCACACAGACAACTGAAATTGAAACAATTGTACAAAAGCTTAAAACTAAAAGGATTTGACGGCTTATCCACTAAACTACTACAAGCGACCATACATGAAGTAGCCACTCCGCCTGAGCATATATTAAATCAATCATTTTGGTTACGGGCACTGTTCCTGACAATTTAAAAAACCGCAAAAGTAATTCCTGTTTTCAAATCAGGTAACAACAAAATGTTTAAAAGTTATAGACCTATAAGTATTCTACCTGCGATTTCTAAAATAATGAAAACAACTGTATGCAATATATTAATCATGATTTTAGAAAAAATATAACATTCCATATAAACACCAGTATGCATTTCGTGCAAAACATTCTACTATTCACCCAATGCTCAAGGATATTGCAGATGCAAACTAAAAAAAAAAAAAAGACCCTACATTGGCTGTGTTTCTGGACCTATCAAAGGCATTTGATACAATTAACCATGATATTTTACTGTACAAATTAATTTTGTTTGGAATTTGGGGAATAAGTAATAAATAGTTTGCCAGTTATTTATTAAATTGAAAACAATATACTGAGATACATAAATGTCAATCATCGCAAAAAAATTATAAGTGGAGTACCCCAAGGTTCCATATTTGGATCAGTCTTATTCCTCATTTATATCAATGATACAACTAACTATACGGCTTTGAATGTATTGTCTTTTGCGGACGACACAACTGTATACCAATCAGATCCTCGTGTTGACACTTCAATAAACAGTATAAACCAAAAATTGATATATTTATACGACTGGCTTTGTGCCAATAAACGACGATTAAAAAAAATTAAATTATCGAAAATTAGTTTTTGCCATATTCCAATAGGTTTGTTTATTTACAATCAAGATAGTTCACGTTTATAATAACGACATACCTCTATATAAGTTTTATTTGTGGACAACGTTTGCCTCTATCAAACAATAAATACCGTTGTTCAATCTTTGATTGCCAGTTACAGGAAATGTTATTTATTGGTTTTGCGTTCACCATATATCAGGTAATAAAAATGTCAGGATAGTCACTTTTAGAATGTTGTATTCAATATCACGTTCTCCACATAACTACAAAAATATAGTTTTAATAAGTTGCACACATTTTTATGATTTAGTATTTATAACGAAAAACATTGATTTTTTTGACAATTTATTAAAATTAAAATAAAGCTTATCATTTACCAATATTTAAGATATGCGGTTATAATTACATAACAACATATATTGTAGATATGACAAAGAAGGAATGATGATCTCATCTTATTTGTTAATGACAGGAAACCGTGCGCAAGGTATAGTACATATTCCCATTGTGGCAGACATTTTGTTTGTTACCATGGCAACACGGAGTCTGAGCGAAACACGTTCCATACATGTTTTATTCCCAGTGTCTCCCACGCATTTTTAATCATTCATAAAAGTGACTGATCAGATTCTCACATAGCCGAGAAGTGTTTTCTTGTTGTCTGGGGTCCATTTTAGCCAACTACACTAATGGTTTGGTTTCACCACTAAATTCCCACGCGATCACACATGCTCCCTGATTGTTATTTACAGTCGGCTGTTATGCTCATTTAACACAATTGAATTTCGAAAGCGATATCGGCGATATAACAAACTATTGCGCACGCACAAACACATGCATATGAATATATATATATATATACATTTATGTGTCAATTTTATGTAAATATATTTTTGATTCGGAGACAACGAAGGCCTAATCACTAATATTGCATTACATGTGAAATAAAACAAATTGAGTATCTATTTCATTCACCCAGAACACATTTGTTCACCAAATGAGGTAAACACCCCGCATAGGGTTAAAGATACAACTAACATTTCCAATCCACAGGTATATATATATATATACATCATAGGTTCGCTTTATGTCTCGCCTTGGTCTTGTCCTGTGCTCCACAGGTATTCCAGCGACGTCTCAACGGTTCAGTTGATTTCTACCGTGGCTGGAGCGACTACAAGAAGGGCTTCGGTTCGGCAAGTGGCGAATTTTGGTTGGGAAACGACCACATTCATTTGCTGACTAGCAACGGCAGCTACGTTCTTAGGATTGACATGGAGGCGTTCGACGGGGAGACAAGATTCGCCGAATACGTAGGATTCTCAATCGACGCAGAATCGACCAACTACGCTTTGCGATTAATGGCTTATCTTGGGACGAGCAGTGCGGGTGAGTACTATAATTTATATGTGTTTGTGACGATCTGAGTATATAATAATACTATACACACACGCATGCACGTACGCACGCACGCACACACGCACGCATGCACGCACACACACACACATACACAAGCTGTTCACCAGTTGAACAAACACTTTCATTTTTCAATCTATGTAGTTCTTGCTTATATATATACGGTCTCTGCCGCACTTGTCGCAGACATAGGCAGTTGGCTGAGACGAGAATGCAAGATTGGTACATCTTTGCTTTCGGTGGTCCCTCTTTTCAGCCAGTTGTGTTGTTCTTTTGTCTTCTCTTTTCAGCCAGTTGTGTTGTTCTTTTGTCTTCTCTTCTCATGCCTGTTTTATTGGTCGACTTCCAATGAGTGTGATCATCAGCGGCTGTTTCTGAGCTGTTTACATTGATTCCCGCCATCTTCATATCCCGTTTACAGACGTATTTGTACCGCAGATGAAGACGGCCAAGAGGACGCGTCACAGTGACATGTTCACCATAGAGTACATCTTTGGGTGTACGACCATCAGTCATTCGATGAACATGGCGGAGCCATCGCAGACGTCGTTGGCTTAACTGTGTGTATATGCTGAAACACGAAGCACGCTCCTGTATTCGTGGCCATGTCCTGCCAGGAGATGCCAATAATGCGTCTGAGGCAGCGAAAGTGAAAGCTATAGCATTCGCCATCATTGAGGCGCAGCGCTAAATATAGTACATGACGTGTGGTACTTTTGCGCGTGCGCGTACATAAACCAAAAAAGAAGGGCAAACATAGACGTTTCGGCATTGTTTACATGTTGGATCATTGGCGATAAACGCTATTGTATTGATGTATTCTAGGTCGCCAGTATAACACTGATTGTTCAGCATGGTTAACAAGCATTGCAGTTATGGGACTAGCAACAGTGATTCAAGATACGCTCATTGACAGCACCAGCATGGTGTTTATTTCTCCCCTTTCCCTAAACTTAGGCTTAGCTAAATACAAGTAAACGTAAAATACGCGATACAATTTGTACCGTTTTAGTTGCAGTTGGTCCGAGGGACGGCTTCACCAAGTTACAACCAATGCCAGGCTCCTGAAGCCTAGGGACCGTTTATCGACTTTACTGCAGCTAGTGTTGTCGATTAAAATTTCAGAATGCATATCCATTGTTTTATAGTTGCACGGCCTAAATTCGTGCACCGTCCAATTCGGTATCCCCCTGGACGTTGTCTCGTTTGACTGCTTCGGTGAAAGTGTATGTTAAACTGGCAGCTACAGCGTCGATGGGCGCTTATTACAAGTCGTTAAAGTTGCAACTAAATATATATTATTCCAGAAATGTTCCGTTTGTTGACATCCTTACCACAGCGTGGCCTACTCTATTAATGAGTTAATTTATTAAATTACTTCTATGATGTATTGTATTGATGTAATGGCCTATTTGGCTTTAATTTAGTATGGTATGTGTTGCTATCGAATTAATATTAATATCATAAGTGTTGTAAAAAGTTTCTGTTGACAACACTACTTATTGTGAACTTACAATAAACTAACTGGTTGGTATTGACAGCCTTATTATGTGTACTTAATTCACAATTGCACATAATACCAGAACTATTACACCTTTCAACTGAATACGAACATCTTTAGTTGTGTTAATGTTATTATATCAGAATTAAGACAACTTAGTAACAATTTGTTTGTATTCAATCGATGACGTAACTAAATAATTCGTAATTTAGATTATTGATTCTTCACTCGAAGGTTTCCTCAGATTTATGTAAAAACAACATTTATTAATGTAATTTAAGAGAATAAGACTACACGCACACACACACGCACGCACGCACGCACGCACGAACGCACACACACACACACGCACACACACACACACACTAATAGTAAACTGTTAATTTTATAATGCCGCGTACCCGGATAAAAAACCTGTCCATATTAAAATACATCATTGGTAAAACATAATAACGACCATAACAATTAAAGAAAGAATACAAATATAATATGTAATATAAAATATACCTTTGTAAAGAAATAACTTACGACCACTTTTCTGCCAGTTTCAAACAAACTTCGCTCGAAGGAAGGTCGCGATATTGCAGCCGCTGCATTAACGATGTATTCGAGTATATTTCTACATTTGCAGGATATAGTTTCGCCACATTGATGTCATTTTCTACTAGCTTATTTTTTGGAAAAGGCGCGGTCGTGCTATTTTTACTGTTGTACGACGCGCTTGTTTGCCCGAGCATTCGGCGTTGCAGCGCGCGTACTAAAAATAGAATGATGTCATGCAGATGTGACGCTTTACTGCCTCAATGCTGGCGAGTTTTTCCAAACTCTCCTGTTTAGTTTGGACATGACTTCGGCAACTTTTGCTATGCGCTTGTTAATTTCAGCATCTAATGACACATTGCTTGTGACTGTGGAGCCCAGGTAGGTGAAGTTATCGACGACATCAAGTGTCACATCGTCAATCTTGATTAATGGTTGTATGACAACGTCATGTCCCATGACATTAGTCGTTTTGATACTGGTAGTCAATCCAAGTTCTTTGCAGGCGTGGGAGAGTCTGTCGATTACTTGCTGGAGATCTTCCTCGGTATGAGTTACCAGCGCAGTGTCATCAGCGAAAAGCATTTTTCGGATGAGGGCTCCACGGACTTTTGTCTTAGCTCTCAACCGGGCGAGGTTAAACAGCTTCCTATCAGTTCTAGTGTGTAGGTAGACACCCTCTATGGATGTACCAAAGGCATATGATAGCATAATTGAGAAGAATATGCCAGACTGTGTTGGTGCCTGAACGAATTCCTGTTTTACTCCGCTGCGGATCTCAAAGGGTTTGGATGCAGCTCCGTCATAGTTGGCTGTGCCTTTCACTTTGTCATGGAAGGAGGAGGTCACACTGAGCAGTTTAGGGGACAACCAATTTTCTCCAGCAGCTTAAATAATCCACTTCTGCTAACGAGATCAAATGCCTTTGTGAGGTCGATGAAGGCAATATACAACGGTCTTCTTTGTTCTCGACATTTCTTTTTGTAGTTGATAAATTGAGAATATCATGTCTATTGTGGATTTTCCGGTTCTGAAGCCACATTGAGATTCAGGATATATGCGTTCAGCCAGAATCTGCAGTCTGGCCAGGGCTACCCGAGCAAAAACCTTTCTCACGATGCTCAACATGGAGCTGCCACGGTAATTGTTGCAATTACCACGATCACCTTTGTTTTTGTACAGTGTTACTATATTCGCATCATGCATATCCGGAGGAACTGCTCCCTCATTCCAACAAAGGCAGAGAACTTCATGCAAATGTTGCAGTAGTGCAGGCTTTCCATGCTTGATGATTTCGGATGGTATGGCATCATTTCCAAGGGCTTTTCCATTGGTGAGTGAGTCAATAACTTTGGTGAGCTCTTCCACTGTCGGTTCTATATCTTGCTCTTCTATAATGGGCAAGCTCTCAATGGTGTATAGTGCCTCCTTGGTGATAGTATTTTCCTAGGAGTATAATTCGAGGTAGTGCTCCACCCATTTGTTCAGTTGTTTATTACTGTCAGTGATGACTTCTCCTGACTTTGTTTTCAGTAGAGCATGCTCTGACTAAGTTGTAGCCAGTAATTATTGGCGCAACGCCGAACAGCCTGTTGGGCTTTGTTCCTAGCAGCTCTTAATGTATTACGATTCGTTTTGTTTGGATCTCTCTTGAACTTGATGAGAGCAGAGCGCTTGACCTCGGTGACAAGTTCCACGAAAGTGATGTTCGCTTCGTACCAGTCAGTGTTTGTCCGTTCCTTTTTGCCATTTGTTGTGAGTGCAGTGTTGTACATAGCATCACGAAGAGTGTTAAATTTCGCTTGCGCGTTTTGAGCAGTGTTATTGGAGAGCACCGCTCCAAATGAGTCACAAAACAGTTGATTCTTCTCTGGGTAGGCAGTGTGGCTGACGTTGATACGTGGTCAATCCAAACTGTTGTGGTCAATTCTCAATCACACAATCTGCGCTATGATGGCTGCGTGTGTTCAGAACATTGTTTTGAGCATCACGTCTGGTGACGACTAGATCCAGTTGATACCAATGACCCGATCTGGGAAGTCTCCAGGTCACCTTGTGACATGGCGTGTTCTGGAAGAAAGTGTCTATGAAGGATAGCCCATGATAGCTGCATAATTCAAGTTGAGTCTGTCCTTTTTTATTCATTCTTCCTATTCCATAGTGTCCGAGTGCCTCATGATCAACACCCACTGTTGCATTGAAGTCGCCCAGCAGGTTGTTCTGTTTTGGGAATTTAGCTGATGACTGCATCAAGCTCCTCATAAAACTGATCTTTGGACTCCGAGGTAGAACAAAATGTTAGAGCGTAGATACTGATAAGGTTGACTGGTCCTGTCTGGGTTGAGAAGCGCATAGAGAGGACCCGTTCTGATCCATATGTTGGGGGGTTCAATCATCGTGAGCAACGAGTTCTTTACAGCAAAACCTACGTCATCTTAACACTTATTTTCAGAACTCTTCCCCTGCCAGAAGAACGTGTATCGTTGTTCTTTTAGCGATCCACTATCGGTATGTCTTATTTCTTGTAATGTTGCTATATCAATGTTCAGCCTGTTTAGCTCAAAGTCGATGATGGCTGTCTTCCTTGAGTCACTGATCTGTTGAAGATCATTCGATATGCCAGGACACACGGTTCTGACATTCCAGCTTGCTAAGAAGAACTGGCGTCTTCTTATGTTTCTTTGATTTGTCTGGTGGTAGTTTGTTGATCCGCTTGTTGAGCAGATGCTCTGAGCCCCACACTCCCATAGAAGCAGGTGAACGGTAGCTTGTGGAGGGAGGTGGCTGACCAGTGGGACACGATGATCCCTCTCACTGTCGGAGACAACCCGTAGCACCAGTTCCCTACGCCAATTGAGTGACTGCTCCCTCCCGTGTTGTGCTGCCGCTGATCAGCGACACTGGAGTGTCCCTCTCCAGGGTGGCGCAAATCTGGGCAATTTATATGGAGATCCTGGGTTGCCCAATCGTCAGGGTCCCCCTCACTGCCTCTCTGGAGTGACCCAAAGGAATGCAAAGTAATACATCTGGCACCAGTTCAGCTGCAGAAGCTGCCGGGAAGATGGCAGGGTTGACATAAAGCCGCCTATGAGGCTCCACTCCGGATTTTCTGTTAGGGTTTACTCCCTTAGATCACTGGTCTACCAAGGCTAAAGAACGTGATCTATCCTGTACTATTTTTCCATAGATGGGGATTGGAATAGTGCAATGTCGGAACATATCCACTACACACGCTGGTGGGCCCTGAACATAACACCTCTGAGGCTCCAATCTGCTCCGAAATCCCTAGCACAGTAGCCTGGGGCCGCTAGGTGCCCAGTATCTGCAGTGTACCACAAGGAGGTTGTGATAGAGCTGTACCATATATATATATATATATATATAGTTCCTGCAGTGCTATTGAACACACCCAATATTGGCGCAATGACCTTAGGGGTTTTGCCAATTAATATATTATATATATATATGTGTGTGTGTGTGTGAGTGTGCGTGTGCGTGTGTGTGTGCGTGTGCGTGTGCGTGTGCGTGCGTGTGCGTGTGCGTGTGCGCGTGTGCGTGCGCGTGCGCGTTCGCGTGTGTGCCTTCATGATTGTGTTAAATGCGAAATTTGGTTGTTCTTATTTTCAGGGGATTCCCTGTCAGGCCACACTGACAAGCCATTCAGTACTAAAGATGCCGATCACGACACGTATGGCAGCTCCTGTTCCAACTTGCATCTCGGTGCTTGGTGGTACACTGCTTGTCACAGCTCGAACCTGAACGGACACTATTACCAGGAGGGCGTAAGTGTTCCCTATGCCAAAGGAGTAGTGTGGAACTCTTGGAAGGGGTACTACGTATCACTCAAAACAGTGACGATGAAAGTGCGACCTGCAGGATTTATACCAGGTGAGAATATCTTGTTCGTTCGTTCATTCGTTCGTTCGTCCGTTCCGCGACATAGCGGATCCGGTATTTGACCTATCCAGTATACCGCGGTTTGCCTACGTCACACTCACAATTTTGCGCGTGACAGTCAAGCTTTGCCTTTGCCAACAATGTTGATAACGGTTATATTTATGAATTAAATTACTACTGTGGCATGACATCTCATACATAAAAAATAACCGCATACATACAGTTGGTGTCCTTCTGTCAACAACATCATATGCTTTTATTTGAAAGAAAGGAGATAACACTCACACACACACACGCACGCACGCACGCACGCACGCTCGCACACACACACACACATATATGCATATACATACATATATATATATATATACATCTATATACATAAATACATATATAAATATATTTATATATATATATATATATATATCTACATATCTATATTATAAAACAGTTCGTTCTCTGTTTGTATGTGCACCCACATCTCCGTCAGTTTTGCATATATCGGGCTGAAATTTTGCACGTGATTTAGCGGGCACATTGAGATAGTTCGTAGATTGAGACATTTTCGAAATTCGTCCGAGAGTGTGGAGAACTTGTGGGGCTCAATATTTCAAAAGGCTGTAAGTAGATTTCCAGCCGCGGAATTCAATGTTTTTCTATCATCGTAAAGATAATTATGCCGTCTACAAATAATATATCGCTGGATGTATGCAGAAATTTTGAATAGTTTTTAAGTAATTGACGTTTGAAAATCCTCAGCGTTAAACATGCACCAGGTCTACCTGTCGTTGGTCATGTGCTTACGTTTAATTACAAGTAGCGCCCTCTTTCGCATTTCATATTATTGGCCTTCAAATTATTAGGCCCTGTATTATAAAAAGTTAGTGTCAAAAGTTATATTGAATAAATAATCCGACATATGTTCTATATTATAAAACAGTTCGTTCTCTGTTTGTTTGTGCACCCACATCTCCGATAGTTTTGTATGTATCGTGCTGAAATTTCAACCCAGCATCCGCCCTCGTCCTGTTGCTGGTTACGTCAATTAGACGGGTGAGCGCGTGCAATTTCTAGCAAAAGGTTGTCCTAACAACTACGCCAGTGACCAGTTACAATTTATTAAAGCGGGTAGGCTGGAAAGATTTGGGATGGGTTTGAGGTGTCTGGTACATATGGCTGCCTTTTCCCCGGGTAATTCCGAGTAAATCAGCTAGTATATGCATACATATATATGTATAAGCAAACCCAACAACATTATATAATTATATATACATGTATAGTGTTGTTGGGTTTGCTTATCCATTTCCTGATTTTGCAGTCTTGATGGATTGTCTATAGACAGCTCTTTCGTTTGCCAGTCTCCCCACTCGCCAGACGTATGCTCCCATCCATTCCTATATGTCCTTCTCCCATTGTTTCCTAGGTCGTCCTCTGCTTTTGCTGCCTTCCAATTTTCCTTCCATTATTAGTCTCTCTAGAGATTGATGCCGTTTCACATGACCGAAATAACTTAGTTTCTGTTTCTTTACAAAGTTCAATAAAGTTCCGGGTATAACACCATACTCATCTGCTATGGATTTGTTAGCTCTATGTTCAGTCCACGAAACTCGTAATATATTTCTATAACACTTGTTTTTTCAATGCATTTATACGTTTAGTAATGTTCTTATTAAAAGTCCAGGTTTCGCATCCATACGTAGCAGTTGGAAATGTGCATCTTCCGATAATTCGTAGTTTCATATCTTTGTTCGTTGCTTTCGATAGCTTCTTCATCTCCGTCAATTTTTGATTCGCCATTGCCAACCTCCGCTTGATCTATTTCGTCCCATCTCCATCCGCTTCTATCAGTGACCCCAGATATTCAAAATGTCCACTCGTTCTATTTCCTCGCCATCTACTGTGACTTCTGATGGTTCACGACATCCCTTCACATCCACAATCTTAGTCGTCTTTAGGTTAGTTTAAATCCTTTCATTTAACTGTGCTCTTTAACAGTAGTTATAAATTTATCCAATACTTCTTTTGTATCGGATATCAACGCTATGTCGCCGGCATATCTAAATTCATATATCTCCTGTCCATTCACTTTCAGTCCATTAAAGAACTTGCTTCTCGCATCAGTCTCGACCTGTCTCATGATATTCTCTGTATATAGACTGAATAGGTGGGGGCACAACATGCACCCCTGTCTCACACCCTTACCGACTGGAAACCAATCTGAGGTACCACACTCTAATCTCACTGCAGACTGTTGCCCAACATATAAATTTCGGATAAGTGATGTAATTTTCTGGAAAAATCCTATGTGTATCAAGGTTTTCCAGAGTTGTTGATGTCTAAAATTATAAAAAAAAAGCTTTTAAAAAATCAATGAAACAGATCCTAAGGTCGTGGTTGAATTCTCTGCATTTATGAATTAACATCTTCAAGTTGAAAATGTGATCTCTTGTTTCTCTTCCAGTCCGGAAACCAGCTTGTGTTCTGTTGACTTCACATTCTAATTTTGTTGTGATTCTCTTCATTATGATTTTTAGCATAATTTTGCTCGCATGGCTGATGAGGGATATAGTCCTGTTGTTTTAGCATTCTTGTGTGTCACCTTTTTCGGTATTGATATAAGTATGGCCCGTTTCCAGTCCATGGGCCATGTTCCATTTTTCTGTATTTTCTTGCATAATGTGTGATAGATATCCACGCCTGCTTCGCCACTTGCTTTTATTAGCTCTGCACTGATGCCATCAGTGCCAGGTGATTTTCCGTCCTTTAGACTTTTTATTTCCACCTCTGAACGCAACGGCTCAAGTTAATCTTTTGGTTCTGTCCACTCCCTTCCTTCATCCATTTCTACTTCTTCTGTTTTTTCTTTCTTAAAGATGCTTTTACAATATTGCTTCCACCTATCATGTGCGTCATCGCGTTCTGTCAGAGTCATTCCCGTTTCGTCTTTGATAACGTCAAGTCTAGGTTTGAACGACTGTGTCATATACTTTATTACTTTATACTTTATTATTATACTTACTGTATTTAACTCTCACTCCTCCTTTCTTTGTTCTTCTTTATTCTTTTCTTTCTTCAAACATCTGCAGTGTGTATTTGTTTATCCATGGTTGTTTCTGCCTCCACTTTTTAGTGAAGTGTTTGTCAGCTGATTCAATAATGATGTTCCTAATTTCTACCGCCAACTCCTCTGGTTCCTTCTCGTCAGCCACTGTCTGTAATACTACTTCGAAACGGTTCATAACCTCTACTCGGTATCCTTCTGTGATATCACTGACGTCATGCCTCACTATATATTTCCCTCTCTTGGTCTTTTTTTATTTTCTCGCAATCTTGGCGCGTAGCAATTCATGGTCAGAGCCACAATCGGCTCCCGGTAATGTATTTGCATTAAACACAGACGTCCTCCATCATTTTGGAATCAGCATCAAGTCGATTTGATTTCTGTTCCGACCATCTGATGTGGTCTAAGTGTATAATCTTCTTGATATCGTTTGAAGAAAGTATTAGTGATCATCAGTTCATTCTCTATGACAAACTCAACAAGTCTATCTTTCTCCTCCGAGTCCATATTTCCCGATATTTCCATTCTCTTCTTCGTTTTGACAACTGCCAACTTTTGTATTGAAATCGCCCATCAGTACTACCTTGTCTCTCCTGTTTAACTCGTCGACTGTTCGTTGCAGTGTATCATAAAACATTTCTATTACGTCATCATATGCGGTGCTCGTTGGTGCACACATTTGAATACATGTTATATTCGTGGGTTTTGCTCGTGTTCATATGGTAATAATTCTGTCGTTGACTGATTGCATCCTAATAGTGTATTTTCAGTTTTCTTTGATAGATAGAACGCAACACCACTCATCCCTGGTTTAGTTGCTCCTGGGTATACAAACATTCCTCCTGAATCCGGGCGAAAATGTCCTTGTCCGGCCAACCTGTGTTCCGCAATTCCTAATATATCTATCCCATATCTTTCTGCTTCCGATGTTACCATTTGTAGTGTCCCTTGACTCATTTTTCTGATGTTCCATGTTGCCACACGGATTTTCCCTTTTAGCTTTTTTGCCGCTGGTTTTACCTCCCGCACAGTCGGGCATACTGCCGTCATCAGCTCTGGCGTTACTTCCAACATCTCCAAGCTCTTCCCCAGTATGTGTCGTCCTATTTAGCCTGGGGGGCTCACTACTAGGACCTCTCTTACTGTCTGTATTCTCCATCAAAGTTTCTTGGGCTAATACATCGGTAGTTGCCCATTGCTTTCCGCTGGTTTGTGTATGGTTAACTCCATTATTCCTTGACTGAAAAGTCTCACACCGCAAGACAGCGGGTCATCGGTCCTTCCACTTGCGTCTTGGTAGGATATTTTGCAGCCTTGACAAAGGCTGTTGCTGTTTCGCAATTGTAGCCGGGGATGTAGCCAATCGGCTCGGCCGCCTACTCCTCAAAAGCAGTCTTTATGTAATGAGGGCAGACGCCCCTCGACCAATGGGCATTAGCCTAGAAACCTCACTCATGTAGTTTTGTTGGTCAGCCGAGACCATTGTCCGGGGTGTGGCCATTGCCCTACACTAGCTGTTCCCAGACACACAGACACACAGACACATACACCCATACCCACCCCCACCCACACCCACACCCACACCCACACCCACACCCACACCCACACCCACACCCACACCCACACCCACACCCACACCCACACCCACACCCACACCCACACCCACACCCACACCCACACCCACACCCCCCCCACACACACACATACACACACCCGCATAGAAGCACACACACGCACACACAAACACATACACGCACACGCACACGCATACACGCACACACACACACACACACACACACACACACACACACACACACACACACACACACACACACACATAATATATATAAATTCACGTTCCAGGCAACTCGTCTTCTGATGATTGCGACACCGCACTGGGCATAGAGAGAGGGACGATCCTTGATGCTCAATTCAGTGCTTCTTCGACGTGGTCTAATAGACACGCATATCGGGCGAGGCTGAATCACTATCACTCAGGTGTGTCCATACGAAACTGTCCTACTGCAATGTATAATGGCAAACATTACAATACTTACTTACTTGCCGTCCGACAAACATCGTCACATTCTTTCTGAAAGTATGGCACAACCACTTCGCTTAAAAATAACTAATGTTGACAAGATTTCTGTTCAGAGCAAAATCCTCATACGGCAAATGCACAAGGAAGCCTTTGGCTTATCGAGAGTCCAATATTCGTTAAATTTAAATTTCAGTAAAACAATGCCGATCGAATTCGATATTATACAAATACAGATAATTTATTGCCATAATCAACAATATCAAATACATGTCGATTATGAATGTGTTTTGATGTTGCACATTCAGCCACATTAATCATACTTCATACATACAACAAAATAGTATTACTGTCTATATCGCATGCAATACATTTTTACTAAAACAATAATAATATCATTGTCTAGTAATAACAGCATTTTCTAAAATTATCCAATAAAATTGCTAGACTAAGAAATATCATACACCTCAAATTAATGATTATATCAATACCACCTGCACACTCAGCAACTACCATCCACTCTCTCTCTCGCTCTTTCTCTCTTCCTGTCTCTCTCTCTCTCTCTCTCTCTCTCTCTCTCTCTCTCTCTCTCTCTCTCTCTCTCTCTCTCTCTCTCTCTCTCTCTCTCTCTCTCTCTCTCTCTCTTACCCTCCCTGCACACATACACATCCCGGTATACAATCAATCTCAAGATGGTGAGCAACATTGTTCGAAATAAACTACCTTGGTGTGCATGCGGAAACGAAATGTTATTCCTTCGATCCATTGTCCACTCGTTCCTTCTGTGCTTTTCCTTTCTTTCATTCGTTCATTTGTTCTTTTGTTTATTCGTCCCTTCATTCCTTCATTTCTTCTTTCCTTTCCATCCCTTTTTCTTTCATTGGTTCAGTCCTACATTCCATGTCTTTCATTCGGTGTTTCTTTACTTCATTATTTCTTTGCTTAATTCCTCCGTTCCTCAGTTATTTCGTCCGTTCGTCGCTTCGTTTCTCCATTCTTTCATTCCTTCTTTAACCTTTTCTTTTTCTTTGATACATACAGAAATGCATAATTTGTTTAACAGACGGTGGCAGTGCGTGGGTTGCAAATAACGCTGATCGATACCAGTTCCTGATCGTGGACCTGCTGCGGACACACGAGCTGTCGAAGCTGGCGCTCCAGGGCGGAGGGGGTGCGTGCAACTGTTACACCAACGCCTTCAAGCTGCTCTACAGCGTCGACGGACTAGTGTGGAAGTTCCACGAGTCGGGACGGATCCACCAGGGGAACTCGGACCGCTACCGGACCGTCACACTCTCGTTCGAGCATCCAATTACGGTACGGCGAGACAATATATGACATGCCCTGGTGAAGACGAACCTTGACATGATTGTTGTAGGTTAAGCCAATAGTACTGTTATGCACAAAACGGCAACTGGTGCTCTAATGCAGAGGAGCAAACATTGTAATATGTGATAGACAGACGACCTACGCTTTACGCAAACCAGGTGTAATATGTTATTTCAAAAAAATAATCTAAAGTAGACCTTAGCAAATGAGCAATGTGTATAGTTCTCACATATCTATAGGAAATATGACATTATATTTTTTTGCACAATTCTGTAGAATATTCTATAGAATTCTTTAGAAATTGCAGTGACTATAAAAACTCTAGATCAATCTATAGGGTATTTTACAAAATTGTGCAAAATTCCAGTTATATTTCTTAAGTCATATTTTCTATAGATATTCTAAATAATTCTACAGATTTTCTATGTAATTCTTTTTTTTGTACTATGATTTTTTCTAAGGGTCGACTGCGTTCGAAATATGTGTTAAGCCATCAGATCGAACAGTTGTTTGCGTTTTTATGAGATATCTCCACGAATGCAACTGATCGGTAATTTCATACAGCATAACTATAATTGGTTCCGTATCACAACATTTTCCTGAAAATGGGGGGAGGATTTCGTTTCCAAAACAGGATTCGGAAGAGAGAGGAGATAACGCATACATCCAGAATCTCTCTGGCTATTGGCCTGGTAGCAACTGACACCGCTTCTAAAACATCAAAGAAAATGTTAACCGAATGGGTTTTACGAAAATCCTGTCGACATACGACGCGTTTGCCATCTGGCGAATGGAAGGACACTATCGCAGTTACCACTGAAGCGTGAACACTACTCGTTTTCTGCGTGAATTAAAATATGAACTATTTTGTATATACCATTTGCCGTGTCATTAACATTATTTTAATTGTTGTGTAATTTTCCATGGGCGGTGTTACAGATGTGAGGGTCAGCAAGTTGGAATAGACTATATTATTATTCCGAGGCCTAACCCTAACCTAATTCCAACACCTAACCTATTACATGTACTTCTTCGACACCCTTCAATGATTACAATCAATTGTTTTATTATATGTCTGTCCTCAGGCACGTTATTTCGCCATACAACCGACCTCATGGAACTACAGACCCGCCTTGCGCATTGAACTGTACGGCTGCCCGAAAGACAGTCTCACAAACATTCACACGAACGTGATTGGCGACATCACGGTAAGTCGATTTCTCACTGAGAAAAGGAGCAACCGTCACCAGTGGATCTCAACGCAAACTAAACATAATGTGAGGTCGTATTGCACGCATTGTGTCTTAGTCTAGGCAGACAGATGTGGATGTGTTTGTGTTTGTGTGTGTGTGTGCGTGTGGGTGTTCGTGTGCGTGTGCGTGTGCGTGTTCGTGTGTGTGTGTGTGTGTGTGTGTGTGTGTGTGTGTGTGTGTGTGTGTGTGTGTGTGTGTGTGTGTGTGTGTGTGTGTGTGTGTGTGAATGTGCATGCATTTGTATATATATATATATATATATGTATATATATATATATATATATATATATACACATGTATGTTTATAGGCAAGCACGCATGCATCATGCTTGCCCACTTGCTTCTTTTCCATCCGGCTAATGTTTCACTGTGTTGTTTTCAGACAAACCGATTCTGGGGCTTGGCCGGAAGTCCCTACGTCGTGGGTCAAACAGTCACCGTTGCTCATTCAGCCACGCTCACCATTCAAGCCGGCGTCGAAGTGGTATTCATTGGCGGGCAGACAGGCTTGGTCGTAGAAGGTGTGTGTGAACAAAAACAGTAGACTGGTTAACTAGATAAAGGGATTACTGAAAGTTACCATTTACTACGCGTAGTTGTGTGTGCATGCGTGTGCGTGTGTGCGTGTGTGCGTGTGTGCGTGTGTGCGTGTGTGCGTGTGTGCGTGTGTGCGTGTGTGCGTGTGTGCGTGTGTGCGTGTGTGCGTGTGTGCGTGTGTGCGTGTGTGCGTGTGTGCGTGTGTGCGCGCGCGCGCGCGCGTGTGTGTGAGAGAGAGAGTGTGTGTGTGCGTGTTCCGAATATGTTTCAATCCTTTGTCTGTGCTATGATTTTCTTTCACCCTATCAATCACACTTATGGAATACTATGTATGGCGCGAAAGCACCCGGTTTGCTGACTGCGCACACACGCGTGCGCGCCACACACATGACAGCATTATGATATTAAATTTTTTTAGTCAACATATATTTAATGCAATTGGTTGATTTGTTGTTGATAAGAAGAAACAATATCGAGAGACAGGAAACAGGAAATATTTACTTGTCCCAAATACATAAAACAACAAAATAATCGTTATAAAACAAAAGACCATACAATATATTGCAACAGAATCGACATGAGAAAAAACAAAGTGGTAAGTATATAATGTATGATAGGGAAATAAAGGATTATGTCATATATGGGACGGGAGACTCATACTAAGACAAATAATAGTCGCTGTCGTATGAGCCACCCTATGAAATAATTACAAATGAGAATCCATCCACAGAACAATTAGTGAATCACCACTACGAGTTAAATGTATATATATGCATGTATATTACACATGTATTAAATATACAAACAAACGTTTTTAAATTAAGTCATTTATAACCAAGGAGGTAGAGTAAGTCAGACAAAGCTTAGAACATGACATTATACATGATTTTGGATTATTTGCTATTTATGCAAAGAGGTACACATAAAAGCTTATTCGTATTTGTTGTTCACTTATTATGACAAATGTAACAATTTCGTAATGTATATACAGGTAAATAAGTCTGCAATAACGATGTTTGACGTACAATGCACACCCGTGTATGCTGTGTCCTGATGTCCTGCTCCCATCTTCTCCTTGGTCTTCCCCTTCCTCTCTTTCCCTCCACTTTGACTTCTAGGATTGTTTTCTCTAAGGAATCGTGTCTTTTGATGTGACCAAAATAACTAAGTTTTAGTCCTTTTATTCTATTCACTAGTTGGCAGTTCTTTATGTCTAATTTTTTAAGGATCTCTACGTTGGTTGTTTTTGTTATCCATGACACTCTTAGGACTTTTCTGTAACATTTCATCTCAAACGCTTGTATTCTTCTCATGTCTTCATTGTTCAGTGTCCACGTTTCGCTCCTGTTGGGAAAACGCAAGTTCTTAAAATTCTTATCATTGCTGGTATGTTTTGGCCTTTCCTTACATTTTTCAGATTATTTAGTTTCTGCGTTGCTATAGCTATTCTTCTTCTGATCTCTGATGATGTCTTGCCGTCTCCTTGTAGTCATGCTCTAAAATCGTAGTGGTTCACATTTTCAACTTGCTCCCCGTTGATTGCAAGTTCTGTTTTGCCAATGCATCTGTCAGTGTCCATGATCTTTGTTGTCTTCACATTAAATAACAAACCCTTTTTTTCTCACTGTGTTCTTTTACAGACATGATTAGGTTTCTTAGGCCGATTGTTGTAGTGGACAGGAGTGCGGTATCGTGTGCGTATCGTAGGTCTGTTATTCTATGTCTATGGATATTCACTTCATCGTATCTTGTACTTTTGTCGTCTATTTCTACACCTCTCATTGTCTTCTGTGTAGAGGTTGAATAGGTATGGAGATAAAAATGCATCCTTGTTTTACTCCTTTACCCACTGACAATTTTTCTATAGTTGTGTTTTCTAGCCTGACCACTGCTTGTTGGTTGCTATAAAATGATTTCAAGAGAGCGATTATCTTTGGGTGGAAGTTCATGTCCTTGAGCATTTTCCACATCCATATCCATAAATGAATCTAGCTGATTGTAAATTATCTTTTCAACTACTTTTGATATAACTGGTAAGCCTAAGAGTGATATTGGTCTGTAATTGCTGAATTGGGTATCGTGACCTTTTTTAAAAGTTGGAATTATTTTAGCGATTTTAAGTTTATCAGGGAATATACCAGTAGCTAGTATTTGATTTGTAAGTAGAGTTAATGATTTTATTACTGCAAGTTTAACTAATTTTAGTAATCGTGACGAAATACCGTCAAACCCACAACTTGTTTTTGGTTGCATACTATCTATTGTTTTAGACATAGTTTCTTCGTCAATACGTTCAAAAGAGAGTGAATTGGTATACTGCTCATTTGGGTCAGTATTGGTAAACAATTATTAAATGTGTTTGTAATAAACGTCTTGTTTGTTATAATTTCGTGATTATATATAAAGGTTTTAGGGAAAGTTGTCTTTTTTGCGTATTTTAAACAGAATGTCGCCTATAGCAATTTTAGCTTCTTATATAACTTGTCTCTGTATCGTGTTGATTTGAGAATGCCACGTGTAATCCATATTGATTTTTGTGCTTATATTTTGAACTTAAGAATTTTGAATGGCATGCGTTTTTTTGCGCATTTGATTGATTCGTATAAAATGTCATAATTTATGTTTGGGTCAGCAGATGGCGATTGATTAAGTTTATTTTAAAAATCTGTTGAAGTAATTTAATTTATGAATTTGGAAATTGCTTCTTGATTTTGTATATTAATTTTAATATATTTAGGTGGTATTTCTTTGTGGGGAAATGTGTTTAGAAAGGTAAAGTATGGTTGATGGTCCGATAATTGTTTCGTTAGAATACCTGGGTTCGGTGTTATTATTTGAAATTTTTTTTAGGGAATGTAATATGGGGGTAAAAGCTATAAGATATTAATAAATATAAAATCAGTAAAATCTCTTTTTCGTTTATTTTAGAAGGTTAATATTGAAATCACCAGCGATAGTGATGTCGGATTTTGTTTTGTCAAAGGATGAGATTATCATCATCATCATTGTAGTGTCCCGTGGTTGGGCGAAAGCCTCAGCATGTCGTTTCCAAATATGCCTGTCTTGCGCTATACTCTGCCAGATGATGCCCTTCCAGTACTCATCTGGTTCGTCACTCCACCGTCTTGCCGGTCTTCCTCTAGATCGTTTCCCTACGTAAGGTCTCCAAGTTGTGATACGCGATGTCCATCGGTTATCTCGTAGTCTGCTGAAGTGCCATGCCCAGGTCCACTTCTGTCTTCTGAATTGTTCTATCACGTCTATGACCTTTGTCTTCTGTCTTACCCAGATGTTTGTTTTTCTCTCCCAATATGTGATGTTTAACGTACTTCTTTCTATCTTTGTTTGTGCGGCTCCTAGCTTGTTCTTTGCCTGGATGGCGAGTGCCCATGTTTCCGCACCGTATGCCATCGCTGGAAGTATGCATGAGTTGAAGACTTGTCTCTTCAAGCAGGTTCCAAAGTTACCCTTCAAGATGTCGCGGTGTTTGGCGAATGCTGTTCAGCAGGCGGTGATTCTTCTTTGAATCTCCTTGTCTTGGTTTTTGTCTCTGATACTGTATCGTTGTCTCATATAGACACAGCTTTCAACGTTCTCTATCTGCATGGTGTTGATATATATTGGTGTGTCATTTTCTAGCATAACTTTTGTGATGCTAGAAAATTCACTAAGAAACTGTTGATAATTTTCATTGAGGTCTTTTGGAGGTCAATAAATATTTCCAATTATAATATATTTTAAGAGCTTACCTTCAGTTATTTTGACAAATTATCATTCCCAGTGTTGAAACTGATTTAGAGACAGGATTACATTGGAATTGAATTTGTTTTTAAAATAAATGACTAGCCCGCCTTTATTGCTACATGATTTGCCTCGTGTGATGCAATGGTATCTCCCAATTTGTAGGTGAGATAAATGATCGTTATCGGAAAGCCAGCTTTCCTGAAAACTATATTTAAGTTTTATCTGGTTAAGTTTCTCTAAGAATTTTTTAATTTTAGTTAAATTTTGAATTTAAAGATTCTATGTTAGAACTTAGTATATTAAACTGTTCGTTATGTGTTTCTGCTAGAAGTTTAACATTGTTAAGATCATAATATGTGGAATTACATATTGGTTGAAAGTCGTCATCAGCTGCCTCATTTAGCTGTAATACATTAAATAAAGAATTCACTTTAGCACTTCCTTGAAACCATGGACTTGATTCGTTAGCTGACATCATTTAAATTAATAATTATGATTGAAACGTATGCAGTCATAAGGGGGTAAACAAATCCAGAGTAGGGGCCTACAGCATATAAATGCAAATTAAAATACAAATAATATGTGGTGGTGCTATTTAAACTCGACATCATCATATTAGAAACAGTTTGTACAACAATTAATATCGACAAACGGAGCATATATACTAAAATAAAACACGTTAACGAGAATATCAGAGATGTTGAAAAGTGCAGTGATAGCATTTTGAAAAAAACATACAGTGCCGTGACATTGACCTAGACATAAAGTGCTTAGATACAATGTTAATCAAATAGGCATATCTAATACCTGAACATTACAGAGTTCAAACGTTCGCAAGAACTGCGAGAGTCTTCACTTAGAGACGTTGGCCGTCCTCTCGAATCTTGATGAAGACGCTGCAGTTTTGTGTCCACGCGCTGTGGATCTTCCTGTCGCGCTTCAGTTGGCGCGCTTGACGAAAGAGTTCGGTGTTGTGCGTTCAGAGGTGGTAATTCAGATAAATATCCGTTTCCCTCAACGCACCTCGTGTCATCATTAGCTCGGCTTTCCTGTCAGCCGAATGAAACTGCACGATGATGGGGCGTTTACCATCACGCTGCGGCGGAAGGTCATAGATCGCGGTGATGTCGTACGGTTCGATCGTGACGTTCAACTTCTGTCTGGCGAAGTTAGCGAAGTTCGTTCTCATCGTGGCACTCTCGGAGACGGTCGGAGTTTCCTCGGTGGCGGTCGATGTCGAGATCCGCGTGCTTGGTTTATTCGTAATGGCGGTCGACGCATGACTGTGAATATTCAGGCCCGTGATGATCACGTTCTATTATTCGAATTTTGCTCCAGATCGTTAACTTGTGCTTCCAAATTTGACATGCACTCGTCTTTCGCCTTGATGATCTCCAGCAGCTCGGTAATACGCTTCTCAGTCGCTGTGGTCTGCTTCTTAATATCATCGAAGGAGTTGCATAAAAATTCAAGAGACCCTTTCTGTGAGTGAACCATTAGCTATAACATAACTATTCAGTCTTGTAAATGAGAATTTTTTTTGCATTTGTAGGTTGTCTGAAGGCTCAAGGAATGTTGGGATTAGAAATAGCATTCCACTCAAATTCAATTCAAAGTTATTTGGGAAAGCGAATGGCATTTTGGAAGGGAATCGACATCAAACGTCAAGGTATGAGTCAAGACTTAAGTTAGACCTTGTTTAAATTAATATGATATTGCCCATACTTATTTAGCACTTATTATGTCCTAGATGTGGTTATTAAGTTTTGGTTGCGGGAGTAAGAAACGTATCACATACGGGGGATTAGGAGCCTCTACAGAATGCTTGAGTGAAAAGTGAGTATTTGTTGTAAACATGAAAGAACAATCGCATGATATGGAAAACAGATGGATATGTAAAACTGGTTCTGCAGAAGTCACAATTAACAAATTAGTAAAACTCGCATTCATGTTACAATATCAAGCAAACGAAACATTTGGTAATATATGTGACGTGTAATTATATTGTGTGAAATCGTTAAATCCGAAATAACTCAAATTCAGCTCACACAACTTTGTGGACCTCGTACTCAGGACGGAGGAACAGTCGTATTTATGTGCCTATCTCTACAGTGAAGGGAGCAAGTATCATACAATTTATAAACATTAAGTTTTTAACACAGCTTGCAGTGACCTGGGATTGAGCCACACCCGTATCTTTGGTGCCGAGGTAGCCGTAGTCTCCGCAGTGTCAAATCTGTTGCTGCAAAACGTAACCATCGAGTCAAACGTTCAGGGCGTACGAACTACCGGTGATGCTTCAACCAATCTGCACATTGAAGACTCCACGGTCAACTCGAACGCCCGGGAAGGAGTGTATGTTCAGGCACAAGGTGATGTCGTCATCTCCCGGTCATCTTTCAAGGACAACGACATCGGAGTCCGTACTGGGGGCTTGTCGAGTTTGTACATCAACGGTTGCTCCTTTGCGAACAGAGGCTTCGGTTTTCAAACAAACGGAATACTTTCAGATGTTTTTATACGCAATACCAACTTTTCCGATATTAACCGTGGGTTGTCATTGACGCTGTCGTACCGCAGAGAAATAAACAATGTCACTGTTCAGAACTGTACCTTTTCGGCGCAACGCGTCCGATACCTTGAAGCGCTCTATGTAAACTTAGGCGGTAGTGCATACAGGGTGAACATATCAGGTTGCCTGTTTCACGATAATGCCCGTGGCATCACAGTGACAGGCAACGGCAATTCTGGCAGCATGGTCTTGATACAGAATATCACCGTGGTGCGGCACACATCCACAGCAATAAATGTTGCTAATATTTACCCGCAGGTTAACATTCGTGGGAGCACGTTCTCGGAGAACCGTGGAAATACACTATCGGTTTCAGGGTCCCGACGAAGGGGAGGTTTAAAACTGATAGACTGCCTGTTTGTTGGTAATGCCGGCGATCACGTTGTTAGGGTGAACCAACAAGAATCACGGAGTATCATTGATTACAATATGTTCGTTAACAACACGGCAACAGCAACAGTAGTGTTCTATGATTCGAACCATGGCCCACTGCGTTGTACACACAATGCTTTCAGCAACCCACAGGCTACGTTCGAGCTCATGATAGAATCAAATTGGGCAGATTCATACGTAATAGACGCCGCATACAACTGGTGGGGCACTACCAACACGACTTTGATACGCAGCAGAATAAGAGACCTTTTCTTAGACATGACTCGCGCAGAGGCGGCGCTGTCGCCAATATTCGACGACGTTTCGATGGATTCTGGGAACAGCACTGACTTTACAACAGATTTCCGCTTTCGCGGAGACAAACTTGGCGGACGACTGACGAACGACACCGTGTTGTTAGTAAACAACGTAACTGCAGTCGGGTTTACGATCCACGTACCGCAAGGGACGAAGCTCACGATTCTCGCTAATGACACGTTGGAATTCATGCAGAACAGTGGCATTTTGGTGGAAGGTATGTAGCACATGATTACTAACTTGTATCAGGGTGTACATACATGGGTACATACGTACATATATTATATACACATTGTACAAATTCGTACTTGTGTGTGTATACATACATATATACATACATACGTACGTATATACATGGCAACTGTATTAACAACAACACCATTACATATAATTTATTGCATATATTGATATTGGTTGATGATGTGATTATTAGTTGTCCAAATTACTTCTAACAAAGTGTGATATATGTCCTATGTGTCCTGTGTAGCAGACACTGACGTTAGTGGCGTATGCAAGACGAGTTCAAACTATAATTCAACACATCGCAATTCTGTGCAGCCAACTCCGTTGCTCATGCATATATTAACGCCTATTTTAACCATACTATGGTAGGTGCAAAACAAAAACAACTCGTTTCCCAAAGTCCTCGTGTAATGTTCTTCCTGTCTCATTGTATATTTTAACGCTGGACATACAATGCCCAGTGAAATCGCCATGAACACTGCTCTAAATATACTCAGTGGTGGTGTTATGGTTGGTGTGATAACGTATGTTATGTACAGGGAGTCTTGTGGTCCGTGGAGAGAGTGACATCCCTGCCACGTTCACTGCCGTCGAAGGAGCCAACTACTGGATGGGAATTAAATTGCATAAGTCTTCAGGTACGTGTCGATTCTCACATTTTCATGATTTCTTTATTTATTAGATGCTGTTTAAATACTCACTCTGTTGCTTTACTCTTGTATGCCGACAGTATGGAATACTTCGACCAACATTCTGGATGCGTTGGTCCCGTTCTGTATTTATAACACTGTTCACGTTTGTTATCATATTACGTTGTTATTGCTTATTCCTGTGCTATGGACATGTTGATTTATGGCACCGCTTTATTAAAATAAAGATTGCTTTGCAAGTGCAAATAATTACAGAGGAATAACCATTCCCAGTTGTACTGGCAAATTATTTATAGCTATACTAAATAAAACATTAAATGACTACGATAGGTGTGTAGCAGGCTAGCCTCGATTATTCAGGCGCCGTGAGGTGGCAGCATTGTCCCATCACAACGGCCTGGATTATTAAGCTCCTGCCAATGTTACTGGTAGGGGGCTTTACGCCAGATTCGGGTAGAGACGACGATTGGCTCTCAGGCCAACTATGAAATAACAAATTAAATAAGGATACACTTTTATCAGATAATACTATACTATAACAATAATTCAACATTAAACTTATATTGAAACATATCACACACAAAATAAACCGACCTTTTAATCACATGCATATTCACTAGGTGGCAGCTCTCGTAGCTGCATGTCGAAGATTCCGTATTGACTTTCTTTGCTCATGCTCGAGCAGAAACAAAAGACTAAGTGTGAACAAGCATGATATAAATACCTAACAAGGACAAATTTAACTACAGAAAGTGCAATCGATGTCTAGCGCAACTGGTCGGACTGCAAACTAATATATGTAGTCGCCAAAATACAACCAAAACGTACTGATCTTGGTGGCTAAATTGGTAGCGTGTCGAGCTGCTATTTTAGGGTCCTCGGTTCGAACACCACAGAGTACTCGAAACTAACTGGCAGTGAGCAGTCAAAACGAGATTCTGAGCCAGACTATCTTCCTGGCGAAGTCACGCCGCCAGGCGAGAGTCGGTTAAGCGAGACTAATAATTATTAATACACGGCAAATCCTGATAATACGTCACATATGACTTCATAAATTGATGACGTTTTAAGTCATGAGTATACCAGTGTTGCCATCTAGCGGATAACATTTAGAAGGGCCATTCAGAGCCAGACTATCGTTCTTGCCAAGTCACGCAGGCAAGAGTCGGTTAAGCGAGACTAAGAGCAGGCAGGATTTTGAAAAGGTTATGTATGCGCCCACTGTCACATACACCCTCCTATGCAAAGCAACAATTCAAGTCCAATGTAGATTGGAATAGGCCAACTTAATAGCATTAAATGTATTGTTTCATATATGTTATAACAACAGCACATATACATCAATACATGTTCATAGCAAGCATGCCGGCCCCAATGGTACTGCTAACCAATACCTACAAATCCTAGCAGTATAACCAACCACCACTAACTAGATCATTACAGACCCCCCAAAAGGTTATTTTTCTGTGTATGTAAACCGCATGTTGAGGCTGTGTGTGTTTTGTTGCTTTCAGCCGCCATTCTGGAGAAATTCATCATCCGTAAAGCGAACACCGGAATTAAATCGGAAGACGCTTCCTTTTCACTTGACAGTTGCATGATTGAAAATAGCGTCACATCCGGCATTGAAGCAGTGTTAGCCACCAATCATACACTGCGCTTATTCAACTGTACCATAGGAAGCAACCGACAAAACGGCATATTCGCAAAAGGTAATAGCGGTACATACACGGTCGCTATTGACCACTGTATGTTCACATCAAACCAGCGATATGGCGTCTACATAGAGAGTGGAGATGTGCGATTTCGTATGATTGATTGCGCACTACAAAACAATCTACGGAACTTAAAGGTGTCTCCGAATATTGGTGTGGTCGAAGTGCATGAGTGTTTTATCGGTCAGAATTCATACGGGTGGCAAGATTGGACGGCACGTATATCGATGAGAAGCTATTATTCCGGAAAAAAGGCAAGTACGGTGGTAACATTATCAGTTATCCATTTTTATTATCGAGAGAGAGAGAGAGAGAGAGAGAGAGAGAGAGAGAGAGAGAGAGAGAGAGAGAGAGAGAGAGAGAGAGAGAGAAAGATAGAGAGAGACAGAGAGAGAGAGAGAGAGAGAGAGAGAGAGAGAGAGAGAGAGAGAGAGAGAGAGAGAGAGAGAGAGAGAGAGAGAGAGAGAGAGAGAGAGAGAGAGAGAGAGAGAGAGAGAGAGAGAGAGAGAGAGAGAGAGAGAGAGAGAGAGAGAGAGAGAGAGAGAGAGAGAGAGAGAGAGAGAGAGAGAGAGAGAGACAGAGACAGAGACAGACACAGAGAGAGATAAAGAGACAGAAAGAGAGAGAGAGAGAGAAAGAGAGAGAGAGAAAGAAAGAAAGAAAGAGAGAGAGAGAGAGATGGGGAGAGAGGGTAAGAGGTGAGTGTGAGAGCGAGCGAGAGAGAGAGAGAGAGAGAGAGAGAGAGAGAGAGAGAGAGAGAGAGAGAGAGAGAGAGAGAGAGAGAGAGAGAGAGAGAGAGAGAGAGAGAGAGCGAGAGCGAGAGCGAGGGGAGAGAGGGGAGAGATATAGTATTTTCATATTTGATTTAATCATTTTAGTCGCCGTGGCCAACTTTGAGTTACGTCTCAATATGGTTCGTTAATGACTTCTATGAGAGCGATTGTAAAGTTTTAATAGTAGCATGTATCACCAACGCCTTTCTTTTAAAAATGACATTGCTTTTGTGTTTGCGTACGACAATGTGAATATGTGTCTTTAATCCTCAATATTACGAGTTCTCTATATGATGACGAAACACCTTTATTGTTGATCTTCTTTTTTGTTTAAGAATGTTCTGTGTTGTCATATAAAGAGTTGCACTTGCACTATGAATCTTCTTGTAGAGACTAAGCTCCTTCCCCAAATGAATCATTATAGATGACATTGACGCTTTCAGAAAATAACAGTTACAGGCACAACTTTCGTGTTTTCCGGCTCTACCGAGGGACTCTACATAGATGGTAATGCCAACGGCCAAAGTGACTTTGTTCGTGTAACTGGAAACACGTTTAATAGCAGCCAGCTGCAGTGCTTGCAGACCACGAACACACGCCGACTGTGGCTGGAAGAGAACACGTTTTCATCTACTGCAGCCACTGCTGTGTATATTAGACAGACGTCGCCAGAGACTATAATGATTCGCAACAACACGTTCCAACAGTCCGCCCAAGCCCTCTCCGTCAGCCTATACAACTCGGCACCCAACGACGCCCTAACTATCGTGAATAACCGCTTTCTTGGCCACACGGCCGGACCTGTAGTGCAACTGGAGTTTTCAAGATATCAAGCCACATCGGATGTTAGGGATAACATCTTCAAGAACAACACCGGCAATGGTGCGACGATGGTTTATGTGATCAACAAAGACGCGACGTCAACTGAGAGTGTGACAGTCGTTGACAACTTATTTGACAATCCATCAGCCGCGTACGACTTAAATGTAAACATTCCTTACGTGGAAGGACACAAAATGTACGCAGTTCGAAACTGGTGGGGAGATCAATCGAAATCACACGTTCAGAGCCGCATTTTCGACCACGTCTTCGACTCGACAAAAGCAGAGGTGAAATATGAGCCGTATCGTTTGACGAGGGAAACGAATGCCTTAAGTCAGGCGGAGAATGGGTTCGTTCGCGGCAACGGAACGATCGGTGGCATTGTGAAAGAAGACACGGTTCTTGAAAACAAGCAATTCAATTATATCGTCGAGGAAGATATCGTCGTTCCACGGGGTGTGACACTCACCATCGAAGCGGGCGTGGTGCTCCTGTTTCGTCGAGGTGGAATCACCGTGGAAGGTAAGCCCATACATTACTATCGTAATGCCCTCCCATGCAAACGTAATATACATGATATCAGGTATAAAACATTCTAAAACATGTGAGGTAAGACAAGAAAATATCGATACCATTGATGAGTGGCCCAAGGGATGACACAACATCACCAACGTTTGACGCCAATGCAATGTAATGTCCATGTTTCTGTTGTCAGCAGTCCACGGTAACGTTTTACTAATATTCTGTTTATTTTTGTTGTTCTGTTTGATTCGCCACTCTTACAACAATTGTGTAACCAATGCATATTTATAACATCAACCTTTTATCATTGCGTTCAGCGAGTTTCGAATAAATGCATAATTAAAGTATCGTAACTATTCTAGCAGACCAAAAGCTTTCTCAGAGTTTTCAACACAGTAATGTAATCCTGATTCTACTCCATGTTTCACACACTAAACACTTTGGTAATTACATTTGGTTTATCCTTGCCACACCTCCTTCTAAAAAACATTGTAGTTAACTTTGGTCGTGTGGCGTGTGTGGCGTGTGTGGCGTGTGTGGCGTGCGTGGCGTGTGTGGCGTGTGTGGCGTGTGTGGCGTGTGTGGCGTGTGTTGCGTATATGGTGTATGCGTATGTTTGTTCGCGTCAGGCCACGCATGTGTAGGCATATGCATGCATTCTATGTATGAACGCAATATCCGTATCTTAACTGAGTGTCACCGATTTTCTTGTAACACATTATTTTTAAATGATGCATGTTTTATCCTCGACAGGCACATTGAAACTGCTGGGCGAAGAACTTAATAACATAGTCATGCAGCCACACAACAGCGGCAACTTTAAAGGAATACGGTTCCAGGAACGCTGGTCAGGTAATTGAGTTTTATTGAAATCATACGTTTTTTGAAATCTTTCATTGGCTACCGCTAACTTAACTAACACACATTTACGCAATGTGATTCGAGATTGGGAATAAATGCATATACGTATTACATTGCTATTGCTACTAAACTATATTTGACATCAAACGTTGATGACACACACACACACACACACACACACACACACACACACACACACACACACACACACACACACACACACGCGCGCGCGCGCGCGCGCGCACACATATATCCAGATTTTATATCAAATAGAACATACATCAGCAATAGAAAACACAACAAAACACGCTACATGGAATGGCTTATACCTTTAAACATTTAATAACAGAGTGCATATTTCAGACGTGATACGCTTGCGTGGAGGTAGCTCTCCTCGCGAAGGAAGAGTGGAGATAATAATGAACGAGGAATGGGTAGCATTAAGTCACTACTACTGGAACCAAAATGGCGCCGACGTGGCTTGTAAACAGCTGGGTTATAGCAACGGAGCCGATGAAGTCGTTACTACTAACAGGTATCGTCTTTTTCCCCCTGCTCCCTTGCGGGATGTGATCCTCGTCACTCGGTGGCCTTTCTGCTGTGGCCTTCCATTCTAGGCCGTTTGCAGGTCTATATGCTCTTTAAATATTTCGCCATACGCTCGTCTTTCCATTTTATTTTTTGTTTTCCTCTTCTTCTACTACTGTCATCCTCTTCTGTTTTCCACGCTCTTTGTATCAGCTTTTTCATTTTTCATGATTCTTCACGTAAATCCTGTCTCTCAATGCGTTCATGTTCATTTTATCACACCGTTGTGACGTTCTGCTAGTCAAACATGTCTAAGCACCGTATTTAATGTTGGTAGTATCCTTGGACAATTTGTTAGTGTTACATTGAACGTAACTGACGCAATTTTACACAATTTCATATTCAAGTAATACTCATATCCGAAAGTAAAGTTAATGCATTTTTTAAACAATTAGGTTAGTTGACCTTTTGTGATCTCAGATATATATATTTCTTTTGACATTGCTTCCGTGCTTCTATGCAGTATTTTATATGGTGTTTTGATACGGAATGTGACCATTGCTGCCCACAAACGGTACACCTTATTCGTAAATGCATTATCTAGAAATCTCACTGTCTAACATTTCTTTTCAAAGTTTTATTTATACATACACTAGTGACGTCCACATTTTATTTCTCAAATACAGCTGCCGATGTCACATAGGATGTTGTCGGATGTGTTAGAGTAGCAGAATGAGAAAGACCGGAGATCGTAACATCGAGATGTCGTGAGGCGTGCCTTATTGTCCGCTGTTCGTTGTAGGTTTGGCATTGATGCCAGTGTACCAATTAGTCACCGAGCATCGTGCAATGGCCAGGCGACGTTGCAACAATGTAACCTCTACGCATCAAGATCTTCTATCTGCAGGCTGCAGAACCAAACGCGCCAAATGGGAGTAATGCACACAGGCCAATTGGCAACTGAAAACCCCGATTATATGTCATACACGCACGCATGCACGACGTGGCGCCCGCCCAGCTCCGCCCGCCCGCCCGCCCGCCCGCCCGCCCGCCCGCCCGCCCGCCCGCCTGCCTGCCTTCCAGTTCTCCGCCCGCTCAGTTCCGCTGCCTGCCCGCCTGCCTGCCTGGCTCAGCCTGCCCGCTCCGCTCCGCCTGCCCAAGCCTGCCTGCCCGCCTGCCCGCCTGCCTCGCCTGCCTGCCTGCTCTGCCTGCCTGCCTGCTCCTGCTCCAGCCTGCCTGCCCAGTTTCTGCCTGCCTGCCTGCCTGCCTGCCTGAAGTCTGCCCGCCCGCCTGCCTGCCTGCATATACATGTATACATACATATATACATACATATATACGTACGCACGTACGCACGTACACACGTACACACGTACACACGTACACACGTAAACACCTACACACGTACACACACTCACACATACACACATACACACATACACACATACACACATACACACATACACACATACACACATACACACATACACACATACACACATACAACCATACACCCATCCACCCATCCACCCATCCACCCATCCACCCATCCACCCCCCCCACACACACACATAAACGTAGTAGATAGTAGAGTAGTAGAGGCCAGCTTCTGTCTCGAGAGAAAATGCTTGTTGTAGCTGCATCGGGTAGGTTGACTGGGATTTCTGGCATGACGTCTCGCACGCTGGTTTTCTTTTCCTGGTTTATCTGGGATTCTTCGATGTCATTTGCTGAACCACCAGTGGTACAGGTTCGCCAGATGATTCTGTCCTCAACAAAAGTCTACCAGCGTAGAAGGTCGATGCCGTAGTCTTTTAGATCTGTCTTGACCACATGTTTGAATCTTAATTTGGGTCTGCCTACTGGACATTTGCCCTCAGTTAACTCCCCACAGAGGATGGTCTTTGGGAGGCGGTCACTGGGCATACGCAGTACGTGTCCAAACCATCGTAGGCGCCTGTGTTTGAGGATGCTGCTTAGTGGCGTTGACTTGCAGCGCTGCTGGATCTCGAGATTACTAATTTTATCCTGCCATTTTACGCCAAGGATTGTTCGCAATTTCCATTCTCGTTTGCACTACGGTGTCCATGTCTCTGAACCATACAATAAAATGCTGACAATACAAACATGGTACACTTTCAGCTTGGTGTGCAGTGCTAGGGTCTTGTTGGACCAGACACGATTCGTGAGTCTTCCAAAGGATGCTGCTGCTTTGCCACGTCTTTTGTTCAATTCTTTGTCAAGTGTAAATTTTTAGACATTGTACAGTCGAAGTAGGAGAAATTCTCCACAGTTTCGATGGATTCACTATGAACAATAATTTTGGCTTCTTGATTTCCATGGCTCATGGTGACAATCTTTTTGACTTTGACTTTGAGGCCAAAAGCTGTGCAAGTATTTGCGAAGCTGTTTAAGACTAGTTGTAGTTCCACGGAATGAGAACAGAAGGCAGCATCCTCACACACGTAAAGTGTTGTTGCTTTGTCTTGGCCTTCAAGCGTGACGTTCAGTAGATGTTTGCGTCAAGCGTGGTCTTCAGATTCACTGCAGGATGAGCAATGTCGGCATTTTGCATAGCTTCTTTGAGTAGAATGGAGAAATATATTCCAAAAAGCGTCGGGGCCTGAACACATCCCTACTTCACACGAGTTTTGATGGGGGAAGGGCTCAGTTATAGATCTATCAGCCTGTACTGTGCCTTGCATGTTGTTGTTGAAGGTTTGGATAAGACTGAGTGGTACTGGTGGACACAAAACTTTCTTCAGGACCGTGAAGAAAACTTCTCATTTAATCACACGTGCATACAGATAATACATGTTTAATATAACACTCTAGTCCCGCATATACTGCTGTACACGGAGCGAATTTTTAACACGTTAATATAAACTGTACTTATACGTACGTTCGTTTACGTGTAAGAAGTGTTATCAATTCTTAAACATTGGTTACAGATTCGAACTCATTCTTACAAGGGTACGGCGTCAACACATTCGTCGGTTTTGACGACACAAAGGCAGCCATAATGAACGATAACCCCACTCAGTTCATTCTGGTTCGACCCGGACGTTCGAAGGATACCGACTCTGTGTCGCTGATGTCCTTCGAGAAGCCTGGTTGGTATTTACGCCACTACGACGGTCGCTTGTACCTGGAACCGAAAATGAATCCCCGCAACCCACAGGTGTTTGATAGCGACGCGACGTTCACGGAACATTTAAACACTTTCTACGATGGTTTCGTCGCATTCGAGTCTGTGAACTACCCCGGGTACTACGTAGCGCACAACGGGAGTGAAGGGATGTACATTCGTCAGTTTGACGGCACTTTCGTCTTCAACCAGAGCGCTAATTTTGCTGCAGTTGCTACCGGCAGCAGGACGAGGAGGAAACGAGAGTTGGCTTACGGTGGGATTATGTAGACTATTCGATTAGAACATTATTGATTAACGTTACTCGATGTTTTAATGGTGCATACACACACACACACACACACACACACACACACACACACACACACACACACACACACACACACACACACACACACACACACACACACACACACAGATTTGTTATGACATTAAATGACCCGGTGAACTTATGCACATGTAAAGGTGTGTTCTTATATAGCGCAGCTCAAAATGCTGTACAAAAATATCATCACTGTCTATAACCAAACCTCTTTAATACCGCAAAGTGAACTGGAACCACGTAGAGTTAACGAACTTGCCGAAGATTCGACACGGCAGCGCAAGATTCAAACCCCGGTTTCTCTCGATTGAGAGTCCAATGCTCTAGCCGCTTTCTGATACATTACAATGATTCAGTAACGTATATTCCGTAATATATGTCTGCGTCCAGGGACCAAGGTTTAATATTCGTGTAATCGGCTGGGTGAACTCAGAATGTAACTGTTCTTTTGTGGTGTTTTATGTAGAAGATGGTTCAGGATTCGAAGAAGGCGAGCCAGACTATCCGGACGAAAATAAAAGGGGAGAGGAAGGCTCCGACAATATGGGTGAGGAGGAAGGATGGTACGGCTCAGGGGAAGACTTCACCTCTACAATCGAAACTACAGTGACAATCACCACTGCCAAGATGACAACATTGGCACTGACCACTACCGCGATCCCCGTCGTTACAATGACAGCGTCGGTGATGAATCACGTGAAAATCATCAAACCGACTGAGGGTGTGTACATCACGGGACGTCCACCGATCATGAATAACGTGACCGTATTAAACTCGTCTGCCAATGGAATTACTTTCGACGGTTTCCTGCGTGGCGAATTCACCTTAAACGAATGTTCTATTTTGGCAAGCAAAGAGCACGGGATCTTCTTTCGAAGTGGTGCTCAATTGTCTAACGCCAGACTTCAACTGGATGCCTGCACGGTGGAAGATAGCGGAAGTGCGGGCATTAATGTCGAAAGCAACGTTAACATAAGCATCGTTGGAAGCAGCATTCACAAAAATGCGAAGTCCGGTTGCATAATTAGCGGCCGCGGCACGAACAGCAGATACATATCGGGATATATAATTTTCAACAGGAACAGGATATCAGAAAACCGAATGCACGGTCTGAAATCACAGGGCGCAGCGAAAATGTCGATTAATAATAATGACTTTTCAAGAAACGTGATCGGCTCCAACAATATCTACTCCACCCTCCATCTGGATGAATGTGGATATGTCGACATCGAAATAAGGAATAACAGTTTCACCGACAACATAAACTTCTTCAAATATTCTCGTTGGAGTGTCGGGTGTAGACTTACATACACGGTATATTTTGGATACGGATACGACATAAAAATACAGGTCTGTCCTAGTATAACAAATCGGTGGTGGGACATTTTAAAAACAACCTTTTAAGAAGATTGTACTCTAAAGCAGAGAGCTACATATTACGCGAAGACAAGTAGAGTATTGCCTTACCCTGTAAGATTAATATTCGTCCTGTTTTAAAACATATTGCACGTGTCGCCGCTGTCAGAAACTAATTTATGCAAATTATTTGCTATATTATATAAGATACAATGTGCCATCTAGTTTGTTTAACTGTGTTTGAATATATGTGTGTGTGTGTGTGTGTGTGTGTACGTTTATCTGTACACACACACATACACGCACGCACACACACACACACACACACACACACACACACACACACACACACACACACACACACACACACACACACAAACACACACACACACACACACACACATACATACAGGAAGTTAGAGCATGAGTCAGGTAAATTTGCAATAAACCTACAATTCAAAGAAACGACTCATATGTTTTTCAGTTTAGAATAAATGCTACTATTGTTTCATTGTTTCAACGCATCTTTAAATATGAGTGTATAACACGTGTATTTCCAGATAACTGGAAACATATTCCAGAACAGCTCAGGCGCTGGTGTTATCCAAATCAACACACTGACGAAATCTGTAACGGGTGTAATCGAAGACAACGTCTTCCTTAACAACTCACGCGTCGACAATTATGACATGAACACCGTTTATATAGCACACGGCTTCGGTGTTTCGCTGGCGAACAATGTATTTAACAATCCGAATGCAGCTCACGAGATACATGTCCCCGCCTATGCGGATGACCTGAAGATAAATGCTACAAACTGTTACTGGGGCGTATCGTCATACGCTGAAGTCATTTCCAGGTAAGACGCCACCGTCACAGTTTCGCCAGTATGTCTGTACTTCGAAGTTGCAGATTCAGTCTCCAGAAGCTTACGCCTAATTTGATAACATTGCACTGTCAATGATATGAATTGCTATATTTAATTTATTCTATATTCGATAGGATTATCATCCACAGCAATAACCCCAGATAGCAAGTAGACAAAGATGCCTCTGTTTGACAGAGATTCCAACATTTGTGTATCTACATGTAATATAGATGTTTGCATGCAATCATACAATTAGCATCCATTGTGTTCCATACATTTCAATTCACTTTCAATTCAATTCTTTATTTCCAATAAAAAAATAAATGCATACAACATATATACGCAATGTAAATTTCCAATGTTTGATTGCAAATGGAGAAAGTGGATGCTCATTGCTTATTAAGCACGTTTCCCCAACATCAATCTAACGTCCTCTGTAAGAAGAAATAGTTTTTTTTATATCTAATCTACACTGCTTCATCCCTAATTAGCATTGTATCTCTGCCACTGAAACTTTTGGAATTGAGAAAAAATTGTATCAATTTTTTTAATAATCGGTCAATATCGTACAGCTTGGAGTTCTTCTCCTCGTGATCTCGGTTTTCAATAATGATACTTCTTTCCCACTGGTGCACCACCTAGGACGGACTCGTTCTTCAATGACATGGACCTGGCTCTCATTGACGTGTGGCCACTCCGCGCATCTGCCAACGGAGACGAGCCGCTGGTCGTGCCACCCGAAGATTACGGTTTCTTTTCGAACGACATCGGCGGCGTAGTTAGCGGGGAGCTGAATATAACCGAGCGCGAACAGCCGTACATTGTCAAACGAAGCATATATATTGAGTATGTTCTAGTACGAAACAATGGGTCACTAATTTGATATATATATATATATATATATATATTTTGCTCTGAAAGCTTTCATATGTGTGTGTGTATATATATATATATATATATACACATATATATACACACACATATGAAAGCTTTCAGAGCAAAACATGACAAACGCCATATTTGAAATTTCGCCCAAACAAAGACGACACATTTGTTTAAACACGTGTTGAGCTAGGATGCTATCTAATTTATACAAAAACGCCATAAATCCCCATTAAATGACATGCACAAAAGAACAATTGTTTTCAAAACGCGATAAGCTCCACCCGTCTTTTTAATCGAAACACGATATATCAGTTTTCAGCCAATCAGTACCGCCGTGCCGCTCGTGTAGCTACGCGGATATATATATATATGTGTGTGTGTGTGTGTGTGTGTGTGTGTGTGTGTGTGTGTGTGTGTGTGTGTGTGTGTGTGTATGTGTGCGTGTATGTGTGTGTATGTGTGTGTATGTGTGTGTGTGTGTGTGTGTGTGTGTATTGTCTTTAACTGTACGTTGTTTTTGTACGTCTGCGAGTTTAGTTTCTGCGTACAGGCCTAAACATTGGTCTGGTTTCATTGCAGTGGAGGCGGAAATTTGAAGATAGCAGCTGGCGTAAATCTCCAATTTGAACATGGACGGGGAATCAGAGTGAAAGGTTTGCAAAACGATGAACGACCTAGAATAGCCAATGATTTTATTTATTGTAATCCAATCTTACCATACGTTATCACTGTGGAGATTATCAGATAACTGTGTTTCTCAGAAATCTCCAACTGCATGTTTTTTTCCATAGACCAACATGCGAGTTACTGTTTTTATTCAACGCTTTCCATTCTCTCGTATGTAGTTAATGTAAAATGATAAACATATTTTGCTTTCGCTTTGAACATCTGCACGTAACTCTTCAGTGTATTACTTGTTGAAAAGGGGAAACATAGTCATTGATAGCACGAATTTGAATATTATATTATCTGTATGCTTCTCACGTTGGAATGTTAATTAACTCGAGCAGTTTCCAGGACACTCGTGATGTCATTACAGGCGCAGTGAAATTCAGTGGTACAGAAGGAAAACGGATTTCCTTGAACTCGACATCCACTGCGAAATGGTACGGAGTGATCTTTGAGAAAATCTCATCAACAGGTGAGACGTTCACGTAGATAGCATAATCTGAAATGTGATTAACTAACCAATTTGTTCACGTATACAAGACAGGTTTGATACATCATTCCATCGTATAACATATTCGTAAAGTTATTTCGTTATGCAAAGCTTGTTCACAGCTTCAAAAAGTAAGACTATCCTACATTGTCATTGCAGACGAAATGAGGTACTTTAACATGGACGGCTCCGATCATGGGCTTCACATTCACCAAAACAATGTAGAACTGGTGAACTGTTCAATTAACAACAACAAGGGTCTCATGATCTACAGTGGCGGCAAAGTTAAGGTACAGAGGTGCAGTTTCATCAGAAACTCCAATGCAGTTACGTGGTACTCTACGACTATCAGACTCACTTTCTTGGACTGCGATTTCCACAGCAACACATACGGCATTAGAGGATGTTACATGGCAGACCTAATGGTGTCAGATTGTCGATTCATTGACACCGCGAACAGAGCGTTTAGTATCTTTAGCGGAGGAGGCCGGGGAAGCATCACAGTACAGAACAGTTTGTTTCAAAGGAATTACATCGCGATATACTTTACCGCTGGTTACGCAAACGTTACCCGAATTCGTGGGAACACTTTCCAGAATGAGAGGTACGGTACAACTGTGCAAATTAGCATGTATGAAACATACATGCTGGTGGAAAATAACACATTCGTCGACCTACCACATGGAGCGTTGAGTGTGACCCATAAGAGAAAACACTCCAAATTTACTATTATACGCAATAACACGTATATTAGAATCAGCGGAATTCCAGTCTTCATCGATAGCGCCGACTATGTTGATGTGACTGTAGAAAAGAACATGTTTTTGAACCACCGAGTGAGCTCCACAACGACAGGAATCTATTTGCAGTTCGGTTATAAATTGTCCGGTCGGATACGTTTGAACGAATTCCGGAATAACAGCGGGACAAATGTTGTTCACGTACGTTTGTTACGGTCGTACTACACACAGCAACAGCTGGATGTCGCGGCTAACCTATTTTACGACAACGTCGTTAGCCAGGCGGTCATAGTGACCAACACAGAACTTTGCAATGTGACAGGGAACATGTTTTCAAACGTGTTGTCTTCGTATGACGTTCTTGTGACATTTAAGAGCAAAAACTTGACAGCCCCATTCAACTGGTGGGGTGCAGCGGACGAAAACCACGTAACACAGAGGATCTGGGATCAGTCAGACGACTCGAACTTAGGACGCGTGTTGTATGAACCTTTCCTCACGAAGAATGCGATGCCGTGTGACGAAGTGGCCAACTGCACAGGACACGGCTCGTGTGTCCGCCCCAACACGTGTGAGTGTCAGTCCGGCTGGACAGGCGCCGAATGTAACCAGTTCTCGTGCGTTGACATTGGCAACTGTCAAGATCGCGGCGTTTGCGTTGGCCCCAAAGTGTGTGACTGCGACGACGGGTGGATGGCACCAGACTGCGTGCAGGCCTCTTGCTTCGACAAGAACAACTGCAGCGGACACGGCATTTGTGTCGGACCAAATAGGTATGTCTTTATACTTGTTGACAATACCTCAGGCATGCCGTCGACTCATTTCAAAATTACACGGATATTGTAGTGTCTTAATGTTACGTTGTCGGCTTGACACTGCCATGTGGTCCGCGAATCGAGTTACTTTTTTCACGTTATTCTATTCGACCACCATTTGTTCAGTTCTGGCTGTATCATGCAACACATTTAATTCTGTCTCTCCATCTTTTCCTCGCATACATTCTCAACCACCCTAGCAGCCATCAAGTCAACATTCCTCACTCAGCCAATTCTCTGTACTTCCAGTCATCACATGAGTCCTCGTTTCAGACATCGCTCTTCAACGGGCCAACCTTCTTTCTCTCTTGTTATGTGGAGCAGTCTAATTTTAATAGTCCAATTCACGTACACCGGGTAATCTCAACGCAACGTCCCCGCTTCGTTTTATTTGTTAAGTTGCCTTCAGCTTCCTGGTCGATACGAGGCCATTAATTTTGATGACATGTTGTATCGCAGACTTTCTGTCATGTAATGTTGTAGATGCCACTGCGCTGAGCAGTTTGTGGGCTCCTCGTGTGATTCGTGTGCGGAGAACAGATGGGGACCCGACTGTGCACTTTGTCCTGAGTGTGGACACGGAGAATGCGACATAGATACAGGTAATAATATGGTGAAGCAGCTTCACGACTGGGCAGCAAGCGATAATTTAACAGCTTTCGGATTCACTTACCAAGTGGAACTTTTTGATTTGGCTGACAGTTGTGTTGCATATAATGTGTAACTAGGGCACATTGCCTTCGCATACTTGTGTCTACAATCGGGATCGCTTTTAGTTATTTCATACAAAAATGTACTGAGTCAAAACAATTTGTCACCTCTAATAAAACCATTCGAAAATCACGTGTATGTTAATTAGTATTACGTCTCTTACGTAACAGTCGCTTGTAAATAGTGTTCAAGCTGCTTCATTATTCTGTCTCCAGGTAATTGTAAGTGCGAAGAAGGTTGGCTGCAGCCGAACTGTGAACAAGCCTCTTGCTACGACCTGAACAACTGTAACGGCCATGGCGAGTGTGTGGAGCCAAACAGGTGAGGAAATACATTTACACTTTACTCCCTGGTAGATCTGTTCAAACGAACAGCATATAAATTTCTATGGAAAGCATTCAGCCTCGCTGCAATTACTGCGCGAAGATTGTGTTCGTACATAAAAATACCCCAGTGTCTACAGCTAGGTAGTCATGCGTACAGCTGACCGAACTGGAGCAACGTGGAATGACCGAACGGTTCAAGACGGCAGCAAGAGGATTCGAATCCGAAATTTCTCGATTGAGAGTCCAACGCCCCAATCACTACATCCGCACTGCGCCCCGCAGGATAACAATTACATTACTGTTATCGCTATTACTATTATTATTTTCATCATCATCATAATCATCATTAAAATACTGTCAGCTGAAAACACGCGCCAAATGTGGACAAAACAAAGATCAAACATAAAAATCAGTGTATGTAATCCTAACAGAGAATATGTTCAAGAAGATAGAACACATTAACATTGTTTTACCTCAAGAAGGTCAATAGTTGTCCATGCTTGACCACTGAGACCATCTCAAGGTTTTGTTTTCTGTAGTTTTCCAATTCTTCCATTGATTTTGGTGTAGTTGTTGTTACTGTTGGCGTTACTGTTTTTTTTTCAGTTTGCCTAGGCTAGCTCGTGTCTACGCTAGTTTGTAAACTGGTAGTTGTGTAGGTCTGAGAGGTCTCTCCAATCTCTTCGGTGGTGGTACTTCAGTTGGTTGATGATCTGTGCCTAAACGGTGTTGTCCGATAGCAAATTCCAGGATTTTATCACTCGGATGGAGATGAAAGTGTGCCTGTGTCCTGTTGATCTCTATATTTGTAGTTTTTCACTGTCGCCTCTTGTGTTACCAGTGACTTTCAGAAAGACCTGTTTTGATGGACACAGTGAGCATTTATAATCCTGGTTGATTGTGTCCATTCCTTTGATGATTTTGAATGTTTCTGTGATGTCTGGTCTTTGTCTTCTGTGGTTCAGGTTTAATATATTTAGATGAACACCGACCGAGCTTTATCCACTACTTTTTGTGCTCTGTTGATGCTAATTCACCAGCCAGTAATGAAGTTTCTGTACTATTTATCTCGACTAACACATCTACCGCTGATTTCTTATGGGTGCAAGCTTATTCAATGACGTTGTCGCGCACGGTTGTGTAGGTGTACTTGCGCCGAGCACTTCATGGGCACGGCGTGTGACGCTTGCACGGAGAACAGATGGGGCCCAGACTGTCTCCCGTGTCCAGACTGTGGCCACGGAGTGTGTGACACAGACACGGGTATGTCGACGTAAATTTGTCTTTTCACTCGTTACAATCGACGCATCCGTATGCGTGAGTACGTGCATGCATGAGTATAATTCTGTATATGTGTGTGTGTGTGTGTGTGTGTGTGTGTGTGTGTGTGTGTGTGTGTGTGTGTGTGTGTGTGTGTGTGTGTGTGTGTGTGTGTGTGTGTGTGAGTGTGCGTTTGTGTGTGAATACCCATGTTTGTTGGCTGATTCGTCATTCATTATTCGTTGGTTGGAATTTATATTTACTTACACCATACTCAAATCTAGTTAAAGGGTATTCCAACTGGTTCGATGACTTACCTTTCCAGGTAACTGTGTGTGCGAAGATGGATGGCTGCTGCCGAACTGTGCAGAAGCCTCTTGCTACGAACTGAACAACTGTAACAGCCACGGCGAGTGTGTCGAACCAAACAGGTAGTTGTTATTATTAGTATCGATCGTTGATATTGTTTTTAACATTATTGTTGCTACTGTTGTTATTATATCATTCTGTTTTATTATCCTCTTTGTCGTGATTATGTCAGTATTAAGTGTTACATGTTTTTTTCTGATGGCATCAACGAGTAAATATACGGTCTCGAAAGGCATACCATCAACTTCATTGTATTATAATGAAAATGTCACCACTTTATCCCATCTTCCGACATGATATGCTTCAATAAATGACACATGATCGAAAAGAACATATCGTTGCTAGTATCAACGAAAACCCTTCATAATATTTGCCTATACACATATTGACAATGGTTGTGTTCGTTCATATGTACCTTTATGTGAATGCAATCTATAAGCATCTCGTGTTTGCAGTTGTACCTGCTTTGAGCAGTACACGGGAACAATGTGTGACGCGTGCAGTGACAACCGATGGGGACCCGACTGTCTTTTGTGTCCCAGTTGTGTCAATGGCGAATGTAACAATGCAACGGGTACGTCATAGATACAATAACCAACATGCGCATCATTCCTACTTGTACACAAATAAGACGGCAAATACCGAAGAATAACATATTTTAATACAACTTCTGCTGTCAGTGGTAATTGCCATGTGATAAATGTTTTGATATATTTCATATGCATTATGTTATACATGTGTGTGTGTGTGTGTGTGCGTGCGTGTGTGTGTGTGTGTGTGTATGTGTGTGTGTGTGTGTGTGTGTCAATATTAATATAATTGTTCTAATTATTGCTGCTGACACTCGTAACGGGTGAAGGATGGTACTCTATGTAGATTCTATCTAATCAGTTTATCATACGCAACCGTAACCGTGTAGGCATAGATGCGTATTTCGAAAGTAGCCTCTGTGAACAAAGTTCGCTTATAGGTCAATTGTGTTTCTCTTCTGTCTCATTGATATTTGCAATGCATCCTGAAATATTCGTGCGTTCGTAATAAAAATAACTGAGATAAGATAAAAACCATGATATTTGCTTGGAATTTGACTTGTTACTGTTGCAAGAAAGAACACACTCCTTGATGTTGGTACAAGATGATATAAATTAAACACCTTAAGTGAAAATCGGGACCTTGTTTCCTATATACAAACTGTACAGTTCTTGATACTTGAAGCAACAGTTAGGCTGACATTTAATTATCTGATTTGCGTCCAGGGACATGCTCGACGTCGATCGCTATTTTTCAAGTAGCTATTTGCATATACTGGTGAAAATAATAAATAATAAATTATACACAATTACGCGATATATTTCATACCAGGATAGTCAGGACATTTTTTATTGAATTTTCAGTAGGGAGCAATGTCCTAAAATGACACTTTTAATGGGTAAAAAGGATTGTTTACGCATACATTAATGATTATGTACAAAACCCTTAGGCATATATGAAAACGTAATATAATGAGTCATTATCTTTGTATCCACACAGTTGTGGGGCCTACAGGGATGAGTGACGACTGCATCTTGGTATGAAAATAAATGTTACACATATATCCTAGAAACATTTTATTACAACCAATACAGTTGTCTCAATTCGACTGGACGAGTGCCGTTTTGCGGTTGAATTTCTTAACGAATTCACGCTGTCCGTAGATATTCCAGTCTGGAGCCCCGCATCTTCTTGTCTTCTCCAAGAATTTGACGACAGCGGGTCGAGTGTCATAGTAGGCGGTGCGCACACCATTCAGTGCCACTACGAGTCGGGCGTTTCTCGTATCCTCACTCATACTGGTGCGGTGATTATCTACCACGAGGTTGTGGTGGCTGACGATCCTTTCGGTCTGCATAGAGTGTGGACTTATGCAAGCCAGATATGCTAACACTTTCTGACCTGAACCTGTTGTGACTGGCAGAAGTTGGCGCAATCTGACAGTCAACTTACAACCGAGATCACAGCCATCAGGCAGGAATGGCACATTCATCATGTGTTCCCACTGCTCGGCTGCCCCGTCCGCAAAGTCAGATGCCTCATACGGGAAAAGGCGCCTGACGACGAGCACACCATGCTCAACGAATGATCTCAGACTGCGTGACATCACTAACTCCTTCATGTCTTTGATGACGTCCTCCTATTCCGGGTGTATGCGTTCAGACAGGTATTCGCACGATGCTTGCAAGACCTCCAACGTGATTGCTCGTCTGTCGCGGCGGTTTGTACAAACGAACTGGTGGTTACATTTTCGTTGTGTTAGGTCTTCTTTTGTGTTATCGGTTGGACATCTCCCCTATTCTTCCCGGGAATGGTCCATCAACTTCTTGATTGCCGCATCAGTCACAGTGAGAAGTTCGCTGATGAACAAATCACTCCTTTGCAACTTCTTCTGGAGTATTTCAAATATATCCAGGATGTCGTCCATCAGTGCGGTGATCAACGTTTGTTGGTGGTTCCTGGTTCTCAACAATCATTTGCCTTTCTGTCGCTGGTACTTTCTGGTGCCTACATCTGTTCCCACACACTACTGCAAGCTGGCTGGTTGTTAAGCACAGCATCCAACAGTTACAGCTCGTGTTGGGCAAACCTGACACCGTGGTGCCGGGGGAACTGTTTGACATTCCCGGCCTGCGTTAACAACATCTTCATCCGTCTCGGCGTCCGGAAGAATCGTACGAGTACCAGTAAATTGGACTTTCAGATTCCCAACTCGGGTACGGTGCTAACGATCGACTCAGTGGTTAAATCAGACCGGTGCGCAGCACACCAACATGTTGCCAAACCTCTCTGCATTTGGTCATCAAGCAGATGCTATAATCCACCTTGTCTGTCGGTGTTTGCCGCCTCGCCGTCAGTGGTGACACCAACCAGCTTCGTGTCTTTACCTCCTGTTAGATCCAGAGCTTTGTTCACCGTTTCAAGTAGTCCAGGGGCACCGTTCTTCTCTGGCGAATGCATGACAATGAACACACTCGTTACGCTGCCATCACTGTTAGCCATCCGTCCTCTTATAACTTGTGGTCCAGCATTTGACTGTCACAGCTGCCATCGAGCTGCACACTGAAGACTATACATCGTCTGAACATTTGAGACAGACGCACTTTCTCTAGTTCGTATATGACATCCAACATTTGTGTGTAG